>JBBBDQ010001973.1:1792500-2372550 GCA_037127315.1 Ascarosepion bandense
AGTGGTATACACATTTACAATAAAACTTATTAAACCGAAGTTTTGTTGTGAGCTTTTGTGTGTATGTGCCACGACTCAATAAACACATAAGCCTGATGGCCAAAGTTAACCACCTTGCCTGGTTTAAAGGACCAATTTTCCAGGAGGCATAGCTAGAGTCAACCTTACCTCTAGAAATATCCAGTGTATTCATACAGGAGTCTTTGATCACAACTAAGATCATGTATTTCATCAATTTTCAAAATTGAATGCAGAGGATTGCTAATAGTGGAAAATGATATTTGTGGTAAATCATTTGAGCATAATTTCTCCAGAGGAACACTGAATGCTGGAGGGCCTTTTGTGCAACCATCTATATTCTTGAGAAGAGCTCTGAAAGGTAGTTCATTATGGTGCAAATAGCAACAATTGCATAAATATTTTTTTTTCTAAAATTGCAACCATTCCACCTTCACAGCCAGTGTTGGCATTAGTGTTGTCAACAAGGATAACCTCAATAGTGTTGTCACTGTTGAATTCATGCAAAACAACCACTACTTGCTCTGCATGAACAGCACCTGTTGCACCACTATTAGGGAGAACTCTGTGTATCAGATATTGACTTTCATGTGGTGCCTCCTTTGTAAAAGTTAAATGGCGTTCTGGTTCCTTAGTTTTTTCATAGTTTTCTGTTCATTTTCCTCTACAGTTTCCTCATACAGCAATGTGTCCTTATTCATTCTCCCATCAACTGCAATACATATGTTTTCCACACTTTCATCATGTTCTTGTTGGGCAGTTGTTTTCACTTTAGACTTTGCTCTATCAACTTTGCATTTATCTATAATATCTTTCATATTAATATTTGGTATAAGAAGGCCTATAGCCTTCAAATCCAAGAGCAAGGCATTGACAAGGCTAGCTCTAAGATTAGAAGATATGTCCCCCCTAACTAACTTGAAAACATAACTTGGAAATTATAAGGGCCTTTTGGATGTCTTGTTGGCTGCAAATATTCTTCTTCTGGTTTTTCACTTGGAGGATGAGTAGGATGGGGAAGAAACATTAGCCTGAACATTTGATGTTGAAGCTGTTGGTGATGAAACTAAATTTTTTCTTAACCTCTCTCTTTCCCTTTTACTTTTTTACAGCACTTTTATCAATAGGTCCAAGCTGGAAAGTGCCTTAGACCCTAATTTGCATCTCTGATCCTTTTAGTTATTCACGATCCTGAAATACCTAAAAAAAAATATATGTACTATCAGAAATGAAATTCCACAAATATTTTTAAAATAAATTTGATAAAATTTAAAATAAATACATTAATACTTTAAAGTAGAGTTACTTCCGAGATTAGCTCGTAAACAGGCTTTTTAATAAATAAATATTAATTTTAAAAATATAAACAAATCAGAATAATTATAAAAGTTGAATTTTTCATTAAAATAAGACGTAACTATTAAACAAATACAAGCGATATTCGTGATAATTAAAAGCGTAAAAGAGTAAACAAAGTAAAAACAATCGTTTAGGGGGAGGTAATTTCAACAGGTGAATACCAAAAATATTAACAATAAAACGGCATACGTAAATAAATAGTTATTTGTATACTAAACTAAATATCATAGTGTTTTTATTTCTTTTTAATTTTGATGTTTTCATTTAATTTCTTAACAAAAAAAGAATACTAAACTTAAAATATCTATTATTAAGCGTATTGCATTTTTTCTTATTGTTAAAACTCGGGTGAAAGAATCCCAATTTATTTCAAGTTTAAATGCTCAAATAAATACAAAGTTTTAAAGAAAAAAATTTCTTGTAACTCTTGACATTATTTTGCAACTTTCTTCAAGTGTGATTTTCTAGTTCCAAAATCAACCTACCCTAATATATATATACATACATACACACACACACACACATATATATATATATACACACACCCATATATTTATATATAGGCATCTCCGCTTTTTCACTAAAAAATTTCCAATATATGTTTTAATATTAATTTTGATAAATGATTAGCCTTTCAACTATTTAAATGAAGGCAGCTGATTGAGGGAATTTACAAAGCTTAGCAGAGAACAGGTATTTAGCTGATTGAGGCATCAAGATCATCCAGTAGGGAGAGTGTTGGTCTACTAGTGGCAAAACCAGTTCGATTTTACTTCTGCTTTTTGTCAACTGTTGTTCAGCTATTTAAATGAAGGCAGCTGATGGAAAGTTCAAAAAGCAGCATAGAGAACCTGTCTTTAGGTGAGGCACCTGTCATATAATAGGGAGTGTTGGTCAATGAGCCCAGTCTGATTTTACTTTTGTAGTCTGTATACAAGAGTCTAATGTTTACTAGAATTGGATCTGTTAGTTTGTAAATCAATTTTTTTTTTTTTAAATACTGCCCAGCTAAGGTCTTAACTTGACTTCTTTTCCAGTGAATATTGGATGTTTGATCCACTTGACCCTACTCTGAACTAGACCAGTATTTGCATTTGCTGCCATTTAGAAAACTAATCACAAGCTTAATTTTGTAGTGATTCAGGAGCGAGGGAAATAATATTTTAGCTTGTATTTTGATGATTCTTGAGAGGTAAGTCAGTTCTTTGCACTCCAGTTTTTCTTTTCTTTTGAATGAGTACCTGGGTTCAAATTATAGGTCACACTTCTGTAAAATCATATTTCTCTTCCTACAGGCATTTACTGCTATATACAAGGATTGATAAAGAAAAGTAAATGCTGAATTTTTGTTTCGAGAGAAAATTTTTTATGTGCATTTTGTTTAGTAATTATAATATTTCTATAACTAACCTTTTGAAACATCAACTTAGAAAATTTGATATGAGGTGGAATGAGTGATTCTAACCAAAATTTATTTCTTGTTGTTCAAACTCATTTCTTTGGGGGTGGGATATCATTGCAAATTTTTTTTATTAGGGTTAGAAGCTAAGATTTAAAATGCCGATTTTCATGGTAATCAAACCTTCTATTTGTCTTTGTGCCAGATGTAATTGAGCTTAGTAAATATAATGTGATAACATGAAAATGCTTAACTACTTCCCAATAAGTCTTAAATATCATCAGAGTGAAAATGCAGCCAATTTAAAGTTTGAAATGTAGAAAACCAAAATTTGATGAGTAATTACAAAGAAACCTTGTGTCTGTTGTAGGACATGTAAACTTGAAAGACAAAATATGCAATTCTGTGTTTGAGTTTCAAAGATTTTATTACCAGAGACTTAAGGAAAAAAAAAAAGAAAAAAAAAAAAGCCACATCAAACAATGTTTGTGTCAGGGATATTAATTACAGAATTAAGACTACAATTTCAAAACAAAGAAAAATTTTGTAGATCATTATTTTATTTCAGTCAAGAGGGAGAAAAGAAAAGATTTAACAAATTGAATGATGACAGAAGAGACATCTTTCTCAAATCTTGGCAAAATGAACATCATTCGAGTTAACCCGGAGGCCAAGACAATTGGCGTCCAGCTAACAGGTGAACATGAAGGTAATAAACAGACTGACCACCATGACGGCCGTCATTAATCACAATTCGAAATCCATTCCCCTTAGCATGTGTCTCGGCCAACTTCCTGGCTACAACCAGCAGATGACCAAGAATCTGGACAAAAAATAAAAATAAAAATAAAAATTTATTAGTATTTCCTAAAATAATTGAAAGAATTACAAAAACAAAACCATTCAAAAAATCAAGAAAAACAATTATCCTGTTATTTGTTCAATAAAAGGTGTTTAAAAAAATTCTAAAGTTCAGTCATAATTTGTCTATAGTTCTGAGATGAGGGAGTATTGACATTATTTATATTGTTCATCGTTATCTTTATTGCCATGTTTATGATATATATTTTGGCCATTGTACAATCCGGCCTTCTTCAGGTGTTAAGAATTTCAAACCATAACTCTTTATTTTGATTACTGGGGTATATCATTCTCATTCCATGTGCGATGCCACTTCTGGTAGACATCTAGTTATAACTTAACTCTGTAAATTATTTGTTCACCACTGCTATAGCCTGGTACTGAACTCACAACTCTTAGGGTCAATACCAGGCTACAGCAGTTAAGAAATAATTCAGAGATTTAAAGGGAGATAACTACATGGATACCAGAAGTGGCATTGCACATAGAATGAGAATAATACACCCAAGTCATAAATAAAGAGTTCAGTTTGAAATTCAGTGATTTTATATCTTGAATGGTTTTATCCTCGTATCTATCCAAAATTTTCTTTTATCATTTCACCCCAAGCAAGGCAATAAAACCACTAAGATGTAAGCGATTATTGAGTGTAAGAATACGAGAAAAAGAAAAAAATATTAAGAACAAGAATTAAGAAAACAGAAGGTAATGATTGGCATTTAATTTTTTGAAGAACGAAGTCTACTGGAAAGCAAGAAGCCAGAAAAGAAGAAACTGATAAGCATAGAACATTTAACCTTTAGCACCCTGCAATATTCATAAGTTTTTTATCCATTGAGTATCAGTGACCAGACAACTGCAGTAGCATCATCTTTGATTTTCAGTTAGTCATTTTCTTGCTGCTATAGTAGGATTTGACAACACTAGTGCCAAATTCAACCACACTTGAATTGTCTGATGATTAGAGGTACATGCAGTGGCTGTGCAAACATTTTGTTTAATAAATGAAGTCAACTACATACAGAGGGTGAGTGCCACCAGACTTTTGCTCTGATTCATCAGGGTAAATCTGTTATCATAGCATTGTTGCCTTGCATGGTGTGAATTGATTAAATTTTTTTTTTAATTACTTATCAATCTCTGAATAATGTTTGAATCTAATTTAAACATTTTAAATTTCAAAACAACTTGATTTGTTTATTCCTATCACAAAAATATAATGAAATTAATGAATTGAGTCATCTTATTTTAGTAAATTTTGCACAGTGGAGTTTCAGGTTCTGACTTAAGTTTTTGTTGAAGGAAGCATCTCTAAGCCTCTTCATGGATTATAATTATCTATCATTTAATCAGAGACCATGATGAGAGAGAGGAAAAATACAAAAGCAACAACAATTTGAAATTAAATTTCAAGTTAAAATAATTTATAATAAAAAACAAGTAAAAAAATATAATAGGAAGAAAGGGTATTTTTTAATGTGCATTGTGGTGCAGTGGATATCAGTTTGGAACAAGAAATCAGAGAGCCGAGTTCAAATTCCGGTTGAATTTGTTTTTATTCACTTATGTGCAAGTACCCTTGGGAAAGGTATTAATCAGTCTCTTCTCCCTCTCACTATGGGTTAAATAGCAGGACAGATTGGGTTTTATAGACTTGGTTGGCAACAAGTCTACTGAAGAAAGTAATGGTAACCTACTGCAGGAAAATCTACTACCCAGTCAGTAATGTCTCTTTTGAGACATGATCACCCAAGCATGTATCCTATATAACAACTCAACTAACCAACTGAAAATCTTTCCAAAGGCAATTGCAGTTCTACAACAAACATGGATAAACATACCCTCAATAAAACATACAGTCATTGACACAGCTTTTATTTTATGTACCTTCATTCCTCGGTCATATTTGTTTAAAGAAAAGTGATGATTAGTATCAGAATAAAACCTAAACTTACACATTTTTTTTTCTGTTCTTAAGAAGTTACAAAATATTAAACTATTTATTATATACTAGAATAATTTTATATTTATAACATTTTAAAACAAATAACCATTGCATTCACTAATTTAAAAGGAAATATTAAACAATTTATTTATTAGATTGTTTATTTATAAGAATTTTCTATTTACAGCATTCTAAAAACTAATGCAATTAAAATGAATGCAATGCAATATTTATCAATTTATAAAGAAATAAATATGCAAACAATTTTTATTAAGAAACATTTTACTAAATTATTAAAACATGGAATGTTTTTTCAATTTTATATTTGTGAATTTATATTTTAGATATACAATTACAAAGTTTTATTTTCTTCAGAAGAAAAATTGTAATAAGCAGCAAATAATGATCTAAAAATATAATTTTTTTATGATTTATCAACACTTTCGGGAATGTTTAAAGCTGAAACAGATTTTAATTATTTTTTGTGAGTGGATATTGCAGTAATCATTTTTGGAGAACAACAGTAAGTTTTTCAGATACATAGATGGGAGGAGGATATGAATTCATATCTTTTCTAAGGGTATTTGTACCTAAGTGAATATAACAAAACCTGAGTGGAATTCAAAACCAGTTCTCACATTACTCGTTTCTAGCCACTATTCATTACATCATCCACCCCACTTTGAGAAGACTAGTTACTAACATGTCATCTTTAAATTTATCCCAAATGTCACTAAGGCACAAGTAAAAGAAAGTTGGTAATATCACTAAGAGGCAAGGGCATGGAAAAGAATATGAAAACTTTAGAAAGAAATGGAAACCCAATTCTAAACAGGAAACAAGGGATCTTGTTCAAGATGGAGGAATGTGAACTGGTTAAAAAAAAAAGAAAAAAAAAAAGTCTTTAACATTTTTCAGCACATAAAAATTATTATCCTAGAATTTATTTTTGCGAAATATGAGGAATGAAGTGCATTAAATTAAATTTACCATCTGTAAATGAAAAACCATTCCTACAGAGAATCTATTAGTTTCAAGACCAAAGTTTGTAATTAAAAGGCTATAAACCAAATAAAACCTGAGCAACGTGAAGAGTTGTAAGGAAAAATGTCGGCTCACTTGTTCATCTCCATCACTGGATGTTGACAGTTGGGCAATTGGTTTGCGTGGAATAACAAGAATATGCACGGGCGCTTGAGGAGAAATGTCATTGAAAGCTACACACTAAAAAAAAAAAAAAAAAAGTTAAAATTTGTTTCAATTAAAAGTACTTGCAGATCAAGAACAATGGTTTCGGTAAAATTTTAAATATAAAAAATTGTCAAAAATCAGTGCAAGACAAACTTGTTGAAAGAAACAAAAATTATTCAAAACAAAATTATTAGCTGGGGAAAAAAATAAAAAAAAGATTGCAAAAAGATAAAATCTAGATAAACAGAAAACAACCAGTTTTTCTTCCATTTTCGTTTAACCCCCCCCCCCACTCCCATTTTAAAATTTCCCTTGTTAATTAAAACTTTTACTGTTGCATTATTGCCTAGCTGTACTAATCAATTCTGGAAAAAATGAAATAAGTGATGGTAAAGTTGACAAAACAAGTTTTTCTTGACACTCTTATTACTGTATACTCCCTTGGCAATGTTTGTTGTTTTAAAAAGCTAAGTTTAGAATTTTAAAAATAAAAAAATATTAAACAATATTTAGTTGTTAGGTTGTTTTTTGTTTTTTTTACATAGATTAATTTCATATTTACAAAATTTTAAAAGTATATGAATTGACTACAATGAAATACCATTTTATAAGGAAATAAATATGAAATTAAATCTTTTATTCAAAAATTTCTAAAAATTGACAAACTTATAAAAACATGTGAGCCACTACAATGCAATATTCATTTACCATTTTATAAACAAATAACAACCAAAACAATTTTTCTATTTAGAAAAATATCTGAATCATAACACAAGAAAATTTAAATAAACATTTTTCCAGATATACACTTTACCCCATGTTTTAATTTTCTATTTGTTTTTTAAAAAATCAAAATCCAATAAAAAATGACAGACACAAGCCAAACTTTGATCTACATTATTTACATTGTTCAGACTGTTGTCCTCATTTCGGCCATTGTATACACTGACTTTCTTCAGGAATTACGAAACATATCCTTTATTTCGATCACTGGGCATATCTTTCTCATTCCATGTACGATGCCACATGTAGTTATCTCCCTTTAATTTAACTCTTAAGTTTTTGTTCACCACTGTTGTAGCCTGGTATTGAACTCACAACACTTTGGGTCAAGTCACTAGAACTAACCAACTCCTTGAGGACACATGGCTCAGTAGATATAGGCATTGATTAGTTCCAGTTACTTGACCCAAAGAGTTGTGAGTTTAACAGGTTACAGAGTGAAGTTAAAGGAAGATAACTATATAGAACGAGAATGATATACCCCAGTGATCAAAATAAAGGGTTTGGTTTGAAATTCCTAGTACCTGAAGTAGGACGGATTGTATAGCAGATGAAATGTCGTAAACATGGCAATAAAGATAAGTACAATAGTTCAAACAATTTAAAAAAATGTAAATACCTCATCTCAGAAGCATAGAGAAATACAAACTTTTATCATCCAATAAAGATACACACTGAAAATATTGAATGTTTGATTCAACTGAAAAGATGCTCTCAACCCATTTTAATGAATTAATGTGGCAGTAGAAAATAAAATGCATTTTTTCAAAGCTTATAATTAGTTGTGCATTGTGTTTATCTAAATTTTCTTGTTCAGACATTTTTATAAGTTTATGAAGAAAAAAATTGTTTTGCATATTTATTTTGGTTCACATTTTTATAATTTTTGTAAGTATTAAATTATTCTTATAAATAAGCAATCTAATGAATAAAAAGTGGTTAACATCATTTGTTGTCAATTCTCAAGAACAGAAATTCATTTTCTTGTGTTTTTATTAAAATTTTAAACAGATTTTAAAACAAACATTGCCAAGAGAGTATAAAGCAATAATAGTGTCAAGAGAAAAACTATTTCTTGACATACCATTTTTTTCTCAAGGAGATTAAATAGATAGATTTGTTTTTACAGCTTATCAACCCTTTGCAGGTTATTTAAAACCATACAATATTTTTTAGATTGTAAGAATTTGTTAAAAATAAGTTTAGTTATACAATTCTTACTAATTAACCCATAGTTGGGGGAGAGGAGTTGGGTTTATACCTTTGCCAAGCGTGTTTGCACATAAGTGAATATAATGAACCCAATGGGAATTGGAACTCGGCTCTCTGATTAACAATTCTGAGAGATTATCAATTACACCACTTATACATCCAAATCTAAGGCAAGTGGTCTCAGGTATGAGGTTAAACTTTGCCTAAATGACTATAGAAATGTCGACGGGTATTGGATTTCCCTTGGCTGCCACAATTTCAGTTATGACTGCAGCACATACTAACCTAAATGGCACCCCACCAATGCACCACATAATAAAAGTATCACAAAATAGGTAGTATTGTAAGATACTGTTTCCATACCGGTGTAGACATAGTATTAAGCATTAGTTAGTTTATAACACAAATACTAGGGAATTATGTCACAGTATCTGGAAAGCTTACATATATTTCAAAAGCAGATAATGTACGCTTTGTAAAGGTGTCAAAGTGTGTTCACAGCAGCAATGTTAAATGCCTGAATGCAAGGGAGTAACAGAAATTGCTATTTAAAAATAAAAATTGCAAACTCAGCTCAACTCATACCAACTGTGATAATTTTATTTTTAGTAATTTTAGCAGAATTGATTTTTCGTGGAAACACAAACCAACACACACACATGCATGCACCAAGAACAGTTAATTAGTTTAGAATTTTAATTCGTTTAACGGCTTAACTCCTTATAGATCATTTAAAAATGTATTTCCATACTTTCATAGGGTCTTGTTTTTTCTCTATAGCTGGGACCCTAACAGGCACTACCACCCCTGGTCAGGGTGAACCTGAAAACAGCAACTAAAAGGTGGTACCACGCTCATCAAAACTTCCAGAGAACTGGTTGCCGGATGTAGACTTTAGAATGAAGATGAAAATTTGAGACATTTTGCTATAAAATAAGTTAGAAATTTCTATTGAAAGATAATAAACAATTTTTGTTCTGGTTAAGTAAAAATAATAATAATAATAAAAAAGAATATTTTATCATCATTCTTTTGATTGAACAGGGCCATTTAGCATAGAGAAAACATTATGCACTTAGTCTGGTTGACCATCACTAACAAGTAGTGAATCTGATCCTCACTAGGTGCCACATACAAAATTTTGCATTAAATTTTCCAACAAGTGTTACAAAAGGAGGAGCCTTGGTGTTGAGTAATAGTTAGTGAGGCTAGTCTAGACCAGTGGTCGGCAACATTTTGCCAACTATGTGCTGACTTAAGGTTTTGAAATCATTCAATGTGCCAACAGCATACATATTTTTATACAAGTCAAGGTTAATATACCTGTTCTACAATAAATTTTATATAGTAATATATACAATAATATGTAAACCACATTAACAGAAATAAATTGTTTTTAAAAGTTTTTATGATGAATAGGAGCCTTGTCCTTGCATGGTCTTAGCCAATCGCTCAATATTGGTAATTTGAGTTGTAGTAGTTATTGGTTTGGACTTTGTGATGCCATAGTTTGCCGACTCCTTGTCTATACCACCATTACTACAGAGGAGAGAATTTGTTCCTCACCGAGTGCCACCAAATAAAATTTGACAATAAACCAGTAAGGATTGATAGGTGATGAAACCAATCAGTCTAACCTAAGATCATTTAATTTCATAGTAAACTCATTTCCAAATGACTTGATGTGAATGTTAACAAGTCTAGACCAAATAACCATTACTATTGAGTAGCAATAGGTGCCTCATACAAATTTCAACATTAAATAAACACAACAGGTGCTGACAAATCTACCCAAAAGTTTGTAAAACTTGCAAAAAATTGAAATTTTACTCGTCAAGTAATCTAAGATTACCAGAAAACACTTGCAAAAAATTGAAATTTTACCCGCAAAAACAACAAAAATTATTGCTCAAAATAAAGACCATCATTTTCCAAGACTTTCTGCCATGGATCTGCAAGCTTTTGAATCTGGTCAAAGTACCATTCAGCAAGCTTCGAATCAAAGAATTCTTGACATGCTTCCTTGACTTCATCAAATGAGTTGAATTGGCGGCCCTTCAGAAAGTGTTGCATTGAGCGAAAAAAGCCGTAATCTGATGGAGCACAGTCAGGACTGTAGGCTGGATGTGGCAGAACCTCAACGCCGTCCAGCTCTTCAAACTTGTCTTTGGTCTTCCTGGCTGTGTGTGGCTTGGCATTGTCCTGCTGCATCAAAGTGCGCTTTCGGTTGATCAGAGATGGGTACATTTGCTTCAACTTTTTGTAGACCCGCTCAAGTTGCTGACAGTAAAGTTTGACACTGATGGCACAACCATTCAGAACCAACTCAAAATGCACGATTTCTTCAAAGTTCCACCAAACGCACAACATGATTTTCTTGCCGAATTGATCTTGTTTTGGAACCGACGGTGTCTCTTGCCCTTTCTGAACCCATCGCTTGTCTATAAAGCCAAGGTAAGTGCAAACAACAATAATGTACTACATTGGTGCCACTGAAGGACCATTTAAGAAAAGAAAAAACAATCACAATCTTTCATTCTCCAACAGAAAATACTCAAACAGCACTACACTATCCACATACATATGGCATCTAAGACAAATATTTCACCAGCAATAAGCTGGAAAATACTGAAAAAAGCACCTGCCTACAACATTACAAAAAAATGCCTACTTTGCCTACATGAAAAAATAGCAAATACATCTCATACCCCACAAAAGAACTTACTAAACATAAGATTAGAACTAATTTCCAAATACAGACATGAAAATAAATACCTATTATCACAATCTATACCAAATGACCCTCTGCAGGTTTTGAATTCATGCTGTCCTCTTAGGCTGATCACTACCCAAGTCTATTGAACAGATTTCTAATCACAAGGACTATGATTGCATTTTTGCAGGTGTTTTCTTTTTCTTCTTTTTTTGGAAGATTAAAGTTTACATTATAAGAAATCACATGGAATGGGCATTGTTTCAGCTTCTTGAGGGTGGGTGGGGTTACAAAAATTAAAACTTGATCCCCACGATATTCATTTTTCTGTGATATAGATTGTTTAATCTTGTGATATTAAAACGAAGAAACTGGTTATCTCTGGGTCGAAGTGCTTACATAATTCTAAGTTTCAGCCACTCAAGTGTGGCTGAAACTTATAATTAAGAGACATGATTGCCCAAGCGTGTATCATACACGCTTGGGCAATCATGTCTCTTTTGAGACAGGACTGACTAGGCAAGATTTTCTCACAGTAGGTTGACATTACTTTCTGCAGCAGACCAGTTGCTAACCAAAGCTATAAAAGCTAATCTGTCCTGCTATTCAACCCATAGATGGAAAGAGAAGAGATGGATTAATACCTTTCCCAATATTTGTAAGTGAGGGAATTCAACAAAAATTCAAACTACTCTCTGATTTCTCATTTCAAGCCAATATCCATATCCAGAACACATCCTAGTTTACTTCTTGATTTTTGCAAGAATTTCCAAATTAATGTAGGTACCTCCACTAAATTGCTACAAATAACTGCATAGTATGAATAAAAAAAAAGGTCCCAAAATTAATATAACAAACTTTTTCCATCAAAATGTTTATATTATTAAGAGGTAAGATCAAAGTAATTTTTAATGGTTTTTAAAAATTTTTTAATCCCTTCTAATATTTTCGAAATTTTGGCAGAAAATCTTGTTTTGATTTGAGTTAGTGAGTAACCAAAATGTTATGACTGTTTACAATGGAAAATGTAATGATTACATCACCCACTTTTTACCATTGACAAACACGTTAATTTGGAAATTCTCGCAAAAATCAAATAATTACCTGATTTTAATTAAACTTTCAGTACTCATTCACAAATGAATGAAATTATTTTTGAAACAATTTTTGTTTTTTTAAATCTTGGTAAAAATATTTTTTTTTTTCAACTTGTTACTCCCCCTTTTCATAAATCCATGAAATTTAGTAAATTGCAGTGTCTATAATTTTGTTAGTTAAAGCAGGATTCATTGGGGAATATGAACCATCTATTTTTTTTATTTTAAATTTGTCCTCTGTATCCCAAAATCTGCTCCACAGAATAAAATAAAAAATGCAATAAAACCGATATTTAATTTGATAAGCTAGCTTTTAATTGCTTAAATAAATAATAAAAATTAAGGACATTATAGTCTGAAAAAAAATCCTTTTTTTAATAACTAATGAAATTTTTAAAAAAATTGTTTTCATTTTTTTTTTGTTATGATAAAGTTTTAAAAATATTTTTCAAATCTTTAAAGAACTGTCATGACTAAATTTTTTTAGTTAAGATTTGATGGTTATATCACCTATTGAAAAGTTTAATAAAAATTGGTCTGCTCTCATATTTTTTTTAATAATTTGAACTTTTTTTGTGCATTTGATGTTTTTTTTATATATTGTAATTTCCTCTCTTAATCGAAAAAAAAAAAAAAATTTTTTTTTTTTTACAATTTTGTCACTTATAAATGCCATACACTTTTATCTCTAATCAAGAACCTGTCAACAAATTCTTGATATACAACACAGATAGGTCAAAAAGTTCAAATTAGCGATTAAGAAATAGTTTTATTCTAAATTTCACGCTATAAATAACAATAGTTACTTTTAAACCGAATTTTTAAAAATAAAAAGTTTTGAGACATTTATTATAGCTTTAATTTAAAGCTAAATTATTAAATTTTACTATTTCCACTAAGCGAAATACTCTGGTTTATTTCAAACAGAAATTATATTGATTGCAATATAAAAATTTGAGATTTCTTTCAATTTTTGAAATTGGCGTCATTTTTGATCGACACATTTTTGTAAACAAAAGTTAATTCTATTTTAAAAATCTTGCAAAAACAAAATATACATGTGACACGTGATTTTTGGAAAATTTGCAAATTTATGTTAATCTGATTTACAGACAATGTTACTCATTTATAGCGTGAAATTTAGAAAACTATTTCTTAATCACAAATTTGAACTTTTAGAGCTGTACGTGTTGTAAATCAAAATGGTGTTAGCAGGTTTTTGATTAAAGATAAAAATGTATGGCGCTCATAAGGGACAAAATTATACTCATTTTCTTTCGGGTAAGGGACGAAACTCTAACCTTTTAATTTGCACATATGTCCTTAATTTTTATTATTTATTCCAGCAATTAAAAACTTATTAAATTATCAGAGTTTTATTGCATTTTTATTTTAATCTTCGAAGCAGATTTTCGGATAGTGTTAAAAAAAAAAAAAAAAAAAAAAAAAAAAGAGGTTGTACACCAATTAAAATTTCATGTTTTACATGAAGGGGTGGTAACAGATAAAAAAATAAATAAATAAATAATGGTGGACCTGTACGACATTACCACTATCTGTAAAAAATATGTTGATTATCATTTTTGGGGAGACTTTTTTCCAGTGCAATATCATCGATTTAGACCCTAAACTTTCCGATTATCAAGAAAAATTTTGAAAAAAAATTCATTAAGAGTTGTAGGGGGTGCTCAGTTTCTCATACAAACTTATAGCAAATCGATCCTCCATTTTGGAAACACTCACGTTGGGATAGCTTTGATATAGCTGAGACCATGTAGAGAAACTTACAATTTGTTGAAGATCGACAAACCCATGGAAAATTTTTAATTATCCCTACTTCATATGAATGAAAAAAAGTTATTTTTGCGGAACGGTTTTTAATTTTTCTTACTGTACAAGTTTAAATAAAAAAGGGGGGGGGGTGTCAACAATACGAAGAGAGTGTTTCCCAAATGGATGGATTTTTGTAAAATGAGCACCCGCTAAAAATCTCTAAATATTGAATTTTTTTCCAAATTTTTCTTGAAAATCGGAAACTATGTACTAATCGATAAGAATGCTCTGAAAAAAGTAAAAAATGATAATCAACAAATTTAAAACAGGTAGTGGTAATGTCGTACAGGTCCGCCAAATATTTTTTTACCAAGATTTTTAAAAAATAATTTCATTCATTTGTGAATGCGTACAGAAAGATTCCTTAAAATTCGACAATTATTTGATTTTGAGAATATTCAAATGTTTGTCACTGAAAAATAAGTGTGTGATGTGTAAAAAAATCATTCACCGCTCAGTCAAATCAAAAAACTTTCTGGCAATTTCAAAAATGTTAGAAGGGATTAAAAAATTTTTTTTAAAAATAATTAAAAATTACTTTGATCTTTCCTCTTAATATTTTGATGGAAAAAGTTTAAAATTTGGGACCTTTTTTTTTTTGTGTGTTAAGATTTAGTGGAGGTTTATTGTTAATGTTATTTAATTATTATTTTCATAATTATTAGTAAAGGTAGTTAAAAACCAAACGTTCACTTAGGTTTCGTAAATTAATATCAGGTCTGATTCAAGCGGATGTCACTATCAACGTCACAAAAAAGAAATCCGCCGTTATTTTTAGAAATGCGTGCAAGTAATACTCGTTTCAAATAATAAATAATCCTCAAATAACCTGTCACAGATTTCATTTTTGCAAGACTTAAAACCAAGAATTAAGTTTTGTTAACAAATGTGTCAAAAATGGTATTTTTTGAGATAGTAAATTTATCATCAAAGCTAAAAAGTTTCAAGAAAGTTTTTTTTTTCATCCTTTTCAAAATTAGTATAGGTACAAAGAAGTAATCAGAATCAAGACAGAAAAATCCAAGGATGGATTCAATTCATACTTGGAATTTGAAATATATAGATAGATATAGATAGATAGATATAGATAGAGAGAGAGAATTCGTTGCGTACTTGCATAAAATTAGTCTCCGTTTTTTATCAATGAACAAACATTACAAAATAAATTAGCAAAACTTTGGCTAAAAAAAAAATCAAATCAAGTAATTATGGGTCATTTTTTTTTTTTCTTATATAATTTTCTCTTCAAAATTTAAACAAACTGCGAAAATGCCAATGTCTGCTGCGAAAATTTAAGGACCAAGAGACTAATTCGCGATACTTAAGGTTTACTTTAAATTTGGGTGGGAGGTGGAGAATGTCTGACGAAGTGGAAAATTTATTTCACTTCAAGTGCTGGTGATAAAAGTGCCCGATTTGTTGTATCAGCAATTTATTTACAATTCATTTTTTACTAACTAACTACATTGTTCCTCAGCATGTAGTACAAATGTTCTATTTGGAACACGGTGAGAATAGGTGTACATATCATTAAAGTGAAAAATAATCGAAAAAAGTAATAATTTTGATATCAAGGAAAAGAAAGTTCTCATTCGGTGTAAACTTTTAAAACCGAAGCAGTTTAAGGGAATAATTGAAATAATGCTTATCTTAATCTTTTTACGCAATGCAATTCAATTAATCGAAATTAGAAAAATAATGTCAGCCGCAATGACAAGAGAAAAATTTGTGAACAATTCATCTGAGAGAAAAAAAAAAAATCCCCCAAAAAGGCCGTCGATACAAAAAGAAAATATGAAGTGTATATGTGAAAGGGTGATAGAGAAATCAGAATGTAGACAATTGCAATTTTTTTTTTAAACCTGATCATCTTCGTAGATCAAGTCAGACTTTATGTCTCCTCGTATGATTTTAGCAAAAATTGTATTTTCAATATCACCAGCCGCTGCCGTCTGTGCTTTGGTCGTCTCGGGATCCATGTCTTGTTGAAGAAGAGACGAAAGCAAGAATAAAAATAGATTAGCAAAGGGAAATAACTCGTTAACAAAAAGATTCGGCCAATCCACGTGGAAATTTTACCGAGAAATAAAATAAGTTTCAGTTGTATAAATTTATTTTTGTATAGATTTAAACCCTTTCGTTGTTTCAAAATTAGTCTGTTCGGTTATAACGAAGAAATATAGCCAGTTGCTGATAAAAAAATCTTTGAAGATCTGCCTTAAAAAGTGAAACTGGCTCATTTCGTTGAAAATTTTACTTTAGTCATAGGGACACTAGATTTTTTTTTTTTTTTAGAGAAAAAAAAAAAAAAAAATTAATTTTGCCAGGTAGAACTGGCATAATAGAAAGTTCTCAGGGCGAAGGATAATGAATATATATATTTTTCTCTTCGAAAAATGTCAAGTGAGATGACCATGAAAAGTCGGGTTAATGGTGAAAAATAAAATTGAATTATACCGGACATCTGCTGGCGGAGATAAAGTGTTAGCACGGATAATTTAATTAGGCTGACTGTTAGTGTTAGGAATCAGATTCTCAGTGATTTGTAGAACTATTCGTCGTATCGAAAATTTACACTTTGTACATTTTTACTTTAAATAAAAAAAATTTCATTCCACATATACGGGGGAAAAAATAGGGGGTGGGTGGGGAATGCTAGCGATACAATTTTTTTTTTTTTTTTTAGTACACTGAGTACAGATAAGTTTCTTTACATTTAAATAAAATTTACAATACGCAAACGATACGGCTTGGGTCCCCTTGGGGGAAGCAAATAAAAGAAGTTTTGAGTTATGTAGTCATGAGAAACACCAATAAAAGTGTTTATTTTAGCGGGAAGAAATAAAAAAAATGTAATAAGGCTGTAAGAAATATTTTACTGTACAGTGTACATTATCATAAAAGATTTGAGATGAAAATATTTGATAAAATACACTATCGTCAGATATTTAAAGTTCATTTTTAGATCAGCTAGAAAGACTTTCAAGAATAAATTAGTGGCCCTTAAAAGGGCCGTTTTGTTTCAAGTAGATGTATTGTAGTTTCATTTTTTAAGCTCTCTCGCCACGGATTCGGCGGGCCAATTGGATGTCCTTCGGCATGATGGTCACACGCTTAGCGTGAATGGCACACAAGTTCGTATCTTCGAAAAGACCGACTAAATACGCTTCGCTGGCTTCTTGAAGGGCCATCACAGCAGAACTCTGGAAACGAAGATCGGTCTTGAAGTCTTGGGCGATTTCACGGACCAAACGTTGAAAAGGTAGCTTTCTGATGAGAAGTTCAGTAGACTTTTGATAACGCCTAATTTCACGAAGAGCTACTGTTCCTGGCCTGTAACGATGCGGTTTTTTCACGCCTCCGGTTGCAGGGGCACTTTTACGGGCCGCTTTAGTAGCCAGTTGTTTTCTGGGAGCTTTACCCCCGGTGGATTTACGAGCGGTTTGCTTGGTACGAGCCATTCTACTGAAGAAAAAAGATTGGAATTGTAGCAAATTTGCCGTGGGAGCAGATTTTATAGTAAACACTTCTGCTTTGTGATTAGTCAATTTACCTTTGGCGCCTAATAAGTGATTGGCCAATTAAGAGGATCGCTGATTGGCTTTGACCGGGAGTGGGGGGGGGGCAATTACAGCTTTTCATTGGTCAATTCAACTGGCTCTCTGGAGCTGACATTTTGCAAGATTTTATTCAAAATAAATCTTTATCATTTAATTTACCTTATTGTATCTGAGTTGGTAGAATAATAGTATCCGATAGAAGATATATTATTTCACATAATATAAGATATATTAATATTATATATGAATAATAATTTTATTATAGTAAATATTTTACATAATGCAATCTCACTGTATATTATTTTTCTTGTATTGACTTATGTACTGTCAGTCAGTTAAGTACCATATGTGATACACGCTTCAGCGATCATATCTCAAAAGAGACATGACTGACTGGGCAGGAGATTATCTCCCAGTAGGTTGCCATTACTTTCTGCAGTAGACTGGTTGCCAACCAAGGCTATAGAACCCAATCTGTCATGTTATTTAAACATTAACTGGAGGAAAGAGACGAATTAATACCTTTCCCAAGGGTATTTGTGTGTAAGTGAATGCATTGAATTCAACTAGAATTCAAACTTGTCTCCCTGATTTCTCGTTTCAAGCCAATATTCACTGCACCACAAACTGTAAGAATTTCTGTTATAATCCCTTTTAAACAATGAGGAAAATTTCACCAAAAACTGTCCAAAGTTAATTTTTTGGAAGTAAAAATAATGTGATCCAGTTTACACTATTTATATACAAACTATTTGAAAAATTAAACATTTTTTAAAAAAATAGAAATATGTTTTTTAATAGATAGCCTGCAGTTTATACTGTAACTGTGCTCTGAGTGGACCTTAGTTATGGTAAAAGTATGTGCATCTATATTTTGAATTTCTTCTATAGCTAGAGAAATTACATCCACGTGCAAGGCCTCTGATCTGGATAACTCAGAGTAGTAGCACCTCTTAGGAACCCAGCTATGGGCAAATAGTGAACCCCCAAACAAAAAATCAACAATACATTTTGATAAAATGACAGTAAAAGTATAAAAATACATTTTTATAATGAAATTACCAAAAACACATTAAACAATAATTAGCAACAATATATTTTATGATCTACAAAATCTATATCTATAAAACAGGTTTACCTTGAAAGCATAAAATTACTGATATAATATTTATATGTCGGCATAAAATAACCCATAAAGGTTGACATGTTGCTAAACAAAATCAATAGCAACTGATGGTTAGAGAATCCAGTTGTTTCTGTTATTTATCCCATAGCTGGAAGTGTAGAGAAGACAAGAATTCAAACCTTTCTCAAGGGTATTTGTGCAGATGTGAATGTAACGATTTCAATCAGAATTTGATCTCAGCTCATCAATTTATTACTCTGTGCCTCTAACCATTAAACCACCTGTACATCCAATATATTGCCAATAAGATCTAAACTAAAAGTAAAAATTGTATTGATAAAACTCAACAACATTGGGATGTTTGAAAATCACAAACATAAAAGGAAAAAAATTGTTTACCTCAGTGTTTTAAAGATGTTTAAAACTTTTTAATGATTCACAATGGAGAAAGAAAACTGATTTTGTAAATAAAAGTAAACAAAGACCATTTTTAACTGGTTTATGATTCATCACTGCAGATAACCAAAGTATGTGATGCATATATAAGATTGATGCAAAGGTCTCATGACTCCCCTTCCTGAATATATGATTCCCCCACACATACACATCTCCTAGATCTCAAATTTCACAAAGAAGTATTCATATAAAATACATTTTATTGATCTTGACATTTTTCTTGTTGAAATTTGAATAATTTTAACATTATGGTTAAAAATAGTGAATTTTATATTGCGTTTTTACTTAACACAAGTAAAACAAATTCATACATTTTTATGAAAAAAGAGGCCACAGAATGACATCAAAATCATCAAAAAATTTGCATCCTTTAATAATCAGTTGTGCTTAGTTTAGTTATAGGTATTAGGAGTAGATATGTGAGGACGTCAGCAGTCAACAAATGTGGGAACGTTGACTGCAAGGTTAACTTGGAATAATTTCTCTGTTGGGTTTCACCTGGCACAAGGCCACTTCCAAAAGGGACTTTCTACCCAAATCCACCATTATTTTTATTTTTATAAGCATTGAAAATCCATGATTAAACAAGTAATGAGAAAGTGAAATGAAGTTGACAAAGCATTAATTTGTAACGATACAGTGTATTAACAAATATTTAACAAGAATACATAATATACATAGATGTTGAATAATATGTGAAATTGGTTGCTTGTAATTGTCTCCCATTGTCTGTGTGAAAATTAGTTACAGATTTTAACATAAATTTGAATGTTCATTATTGTTGAAAGAGTTCACACAGTGTTAAAAAAATTATGTATGTAAATGTTGCTGAGAGGAATTGTTCAGGTATGAGAGTTCATGAATAATGTTCATGGTGTTAGTTGTACAAAAGATAGAATTTGTATATCAGTGTAATGTGGAGCGTCAGCACCAACTAACTGAAAATTCATGGTGTATAGGGGTTCAAACACCCTCACAATTTGGCGGTAAAAATGTTGTTCACTTACCTTGATTTTGATTGGCTATCTCAGCGCAATCAGCAAACAACTTACATTTATTCAAATATACAATGATTACATACTGAACTTAGCACATTCAATTGCGTGAGTGCATAAGTGAGTGTGCGCGTGTGTGTGTGATTCCACAGATAGGTTTGCCTATTATTCGGTTCACACTCCTCCTCACTCATTTGAACAGGAGTAGAGGTTCATACTTTGTTTCCTGTTTAGGATTGGGTTTCCAGTTCCTTCTAAATCCACTTCCACACTATATTTCTAACGTCTTCTATCGAACTCTGAAATTAAATCTTGAGCACTAATTAATTCTTGATCACTTCAAGTCTAGAGTTAACTGTTATCTTTTCTGTATACCCCGAGAACTTCACTTCTTGCCCGTACAACTCAACACAGTAACCCCTACCAAGGCTTTTGGTAAACATTAGTAAAATAATAAAGTGTATGTTGACAAAAAAGCAAATATTGATAAGATAGCAATGGTCATTATCTCAATCAGGCTTGCTCAGATGGGCTGCTTCGGAGTAGTACACACTGGCCTTGCATTGTATGCATATATATATGTATGTCAGTATTGCACCTAAGTGCTTGTGAAATTTAATGTACATACAAGTGCATATACACACAATTTGACTGAGTTTGAAATAAAACATTGGCATAATAGATTACTTACCACTCAGTCTGAGTAACCTCTACCCTGAGCTGAATAATAAAATTAGAAACAATGGAAAAAAGCAAAAAACTTAATTTTTCAAAACCATAAAAAATCAGATGATTACAAGATTTTAATTAACTTTCCAGAATTTTTTTTTAATTTTGTAGAAATTCATTGATTGAATTAAAATTTTATATACATGTGCACATAAATGTAAATACACAATTTGAATTAAATTAATAATTAAAATTATCTTCTTAATCGCTTGAATTTCCTTTCAGTCTAGCAATAATCTCTGCTTACAAGAAGACTAGTGACTTCAGTATTTAAACTACATATGTTTCCTAATCAATGCTGTATTTAAAAAAGAGACAAACAGTTTAGATTTTACTTTTAAGCGACAGAAGTGGAAGCGGAGTGGGGTGCTAAACTAAAAACCAAAAATATTAAAAACTTAAAATTTTAAAATACTTATGCTTTTTAAGTTAAAAAGCAGTCATTTCAAACAAAATTATGAAAGTGTGACATATGCATACATATTTGGACACATACATACACTCATATTCACATTTACGCATACGTATGTAATAAATAGTTCTAACCGTTTAGATTCAAATAAATGTAAAATGTTCACTGATTCAAGTCAACCAATCAAAAGCAAGGTAAGTTATCCTGAACTTTACCGCCAAATCGTAAGGGTGTTTTGAATGCCTATTTAAATGATTTGCCACATATTTTTCGCCAGTTGGCACAAGATTTCTCATCGGTATAACATGTAAGTCCAACTCACCTTCTCTTACTGAATCAATCTTCTAAAACTCACAAGATGAACCTATTCACAAATTCAGTATTCTAAACCAAATTTCCATCAATATTAATCCAAAAATAAATTACATGTGACACAGCTAAGTCATCCAGCAACAAAAAACTTTGCAACTTACCTAAAAACTTTAACACAATCTTCTGCAGAAAATGAAAGACATTTTAATCAGACACACTCAACGTCTGTACATCTTGTTATTTGTTAATACACTTTATTTTATAACAAATAATGCTTTGATCATTTATTCAATGTTCCATTTGTTAATTTGATGAATGATTGTAACCGTGTAAATTTATTGTTGGAATGCAGAAATTTAGTTATGAAGTATTTGGGAATGGCCTTATGCCATGTAAAATTCAAACCTAAAATTTCTATGCATATTGAGGCCCCAACAAAAGGTTAAATAAAATTTTTTAAAAGTGATTTTTTTTAGTTTTATGTCACAGTTTTTTAAAATTCTGATATTTATTTTCATCACAATGATTTCCCACACAAATAATAGTTCAATATTCAAATAAATTTCAAATAGAGACTTGAAAAATATTTGCTGTATAAATCTAAGCAAACAGTATGAAATACATCGGAAATTATTACGAAAAAAGCCTTGCATCATTTTGAAAGATGAACGTCTTTTTTAAAAAAAAAATAAAAAAAAAAAAAATAAATAAAAAAATCAAATTTAAACCCAAACCCAAATGTCGGTCTTCATCACTTGGATCTTTCTTTGAAGAAATTTTATTAATTTATCCATTTCTAGGTGGACCTGAAGGAGAATACCACCACCTGTAAATTTGTTGTTACGGTACGGCATTACCATAACCTGTAAATTGGTTGATTATCAATTTTTTTTTCTTTTTCCCTATTTTCAGTGCAATATTTTCGATTAAACCCTAAACTTTCCGATTGACTAAAAAAAAATTGTAAAAATTTCAACATTTAAACAATTTTAGGGGTGGGGAGGCTCAGTTTTACATACAACCTTAGAATCGATCCTGTCAATGTCAATTATTATTTTTTTTTTTTTTGCGCATATTCAATAACAGAATCTTTTGCGAATTTTTTTAACAAGGCCATTCTTGGAGTTTCCGAGGAAGCTGTTATCTTCAGAACTGAAGAAAACTTGAAAGAGACAAAAACAAGAGCAACAACTCGTCCCCAAAAAACCAAAACAAAGCAACCCCAACGCGAGTGATTCCAAAATGGAGGATCGATTTACTATAACGTTGTATGTGAAACTGAGCCCTCCTCAATTGTTTAAATAATGATTTTTTTTTCCAAATTTTATTTTATAATCGGAGATTTTATGCAATAATCGATAAGACTGCGCTGAAAAAAGGAAAACAAAAATGTAAAACAAAAGATTTAAAGGTGGTGGTAGACTCCTTCTTTCAGGTTCGCCTATTTATTTCTATTTTTTCAGTTTGAAAAAGAACATTTATTAATTTACACTTTGATATTTAAAAAATCAGTCATAGAAGTGGGGGAATACAGGAAAAAAGTTACCTTAACCTAAAATTTAAAAACAATCTTACACCCCAAATCGAAAGAATCCAACCATCCCCCCCCAAAAAAACGACAAATATAGAGACAATTTCAATACTGAATTTTAAGTTTTTCTCTAAAAGTACGTAAAATCAATTAAAAGAAACAAGACATGGTGGAGAAAACTAAAAGTAATAAGGTCTGGTAGACTTTCTTAAAAAAATCATAAGTTTCTGGGAGAAAAAAGCCATACATCATAAAATTAGTACTTTTTTTATTATTAAAAATAGGTATTACTTTTTAAAATAAATAACAAACAAAAAATGATTGACGTAACTTTTCCAATATTTTTTTGTTGGAAACACTGCGAGAGTAAAAGCACAATTTAAAGAAAAGAAAAAAAGAAAATGAAAAGACTGAATTTCGTCATTGAATGTGTCGTCTTCAAATTTTTTATATAACTGGAAAAACACAAAAAACAGTATTTTTCTTTTCTTTTTCTTTTCTTAAATCTTCTCTGTTGTAGTATTGTAGTAAAAATACTTCATTACCACCAAAATATCATTACACTTTTAACATTTTAAAAATAATGATAATACCTAAATAAAACTATTTTGTTCATGACTTTTTGTTTTCCAGTTACTGAATTATCTTGTTATTCAATCTTTAATAGAGGGCTACAATTATAGGTCACCCAGTGAGAATCGAACTACTTAGACTATTTCCTTCAGAAAGAGCACAAGAAATTAGAAAAAATAAGACGGTAATTTGTAGTTTTATTTTGCTTGAAAAACAAACTTTTGACATAATTTATTTTTTATCAATTCGATTTAAATAATGAATTGAAAATAAACATTTTGGATTCTAGAAAAAAAAATTGTAAAAAAGAAAAAAAAGAAAAAGGAAAACAAATCCTTAAAAAACAAAACAAAAAAATTGTTGAACTTTAAAAGTTCATCAACCCTCGGGTCTTTGACTCAGTCAGACCGATGATTTTTTTATGAATTCAATTATAAAATTTGTTTTTAAGGACATGTAAAAAACTAAAAACAATATTTGACTTCTTTTCACTCAGTTTTATTTTTTCCTTGTTTTATTTTTGTTGCTTTGAGTTGAGTTTGACCTTTAAACAAAAAACAAAATGAAATTAAAATAAATTCAAACGCATAAAAAACTAAGTTTTTTTAAAAAATCATTTCCGTTTGTCGATAATCATATTTTTTACTCATTTTTCTTCTCGAAACCAAAATGATTAAAAGTTAAAAGATTCTTTTTACAGCACAAAAAAAATGTCACCACAACAAATACAAACATGAATGTTGTGTGATACAGAAGAAATAAAAAAGAAAAAAAATGCAGTTAAATTTTTCATTGTCTATCGACATTTTTTTTTTTTTGCTAAAAACAAACTTTTATCCTCAAAACTTTTGAGTCAAAAGTAAAAAAACAAATAATAATAACAATTTTATAACAATAATTTTAAGAGACCAGAAACAAAATACTCCACCCCAAAAAAGCATTTGTTATTTTTTCATTCAATTTTCTTTATTATTTTCCTAAATAATGACACTGTCAAAAATGGTTACCAACGGCAAAAATTATTATTATTATTTTTTGTTTTTTCACAATCTCTTCTTTCTAACAACACAAAAAAGTAAAAAGTGAGAAACTTTTTACTTTAATTTTTTCTTAATTTCAAAAATAAAAGTATTTTCTTATTCAGATTTTCTTAAATAGTTTTAAAGTTTTCTCTTAGCGTAAATAATAAAAATATTTTCATTTTGATCAAATTTTCTTATTGCGATATTAAGCCAGGTAAAAAAAGATGTGCAATTCGATATCTTTTAATTTTTTAAAAACTGTTTATTTAAAAATGGTAAAAAAAAAATTAAAGATTAAATTAACATTTCCCTTTTTTAACAAATATTTTGTAAAAAAAAAACGTTTTGAATATAATGCGAATAAAATTTAAAACAAATTTAAAATTTAAACAAATTAAAATATTTTGTTTTTATTTTTGTTTTTATTGAACTGTGATTAAATTAATGTTGAAATTTTAAAAATCGTTGAAGTTTTTGAAAATTGTGACATTGTAATGAAAATAGCATTAAGTCAACATTTTGGAAACTTCTATCTATTTACAGAAATCTAATCGATATTTCATTCAAATATATTTTTTATTCAAAATATTTAATTTAGTTCAACAGTTAAAACAATCAAACATTGTTTAAGAAAAATATTAGTGCAAGTAATAAAATAAAAAGTAACGATGGAGAGTAATTTTTTTATTTATTCCCCGAAAGCCTTTTTACCCATTAAATGTTTTCAAAACATCCTTATTTCCATGCAAATGTATGCTGAACTTAAATCGATAATTGTTTATTGAAGAAACCTACCTTTATTGATGTTAACGACCAGAAAAAATCGAACTTTATCTCACCCCCTAACCACCATTCTCATATCTGATTAAGTGCTGAATTACTTTAGGCGTAGGATGCTTATTTAGGCCTATTTATTTCCTTTGTGCAATTACTACGCGATTTGTTTTGTTTCGGAACTCAATTTCCGCGTTTTGTTTTTTCTCCCCTTTTTTTTGTGTGTGTGTGGGGGGGTGCTGTAGAATTTTTTAAAAGAAAGTTAACTTTCAAATAAAAATTTAAGGTTAGGGTTATTGTGTGTTTTTTTTTTTTTTTTTTTTTCTTCTTCTTTTCTTTCGGATGTGCGTTGTGGTACAGTGGATATCGGCTCGGAACGAGAAGCCGGGGAGCTGAGTTCGAATTCCAGTTGAATCCATTGTATTCACTTACGCGCAAATACCCTTGGGAAAGGTATTAATCTGTCTCTTCCTTCCAGTTATGGGTTAAATAGCAGGAGAGATTGGGTTCTATAGCCTTGGTCGGCAACCAGTCTACTGTAGAAAGCAATGGCAACCTACTGCGGGATAATCTTCTGCCCAGTCAGTCATGTCTCTTTCGAGACATGATCGCCCAAGCGTGTATCACGTATGGCACTTAACTGACTGACTGAATGAATTTAAAAAAGTTGCGTGTATTTAATTTGAGAAGAAAGTTAACTTTCAAATGAAAATAAGTGATAATTGGGTTAGGGTTATTACGTGTATTTCCCCCCCCCTTTTTTGTGTTACTTGTTAATTAAACTACACTCATCACTTATTTTCATATATTTGAAAGTTTACTTCCTTAAAAAAAGTTTTATATTTTCATATATTTGAAGGTTAACTTTTGTCAGAAAAATTTAATTAAACTACAATTATCAATTATTTTCATAAAAAAAGGGAAAAAAACACGCAAATATATTTTCATATATTTGAAGGTTAAGTAAAAATTCAGTTTTCACTTATTTTCATATGAAAGTTAACTTTCTTCTGAAATTTAAAAAAAAGAAAAACACGCAATGAATTTGAAGGTTAATTAAACTACACTTATTTTCATACATTTGAAAGTTAACTTTCTTAAAAAAAATTTCTATTTGAGAGTTAACTTTCTTAAAAAAAAATTCTATACCCCCACCCAAAAAAAAGAAAACAAAAGAACACGCAAATGCACGCAACTTTCAGCGGAAATTGAGTTCCAAAACAAAACAAATCGCATAGTAATTGCACAAAGGAAGTACATAGGCCGTAAATTAGCTTACTCCACCAGAAGTCATCAGCACTGAATAACATTTTTCAACTGT
This sequence comes from Ascarosepion bandense, assembly GCA_037127315.1. Taxonomy (NCBI): domain Eukaryota; kingdom Metazoa; phylum Mollusca; class Cephalopoda; order Sepiida; family Sepiidae; genus Ascarosepion; species Ascarosepion bandense. Next base: position 1,819,723 of record JBBBDQ010001973.1, read on the forward strand.
GGATACGGGGTGAGATAAACAGCGAGAAGTTCGATGTTTTTCTGGTCGTTAACATCAATAAAGATAAGTTTTTTCAATAAATAATTATCGATCTGAGTTCAGCAGCATATACATATAAATTTTTGAATTATTCCCCAAAGGCCTTTAACCCTTCAAATTTTTCCAAAACATCTGTTGTGTTGCTTGGTTTTGTATAATTAGAAGATAACACAAACTTGGATTAATGACGTTTATTTTGATATCAAACTTTAGGTTTTTACATCGAGTTAACAACCGTTAATTTTCGTGTGTGGATACAGGAGCAGACTAGCTGAATTCTCTTCACTCTGGGAGGATAGTAGTAAACGCGTCTATCCCTTCTGGACTCAGTCAACTGACACGCCTCTTCCTCTTTTCAAAATCTCTCTACCAAACTACTGTCCTTCACTCCTACTTCTTACTGCTACTCCTACCAAAAGAAACCGTTAATTTGTTTAACAGTTTTGCCGCCCAATTTTAAATTCTTGGCGTCAGTGTGTCTACCTTTTTCTATTTTTAGCACACTCACCATTTTATAAACCATAACACATCCTTATTTTCGTGCAAAAGTAAATGCTGAACTCAAATCGATAATTGCTTATTGACTAAACCTAACTTTTTTCAATTTTACAACCAAAAAAATATTGAACTTCTTTTCGCTGTTTATCTCACCCCATAACCACAGTTCAAAACATGTTATTCACTGCTGAATGACTTCATGCGTAGATTGGCGATTTTTCGACCAATTTGCCATTCATGCATGGAAATTGAGTTCCGAACCCAAACAAATCGCGGACTAATCGCTCAAAAGAAGTACACGGGCCGTAATAAGTATCCTACGCCCCAAGTCATTCAGCGGTGAATCAGATATGAAAATGGTAGTAAGGGGTGACATATAGTTTGACTTTTTTGTGGTCGAAAACAGGAAAAATGGTAGGTTTCTTCAATAAACAATTATCAATTTGATTTCATTTGCACGTAATTAAGGAAGTTTAGGAAAGATTTGACAGGGTAAAGGCCTTCGGGGAACAAAACAAAACTTTACCAAAAAGTAAATGTTCAAGAAAGTAAAAATAATTGGTTAGATTTTTTAATAAACAAAGCTTTTTTCGACCTTTTCTGAAAAAGAAAACAATTACAAGAAATAAGCTTCATTTTGACTGCAGCGAATTACAATGGAGACGAATGGATAAAGAAAGTATTAATTTTTTTTTTTGTCCTAATTTATTTCAGTTTGGTTTTATTTGTTGTTATTGTTTGCATAAAGTTTCATTTGGTAGGAGATAAAAAAATTAATTTTGAAGTTTAAGAAGATGGTATATTGTATAGAAAAATTTACAATTTTAAAAAGTTAAACTTAAAGTAGAAAAAAATTGAGTAAAATTAAAATAAATTAAAAAATTTAAGGCTTAGTTATTTTCTTTTTTTTTTTGTAGTTTTGAATACGAAATGTTTGTCATTTTATTTTAGTTTTTGTCTTTCATTTAAACACATAAAAATTATGAAATATTTTTTTTTTAAGGTTTTTAAAAATCAAATCAAATTTCATTAATATCAAAAATTAAATGAAAATATTACTTTTCGTTTTCAAATTATTTTTTTCAGTCATTACTCAGCAAGAAAAAAATGATGGCCTTGCTGTCTATAACAGTGGTTACTGGTGTGTCGAGAAGAGATAATAGTTGGAAGACATTTAATTTCATTTTGTTTAATGAAGACATAATTTCTAAATCAAGATGACAGCGCGCAATTTAAAATTGCTGAATTTCAGGAATGTAAACGATTCGCACACACTAATTGGTAAGCGTTGTTATGCTTTATATCATCTATATATCTCGTTTAATATTAACAGATTCTTTGTAGATATTTCTTAGGTGTTGTAAGGTTTTAGGACCAATAAAAACATGATTAAATATGATAAAAATTCTCTTTTTTCAATTTTAGATTTAATTCACCCTTTAATTATGGACAAGTTTCTCAAAAGAAAAGGCGATGGTGATAATAATAATAATTCTACAACTTCATTAAAAAAAAAAAAAAGTTCATCGGTTGTATATAGTGATGATTACTTGAAATTTGTGTTTCACTGGACTGGAGATACACAGAGATTCCTTCTCCGCTGTGTGTTGTGTGGCCAAACGCTGTCTAATGAAGCAATGGTTCCAAGTAAGATGAAAAGACAAAATATCAAACCTTCAAACTAAAAATGTCGATTATTTCCAACGGTCGTTAGAATCAAAAAATGGCTATATGAGTAGTAAATTTTCTTTTATTGTGATAGGTGTGCCGCGAAAAGTTAAAGAGCTCAATTGTGAGCCATGATGTAAAAAAGGTTGGGAACCACTGATCTATACACTATATAACTTAAAGTTTCACCAAATCTTTTTTTTAGGTTTAGATTGATTTCTTTGAAATATAAAATAAGAAAACTACTAAAATTAATTTCTAATTGGTAAACTCCATTGTTTTCCAGTATTTCGTCAAATTATTTTATTGTTTCTTTGAAATAAATCAATAAAGAAAGAAAGAATAGTTTCTGTTCAGTAAAGGTCAAAGCAATATATAACTGTTAAGCGACATCAGATAAATCAAGATATCGTGAAAAAAAAATTTACATATACAAAAGCAATTTGTATATTGTGTATTTACAAAAATATTTTCAAATATAAAGTTCCATTTTTACATACCCCCCACAAAAATAGGCGCGTCCTTGGCACAGATCAAGGATTAGCGACACCAGATATTTATAAAAAAAAAAAAAAAAAAAATCTTCTCTTCCTACCACTTCCTTTCAAAGAAGAAAGAAAAGTAAATAAAAGAAAAAACCGTAGAAAAAAGCAAAGCGGTAAGATAAGACAACAAAGGTTGCGTTGTTGGTAAATTAATGATTAAAAAAACTGGCTAAGTAAGTTTTTATCTAGGAAAGTTTGTTGCGCATGCAGTATTCTTGCTCTCCTTCACACACATACAGCACTCTCTCTCTCTTTCTACACACACAGACACACACACACACACATGCAGCACTCTCTCTTTCTGTACACACACACAAATATATAAGTTTCATTAAAATGGACTGACATGGTCTTCCTACATTTGCATTGCATTTTTTGTATAAGTTGTCATGCATTCAGAGCAGATTTATGGACAGACTGTCTAAACTTCATAATGTTTGAGACCTTTCAATCATCTTGAGACGTTTTCAGGAACATTAAAGATATCAATGTCATATAAACAAAAGCATCATCAATTTATTCTTATTTAACCAGAAAAACATGAAAAATTGAATTATTTAATTGTAATAAATTTTCTGATATTTAAAACATCAAACAATTGTTAAACTAACACAAAAATCACCAATGTTTGAGCATTTTCATGCTCTTTGAGAAATTAAATTTTGTCACTAATAATCAGAAATGTTACATTGGTCACACAAATACCACACTTGCTCATAAGTAAATTTGCCATTTATCAAAATTTAGTGCAATTCATATGCATATCAATAAACACAGTGAGAATATTAATATTAGATAAATATAAGCGGATAATATGTGGAAAATTAAGTAAAATCAATAAATACAATAACAATGAATAATAAAAAAGAAAAAATACATTTCCCATGATACTAGTAGTAAAAGAACTGGAAATTTTATTATTCCCACTTTTCTTTGTCAAACGTCCATTAGGTGGTGCTATTTAAGTTTTTAAAATGACATACATTTTCTTCTTTCTCCAAAATGTAGCAGTTGTGGATAAAGGATGCCCCTGCAAATTCATTTTTCCAGTCCACTGAAAACTGAACACTTTCTCTCCACTTTTCAAGCATAGCATTTGCATGTGTTTTCAAAAACCCCCACCTACAAAGTAAATTGACTTGTTCTTTCATTATTCCAACTCTATGCAAGGCTGATTTGACCATGACTCTTATAGTGATACTTATATTTACTTACCCTGACTCCTGGAACAGAAAGAAAACAGACATTCCTAAGAGACATTAAGAACTTCTATTTTATATATTGACTGTAATGAAACAAAGAGAATAAAAGGTCCGTGAAACCCAAGATTTTTTGTATGCTTTTTTTAATTGTTTACATATGGATGCATACACCCACCCACCCTACAATGCACCAACATGCAAACTTTAAATTCCATACCCACCACACTATTTATTTGTCCAGAAATCTTAAATCATATTTCTGAAGTTTATTGACCAAGGCTTAATATATATAGAAAATAGAAAATAAGCACAAAATGGAAAGCATAAACTTGATCATATTTAATTTTGCTTTTGATTCATGAAAAGGTATGAAATTAAAAATGATTAGCTGAGGTACATTAATTTTGTTTTTAAAAGGTAACCTTTTCAATTTTGTTTTTAAAAGACAAGCTTTTCATGAATAAATTCTGTAATCAATACAAAAAACTTTATTAATTGAATTAAAGTACATCTACTGCAGAGTCGATATCAGGTGAGCGAACCCTGCAGATTTTTGAATGTGTGAAAACAGCAAATATGATGAGAAGACAGAGGTGAAGATGTTGAGTTTCAATGTCAATTTTATTTTGGTAAAATCAATGAGCAAACAGCATGAAATAAATCAGAATAAGGTTGGAACGTTGGCAGGATCAGCTCGGGCTGGATTGTTGTCATCGGTCTGCGAGAACATCATCAGCATCTGGTATGAAAGGCACAGGCTTGGAAAGTCGTCAGTGTATCGACACAGGCTGGAATGTTGTTGGCAGGCCAGGAAATGTTGCATGTATGGCTTAGAAAGTTATTGTGGCCAGCAGGGATGGTGCAAGTGGTCAGCAGAAACGTCATCAACATCTGGTAAGAAAGGCACAGGCTGGAAAGTCATCATCTGTATCTGGCAGAATTGAATGTAATTGGCCAGCAGAAACGGCACAAGTGGGAAGTCGTCTCCGGTTGGCAGGAATGTTGTAGGCTGGAACGTAGAGGTCAAATCTCAGCTGTAATTGAATGTAGTCTGAGGATGACAGGTTCGGCTGTAGCAAGTAGGAGAGCTAGCACGTGTATGCTGCAGCCATGGCTGTCTCGTGCTTTGCTTCCTTTACAGGATTCGATTGTGGTTAAACGTGATTGCTGCAAATGATGTGAAAACCACACAATCAGACTTGAACAGCCATTGTCTCCTTTGCCAGATTGACCATGGGTAATGGGATCTCAAGACCAATTCCACCTCCAAAGCAGAGTCAAACCTAAAGCAGGACCAGTAAAATGTAATGTGTTCAAGGAATCCACCACTAGTAGCAGGATTGCACATGAACGCTTAACTGAAGGTGGCTGAAAAGCGGAAAGTTAGTATTTGAGAACAGATACTACACTTTTGATTTACCCTACTACCCCACTGGAGCGAGTTGTGACACAAGGTCAGTTTTTACTGTGAGGAACCTGAGTGCGTACACTCAAGCCATTGGTCAAAGATTACCCAGCTCCCACTTATGTGGTAACTGGGTACAAAGCTGGTCTTAGCTGGCCATTGCTTCCTGGCCGGCAAACAGGCAGTGGATATCTGAGAACAGATACTACACTTTAATCCTATTCCCCAGGCTGTGGAAGCATTATTTGCCATCCTTCAGGTCAAAGCTTACCCACCCCCAATCTGCAGTAACTGGGTACAAAGCTAGTCTTAGCTAGTCGTAAGTTATTACTTCCAAACCTGCTGCAGGAAGTGAGCATCTGAAAATATATACTACACTTTGATCATGGAGATTTAACCTATTCCCCCACTGGAGTGAGTTGTAACACAAGGTCAGTTTTTAACATGGGGAACCTGAGCGTGTATGCTCAGGCCATTGGTTGAAGATTATCCAGCCCACTACTTACTTACGTGGTAAGTGGGTACAAAGCTGGTCATTGCTTTTCAAAAGCTAGTCTTAGCTGGTCATTGCTTCCCAGCCAGCAGGCAGGAAGTGAGTATCTAAGAACAGATACTACACTTGATATTTACCCTACTCCTCCACTGGAGAGTGAGTTGTGATACAAGGTCAGTTTTTAATGTGGCTCAGGCCATTGGTCAAAGATTACCTGTGTGGACATGCAAAATAAATTGAATTTTCTTGTTCCAAATATAAGTAAATTTCAATGCAACCTCTAAATGGTTCAATGACATCTACATGGCTCACTACTAAGCCTGTATGTTGTACATTGATAAAGGGTATGTGTTGTGTCCTTTAATCTTCATTGATAAAATATCTTTTTGAAATTGAGAGCCACAAACCAAAAATCACCCTTCAGTTTCATTGATTGCAGAGGGAAACAAGAGGAGCTAGAGAAGAGAGGATGATGTGTTGCATATAACATGTAAACATACAATAAGAAATTTAGTCAAATACAATATCAAGCAATTATACTTTCACCTGAGTAAATACACTGATATTAAAAAAAAGATGTTATTTAAAATAACACCTTTTCTTTAGGTACCTCCACTCATTTTCAGTACCTAAGTTTTAAATTTAATTTTTTAAAGTATGTTTTCTTGAAGCTTTCATTTTAGCACTAACTGAAATCTAAATGATTAAATTTACTATTTTCAGTAAGCAAAATACTCTGATGTATTTCAACTATAAATTATATTGACTGGAATCTCAACTTCTTTTGTGTTCATTTTGTGACAAGTTTGTAAACAAAAGTTAATTAGCAGTTTTAAAAATCTTACAAAAATAATATATACATCTGTGACACATTAGTTTTGGAAAATTAGCAAATTTAAAGTTAATTTGATTTACACATGTAAATCAAATTAAATCTGATCTTTCTGAACTTTGAAGTAACTGATGTCTGATTGTGGTGATAAGCTAAGTACGATGTCCAGAATTGACATAATTGTTCAAATTTTTTTCATGCAAAAGGAAGAAACTATGAAACACGTGACCTTTTAATATCACATACAAAATATCATGCATAAAAAAACAACCTTCATACATACCCAAAGAAAATTTTAAATTATTTTAAAATCTTTTGGCTCAAAGATTTTTATTAAACTTTTCAATTTTCAATTAGTGAATATGGTCTTCACTTAATAACCTAACTGCAACAAGGCTTTGAAAATTTTAAAAAATATTTTAAAACTTTATAAATTATTATAATTAAAAAGAAAAATGAAAACAATTCATGTAAAATTCATTATTTATCAACATTTTGATGGAAAAACTTTTTAATTTTTTTTTTTTCTTCATGCCGTACTGCTTTTCACCGAAATATTGGGGGTACCTATCTTAAACTAATTGTTGCAGAGGAATATCCTGTCCTATCCAGGAATGGATTTGGTCCAGTCTATAAAAGACTGTGACTAGAGCGAACTATAGAGTCTGAGAGTCATCGTCACTCGACGAGAGCATATGTCACTAGATGGAAGCATTCTTCACTAGACGGACGCCTACGTCCTACATTGTCTACTGGATCGTTACACCTGTTTACTATTCATTGGTGTTCTTGTATTGTCTATTGGTTTATTGTACAATGGTATAATAAATCCCCATTAATATATCTTCAGTGTTAAGTATTATTCCTGCACTATTCTTTTCCCTGATTATCCCCTCACGGGATATATCAGATTGGCGACGAAGGATTCGCACTTACATGGGGCCCGTCAATAAATCAGATTGGCAACAAAGATTTTGCACTTATGTGGGATCTGCCAATTCAACAGATTGAAAACGAAGATTTGGCACTTATGTGGGACTCGCTAAAAGACCAGATTGGAAACAAGATTCGGCATTTACGTGAAGCTCACCAAATATCAGTTTGGTGAACAAGATTTGAAAGGTTGACGCAAAAAGAAAAATAAGTGAAGGTGAGAGGTAGTGTTTTTTTTACCTGCTCATAAAAAAAAAACTACGTTTATTGTTCTTACTGGTGAATACAACTTATTCATCAGCTATACGTATGAAAAAAAAAAATATGGAAAAATTAGCCAGGTTAACAAAGACGCTGGGAGGAGCGGTCCAACTGTTAATGCAAAAACAGGAAAGCCAACAAAAAGTACAAATGGAGCTTCAACAGCAAATATTAAAACAACAGGAAAGCCAACAAAATATTCAAAAGGATCTCCAAACACAAATGATACTGCAACAAGAGGTTTTGGAAAAATTGGTAATAAAGCAGTGCGAACTGGAAGAAGGCTCTAAACTCTTCTCTGCAGAAGGTATTGCAAACTTGCTCACAGAATTTGTATATAATCCTGAGGAAGGTATTACTTTTCATTCATATTAAAAAAGATACGAAACTATTTTTTCGAGTTGGTGCAAGGCATGGTCAGACAATGAAAAAATAATGCTCCTATTACAAAAGATAAGAACGCAGGAAAATATGAAATATACAAATTTTATTTTACCTAAAAAACCTGAGGACATATCATTCGACAAAACAGTAGAGATTTTGATGAAAATGTTTGGAGAAAGGGAACGTTTGTTCTACACACGATTATAAGTGTTTAAATATCGTAAAGGAAGAACAGGAAGATTTTGTTATGTACGCCGGAAAGGTTAATTCACAATGAGAATGATTTAAAATCAAAGACATAAAAGAGAACATGTTCAAATGTTTAATCTTTGTACAAGGATAAACAGCACTGAAAGACAAAGAAGTACGTTCGAAAATTCTTACAATGTTGGATCAATATGCAGAAATAACACTACAGAAAGTGACAGAAGAATGCCAGAAATTGTTAAACATAATGTTTGTATTGAAGAGAAAAGCGTTGCTCAAATACATAAAGTGAAACAACAGGCCTACAAAAAGGGAAAACTGTACTGCAAAGCAAGTGGTAAAAATAACCACATCACAAGGAAAGGTTATTTTAGAGACAAAATATGTTTTGAAGGTTTGAAGAAAGGACACAATGCAGTGATGTGTAGGCAAAAAAGAGACCAAAAGTCCAAAAAGATAAATACTTTAGTAATGAAGAAAGTCACAAACGATTGCGGTACTAGAAAATACGTGGACTTAAAAATAAATGGAAGAACTGTAAATTGTTTATTGGATACCGGAAATAATATCTCTGCAATAGATGAGTATACCTGAGAAAAAATTGATCAACCAGATTTAAAGAAAACCAAAAAGATTGCAAGAGGTATTTCAGGAAATAAATTAAAATTCAAAGGTGAATTTGTGGCTAAAGTAACATTTGACGGGAAAGTACAAAAATCTAAAATCTACGTGATGTTAGGTAGGAATACAAATCTATTCGGTATAGATTTAATTCTGCTATTTAATTTGTGGGAAAAACCCATGAATATGTTCTGCACAAAGATTAAGGCGTCAAATGAAACAAACTCGAAGCAGACTAAAAAATTCATAAAAGAATTAAAAAAATGAGTTCACGGATGTACTTTCGGAGGAACTGGGTTGCTGTACTCAAACAGAAGTAAAATTTGAAATGAAGGAAAATATTAAACCAGTATTCAAGTCAAAAAGGAAAGTTCTATTCACATCATTGGAGGCCATAGATAAAAAATTGAAAAGTTTAGAGAATATTGGAGTTATTGAAAAAGTGGATTATTCAGATTGGGCATTGCCTACCATCTGCGTAAAGAAGAAAAATAACAAGATCAGGGTGTGCGCTGACTTTTCAAATGGAGTAAATGAATGCTTGAAAGATCATAAATATCCCCTCATCACACCAAAGGAGATTTTTTCAAAATTAAATGGAGGAAAGATTTTCTCTAAGATGGAAATATGCTTCAGATAGATCTAAGTAAAAGTAGCGGAAGAATGTTTAAAGTATTTGACATTAAATACACACAAAGGATTATACAGACTGAAACATTTACCGTTTGGTTTAATAATTGCACCTAGTGCATTCCAGCAAATAATGGACACTGTTATCGGATCTTAACTATGCAATGACGTACCTAGATGACATCTTAATCAAAAACGAAAACATAGAAGAGCATAAATCACACGTCTGTGAAGTGTTTAAGCGACTTAGGAACTACGGTTCAAAGTAGGACCTGAAAAATGCGAGTTTTGTTTGGACAGGATCGAGTATTTAGGACAAATTATCGATCGCAAAGGTAGAAAACCAAATCCAAACAGAACCAAAGCGATTAAGAATATGCCAATTCCAGATAATGTAACTAAGCTTCAGTCATTTATGGGATTCGCAAACTACTACAACATCTACATTCCTAAGATGCACAACCTTAGAGCACCCTTAAATAAATTGCTGGAAAAGAATAAAAAGTGGTGTTGGTTGAAGGAATGCAATGAGGCTTTTGAAAAAATAAAAAAGGGCTTGCTGTTAGATTTGGCGTTGATGCATTTTGATCCAAAGAAGGAATTAATCGTGGCAATGGATGCTAGCGAATACGGCATTGGAGCTGTATTATTACATAAAATTGAAGATGGCACAACAAAAACTATCGCTCATGCTTCGAGAGCGTCGCTACCCGCAGAAAAAAATTATAGTCAAATAGAAAAAGAAGCACTGGCCATAATTTATGTGGTTAAAAAGTTCCACAGATTTATTTATGGTAGACAGTTTGTGTTGCAAACCAACCATAAACCATTATTATCAATATTTGGGGTCAAAAAAGGTGTTCCGACCCATTCAGCGAACAGGCTTCAAAGATGATCTGTAATTTTATTGAATTATAACTTCAAAATGGAAATTTATACCATCAAAAGAAATAGCGCATGTGGATTGTCTATCAAGACTGATTCCAAAAAAGCCTGAATTACTAGAAGAAATGGTAATAGCCGCACTGAAAGAAGAAAAGGAACTGAAGAAGGTACTAGTAAACACTGTTAGCGTATTACCAGTAACACCAGATAAAATGGAAAGAATGGCAAAAACTGACGAATATATTTCTAAAATGATTAGGCAAGTCAAAGAGAATAAAGGAGGAAAAATTTCACCATTTTCCATTTGCAACGAAACTTTGATGTATGCTCACAGAGTGGTGATACCAAGGGTGTTGAGAAAAAGAATTTTAAAAGAATTCCATCTAGGTCATCCAGGCATTTCACAAATGAAGTCCTTAATGAGGAGTTACGTGTACTGGCCTGGAATGGACAAAGATATCGAAGAATCAGTGAGACAATGTAAAGGCTGTCAGCTAGTGTCTAAATCACTGCCCGTAAGAACACAGCCGTGGCTTAAAACGGATGTGCTGTGGTCAAGAATTCATGTAGATTAGGCAGGACAGATAAAAGGTGAATACTATCTAATTATGGTAGATAGTTTTTCAAAATGGCCTGAGGTATATAAATTCAAGCCACCAACAGCGGCAAACACGATTAATGCTTTGAATGAAGTTTTTAGCCGGTTGGGAATACCGAAAACAATCATAAGTGGTAACGGGACGATGTTCACTGGATCCGAGTTTAAGAATTACTGCGAAGCATTAGCTATAGAACATGTTACGACACCTGCATATCATCCAAGGTCAAATGGGCAGGCAGAGAGATTCATCAATACATTTAAAAGGACAATGAGGAAAGCAGAGGGAATCGAGACGGATGAAAAAAACATACAAACCCTTTTGATGGGGTATAGGATCACACCTAATCATAATATCAATGGTAATCTATCTCCTGCAGAGGTAATGTTTGCAAGGAAAATTAGGTCAATCTTCGATAGGCTGTTACCTAAGGAAAGGAAAATGACCTCAAGAAAACAAAACTCGGAGACAAAATTTTACAAAGAAGGTGAAAAAGTCTTCTTCAAAAATTATCGCATAGGAAAATGTTTGTGGGAAGATGGTATAATAACTCGGAGGATTGGTAAGATGATCTATTTAGTGAAAGGACCAAAATTTGTCTGTAAGAGACACCTAAACCAGCTAAGACCCAGATTCGTGGAAACTGTAAATAAGGAATTTGAGATACCAATGGAGATTCTCTATGATACATTCGAAATTAAACCACCCACAAACATGGGTGTACTGGTGGAGGTAAATAAGGATTCTCTTGAAATCGAGGAGTCTAAGAGAAGGAGCAAGAGAAAAAGAAAAGACTAAACACCTATGCCCTGACCCCAAAAGAAAGAAGTATTTAGCGAAATTCCATGAAAAATTTAGCTTGGTGGGAGGTGTTGTAGAGGAATATCCTGTCCTACCCCGGAATGGATTTGGTCCGGTCTATAAAAGACTGTAACTCGAGCGAACTATAGAGTCATTGTCACTAGACGAGAGCCATTGTCACTAGACAGATGCCTACGTCCTAGGCAGAGACATTGTCTACTGGATTGTTATACCTGTTTGCTATTCGTTGGTGTTCTTGTATTGTCTATTGGTTTATTTTACGGTGGTATAATAAATCCCTATTCATATATCTTCAGTGTTAAGTATTATTCTTGCACTATTCTTTTCCCTGATTATCCCCTCATGGGATATATCACTAATCAACATCATAAATGCTATAAGTCCAAGCAGGTTGCCATTTTAATGCCACAGGAAAGGAAAGTACTGCGATATTCTTATGTAAGGCAACTTTTTGTTGTGCAAACAGGAAATTTGCATATTTACTTTGGTGTTATGAAAATGTGTTTCTTGAATGTCAGCTGCTGAAGAATCTCAAAACAAATTCGTGTGAACAAGAAAATCTTGGAGGAGTAAACAGGTGAATAGCCTAAACCCTTCCCACCTCATAAGGAAAAAAGTTTACACACACACACACACACATTTATATATATAAAGAGAGAGATATGATATGTATTTTATATATCAAGAATCTGTTTTGTTTGAAATATTCTTAAAGTAAGTCTTTTGTTTTTTTTCTGCCTAATTTTAAATTTTAAGCTTTTCATGTTTAATTGGTTTACTTTAATTTTTTTTGATTTTAGTAGAAATCTCTTGACTGGCGTATTGCTAGTTTGTTTGTATGTTTCTTTCGTCAGCCCTATATTAGTCTGTCTACTTTCCTCCCCTTTGTCGGACAAAATTTGACTCTCATGCTTCTATCTTGGGTCTTTCACTGGCCATTTTGGTGTGACCAAAATTTAAAGTCCCTCGTGTCGAGTTGGGAATCTGTTTTGTTTGAAATATTCTTAAAGTAAGTCTTTTGTTTTTTTTTCTGCCTAATTTTAAATTTTAAGCTTTTCATGTTTAATTGATTTTCTTTATTTTTTTTTGATTTTAGCAGAAATCTCTTGACTGGACTTTTACTAAGTTAAAACTTAGTAATCCACCACCATGTTTTTTTTTGTTTTTTTTTAATTGGAGTAGATAGAGCTATCTATCACCTGGTTCACACTCCACCCACATCTATTGAACAGGTTAAGAGGCTCATCCCTTGTTCCGTTTAGGATGTGGTTTCCGGCTTTCTCTTTTCCAATCTTTTCACTATTATGTAGCCCCCTGCACATCAGTGGCGTTACCGCCTTGCTCAGGGTGATACGATTAAAAAAATGTATACATCTATGTTTTAAAATACTTTATACATATTTAAATATTTTCATACATTAATGTACATGTTGATTTTATTAGATATTAGCTTAAAAGCCACATTCCACACCTGTGGAAGGCTAATTCGGCCTCTGGTACAATTTAAAAAACTGCAATGATAATTTTGAAGAAATAACTGAATTCCTCAATTAATCCCATGGAACTTCAAAACGTCACTTTAACTCTGATTCAGGCCAAAAGAGCAATTTTGATTCCAATTCTGGTCAAAAATTGAATTCTTCAAATTAAACTTTGTGGAACTTCAAAAGCTCATGTCATGAAACCTCTCACTTTAACTGATTCCTTGGCTTTTTGAAAAAATAAAAATTATTTTCTCAATTCACAAACTTTTGGAGATATTTTAAACTGAATTTAAAACAAAAATTTTAAATTTACTTAATTCAATTTTACTTTAAACTCAATATAAATTTTTAAAATCACTAATTTCACTTATATTAAAATTTTAATTTTCCCTCATTTGGACACAAATCCCAATGTTGGATATTCAAGCACCAGAATTTCAATCCTAGGATTATCTTGATTCCAAAAATGTATGTCTATGTAGAGTAAGAGTGGTCCCAGTTAGAATGGTTTCAGATACACAGACAGAATTTGCTATTTATTGTTTGAGATTTTGTTGTGAATATTGGTTGATTTGTATGAAAATAAAATCATTTAAAGAATTTTTATCAATTTTTTTTAATGAGTAAAATCAGATAAAAGACTTAATGTTAAAAATATTCTTGGCATTAATTAGACTGAAAGAAGCAACCTTTGCAGACATAAAATTAAACCTTCAACATTGAATAATGAGAAATTCTATAAGAAAATAAAACCATTTAAAAAATAATCCTTGGTAACAAAAAGGCAATTAGTGGCATTCTTTGTATATACTGTATATGTCGGTGTGCAAGGCAACTTTTTAACCTTAAAAAGTTACCCCCCAAAATAGGGGACCATCTGTATAAACAGGTATAAAATGTGAACCTTAAATCCTGTGTTTTATGTTAAGTTGTTAACATGGTAAATTTTTGATAGAAGGCTAATCTCTGCCTTGGTAACTCTCAACACAGATATTTTCTACTAAAACAACATAATTCACATTATTATAGTAAAATGATAAAAGTACTCTTACCTTTATTATATGTGGTATGATTGAACGATAACAATAAAATGCATGTTTGTCAAGAGAGAAATCCAAAATGATCGTTAAAGGGCATTCCAAGGACTAAATACACATTAAGAACAGGTGCATCATATTGTCCACTACTTGAAAATCACATTTTAAATTTCAACCCAAACTCTTTATTTCAATTCAGAGTTGTGAGTTAAATACTCAAATAACTACAGCAGTGGTGAACAAATAACTTAAAAAGTTAAAAGGGAGATAACTACATGGCTACTGGAGATGGTATAACACATGGAATGAGATTGATATACCACAGTAATCAAAGTAAAGGGTTCAGTTCAAAATCCCTAGCACCTGAAGAAGACTGGAGTGTACAATAGCCGAAATGTTATAAACATGGCAATAAAGATGAAGACAACAGTCCGAACAATGCAAATAATGTAAATACTACTTCATATCATAAATACTTGAAAATCATGTTATAGACATGGTGCATGAACATTGTTAAAATGGTTATTAAAATACTTTTTAAAATATGATGGTGGGGAGGTCTTCTTGTATGGCAAATATAGCCTGAAACCTACATTTTAAACTGAAAATTTTGGGTTGTCTTCTACATCTCGTTGCCTTGCATGCCAGCCTATGCAATATGAAATTAAGATCAAAACATTAAATGATAAGAGAATCTATGATGACCAGAAAAGCCATTTAAAAAAAAATCTTTGAAAATAAAGCAGCTATTTAGCATTATTGGAACGTTTTGCAGTTTTCTTGTTCTGTAATTTGAAATGCTCCTGCTCATAAAAAAAAAAAATGAAGAAGTTGAAAACATCTTCACATTGTTTCTTTTGTTAACCATTTAACATTAACCTTGCCTGGAAAATATCAGCTCTCAATGTTTGATCCACTTCATGTATCCTCTGCCATCGTACATGACATCATCACACATAATGCAGGAAGTCATGCAAACAGTGGCACCTTGACCCCAATCAGATTTTGATAGTTGATATTTATGGGATGGGTTTGAGCATGTTAAATGCTAAACCACCCAAAACAGGGATTCAAAGAAATATGGCAAGGTCCTAAAATGGGTCCAACAAAGATAAATCTTAAAGTTTCTGAATTCACATCAATGTGAATTCAGAACCTTCAAGGTCTTCAAGAACACCAATAAAAAAAAAACATTACAGTTGGTGAAATATTTGACTCTAAACAAAACTGAAATTTCAGCAGTTTTGTCTAATAAAGTGACAAATTCAAATTTTCTGCTCAATTAACACTTCAGCATTTAACACAGTCAAACCCACTTCATAAATATCATCTCTCACAGCCTTGCTGTTTGAGGACTTCCTTTGTTATTTGTGATGATGACTAAAGTATACATGGATTGATTATGGTGGTTTGAAAATTGACAGCTGATGTTTACAAGGCATATTTAGGCAGGTTGAATGCTCGAGTTAATGGATTTTGTGACTGAAGTTATTTAGCATTTTTTTAAAACATTTCTCAAGTGATATGTGCTATCAGTTAAGTGCCAATTGTGAAACATGCTTGGGTGATCATGTCTCAAAAGAGACATGACTGACTGGACAGAAGATTACCCCACAGTAGGTTGCCATTGCTTTCTGCAGTAGACTGGTTGCCAGCCAAGGCTATAGAACCCAATCTGTCCTGTTATTTAACCCATAACTGGAAGGAAGAGATGGATTAATACTTTTCCCAAGGGTATTTGCGCGTAAGTGAATACAATGAATTCAACTGGAATTCGAACTCGGTTCCCTGATTTCTTGTTCCAAGCCGATATCCACTGCACCACAACACATATCACATTCTCAGGGCTTTAAGACCGGTCTGACTGTCTTAACTCCAAGTAAAAAATTATTAAAATAAAGACAAATGGAAAATACAAATTAGACATCACAAAAAGAATCCTGTCAATTTTTCTTTTTTCATAATTTGAAATGGTTCTGTTCATGAATCAGCAATTTGGGTTTGTTCAAAAAAGAAACAAAGTTGAAAATATCTTCAAATTACTTCTTTCTCTATTAAAACACCCAGGACACAGTGATTCAAAGGAATTTGACAAGATCCCAAAATGGGTCCAATAAAGAAGGATATTAGAATGTGAATTCAAGACTGTTAACGTCTTCAATTCCAGTTGAATTTGTTGCACAAATACCCTTGGCAAAAGTATGAAACCATCTTTTCCCTTCAGCTATGGGTTAAATAGCAGGATTGAGTTTTACAGATTTGGTTGGCTAGCAGTCTACCAAAGTACTGTCAACCTACTACAAGAAAATCTTCTGCCTAGTCAGTCATGTCTCTTTTGAGATATGATCACCCAAGTGTGTATCATGTATGGCACTTAACTGACTGAATGTAATAGATGGAAACAATTAAAGCTTCTAATGGACATAAAGTGAGGGATCTGTTTTCTACTGTGATGAAGTAACAAACCGATCTCCCAAGAATTAGTACATATTAATATAATAATATAATCCATCTCTTCTCCTTCAGTTATGGGTTGAATAGCAGGACAGATAAGGTTGAATAGCCTTGGTTGGCAACCAGTCTCCCACAGAAAGTAATGGCAATCTACTGTGAGAAAATTTTCTGCAGTCAGTCATATCAATTTCAAGACATGATCACCTAAGTAAGTGTGTATCATGTGTAGCACTTAACTGAAGGTTTTGAAGAAAATGAATGCAAACAAAGCTATATTATAATAATAATTGGTGAAATATTACTTTATTACTTATATTTTGTCAGTTTTTTTTCCCCAAGCTTGTGGATTTTGCATTCTTCTCACAGGGAAAGATGGGGGCAGAAGAAGAAACAAAAATAAAGATGACCAGAGAAAGAAAAATAGCTGAACTGATCTGAATACTAGAATGGTGAATAATTTAGTGCTTCTTGTACAGATTGTATCTGTTACTTCCATGTTGACCTGGATAGAAGACATGACTACCATGATGATGATATTTACTACGTCGAGAGGGCCCTCCATAACGATCATCTTGGTAGTAACCTCTTTGACTTTGGTAATCGCTGCCACCTCCACCACTCTGGCGAGAGTGACGGTAGTTGTCATGATAATTTCTTTGCCCATGTTTGTTCCAGTGTTCTCCACGACTGTTACTGTAAAAGAGAAGGAAAAAAAAAAAAAAAAAGATTATTTAATCATTTGTCTATACTTCTGAGATATAGTTGTTGGGAGAGTAATCAGTTAGGTGTTTCCCTCAACCTCAACACATATTAGCTATATTTTACAACAGCATAGATACCAAGTTGAGAACTGATGACATCTGGCAGATCTTTGATGAAAATTAGGAACAACAAAAATCCAAAGATAGGGGCCCTGAGGAACACATACATTAATGCAAAAAAAATCTAGAAAGTGGCCATTCAAGACAACTTTCATTCTGCAATTTGATAAGACAGAAGCAATTCAAAGTTTATCCAGAAACACTATCTTTCAACTTTTTTTTTTTTTTAATCATATCACCCCAAGCAAGGCAGTAATGTCACTGATGTGCAGGGGGCTACATAAGAGTGAGAAGATTAGAAAAGAGAAAAACCGGAAACCGCATCCTAAACAGGAAACAAGGGATGAGCCTCTTCACCTGTTCAATAGATGTGGGTGGAGTGTGAACCGGGCGATAGTTTAGTCTATCTACTCCAATTGAAAAAAAAATGAAAAGTTCTAAAATTAAGCAAAAATATTGGGCAAAAACGGAGAGGAAAACAAAGCAAAAAAAATAAATATGGCATACCTATAATTCAAGTCATGATTCCAAGTCAAACTACGGGCAAATTGAATAAAAAAGAAAAAAGATATTTCTAACTTTTGGTCAGAGAAAATCGGGAGATGGGAGACTAAGAGTGTCCGTCACCACCAACCAGGCAACAGAAAGAAAAGAAAGAGAGATACTAAGGAAAGTAAAGACGAGGTTCCTTTCAAAAACTTGTAAAGAACATGAGCATGCCTGTCAAATGCCTTTGAGATATTCACAGCCTGAGCTTCACCATTTTTATCTAAAACTTGATAGACTCTTTTAGCAATAACTATTACTACATACAATATATAAGACTCAGTTAATAATATTTTAACAAAACTGAATTTAAATCGTACATATTTGTACACTTACTGGAGTTATATAAAAGAGTGATGAGATTTTTTTTTTAAACCATGAAAATATTTAATGATATATATGTTATATGCTGTATAGTGTTGTATATATACTGTTGTCCAATATAAAAGATGCAGAATTGATTATATATTCATTACTTTGTAAATGATGACCTTTTAACAAAGAGTGCTGGATAAATAACCATGCTTTGACAAAATTTCAGCCTTTATGTTTGCTATTTTATAAGGTTGAGTTATTTTGACTTATAAAAATAGTTCTATCATCCAAGATGTCTGTTAAGGTTTGATCATATGGCAAAAATGTAAACTGAAGTTATAGATGGAAAATTGTATTAAGTATATAGACATACCCTGACCAGTCATAATTCCTCCTTGACCGTACAGACCATGGTATTATGGCTGGGGGTGGAGGTATAGATTGGGCTAATGTGGCTTTATATTCTTCATCTTCATCTGTGAAACGATATTTGAATGCTTCTTCAAGTTCAGCCACAATTTGCTGACATTCAAGTTCAGGGGTTGAAGAATCTGTTGACATCGTTATCTGTAATCATAAAAGATGAGATTTAGAGTAGGAAGTTTTCATCCCAAATAAGGCAAAGCTCCTAAGACAGAGAAAGATGGGTAACTGAATATGGGACAAAGAAAACATTAAGAAGAGAGAAAAATAAAAGAACAGGAATTAAGAAGACAGAAGATAATGATAATGATTTAAATTTTTTGAAGATCAAAGTCACCTAGAAAACTAAAAGCTAGAAGAGAGTTCCACAAGCAAAAAGTGCCAAGTGAAGAAACTGCTAGCATAGAACCATTTCAACTAGGTACCAAAGAGGAAAGTTCATTAGAACAATTACTATGAAAAAATTAATAGAAAAGACACAATGAAGCTAATTTCTAGTGGTGGGAAAATGACTGAAGCTGAGATGCAAGGTTGGGACTAATAACATTGCTGATTCTTCTTTGTATTTTATCAAGATTCTCTAAATACAGAGCAGAAGCACCAGATCAGATGTGGCAGTAATATTCAATGCATGAATAAATGGTCGACTTATAAATGTGTCATTTATATTATGTCAAGAAAAAATTGCCTTGTACAACACTGAACCAACTTTCTTAGCAACAAACCTAGCAATAGATTCAAAATAATCCTTCCACTTCATGTCAGCAGAATATGTTAGCCTGAGAAGGTGCAATGAGATGCATTTCTCCTGGAGGTTAGTAGCATCAGCTATACTGATAAACAGCAAAAAAAAAAATCTCTAGAACGAATAAAAGAAAGCATTTCTGAGATCAGCTGTCAATTTGACCTTATCGGATAGGTAATTTTTTGTAGTTTTGCTTAAATCATGAATCTCATAACTATAATTAGTTATGAGATGCAAGTTAGGGTTGCAAGTGTGCACATGTATTGTGGCCATGGCAATAGTAGTGTGTCTTTGACAGGATAGCCTGGTTTTTGAGCCCTCCTTGTAGGCTGGTGGCCACATCAAGGCAATAGAGTGCAGTTTACCCTACTATTTAATTCATAACAAGAGGATTTTCTAGCATACTAACATTTTATGTTGCAGCATAGTAAAGCATACTGTTTTTCTGTTACTTCTTTTGAAATTGTAGACATTAACATATTACTCCAACCCCCCCTCCCCCCCCAAAAAAAAAAGAAAAAGAAAAGAAAAAAAAACAAAAAAAAAACAACCTGGTTATTGAGGTATCTGGTATGCAGAGGCAGCTGACACACCATCCACTTTTTTGGTGTAGAGTGAAAATAAATATTTCACAATGGCCTTGTAAATGGGCATTTGATATTTTTTATAAACATTTTCTTAGGATTTCAGGACTAGTATAACTTTGTCCTATCTATATATTTATGATTATTTCAAGTTAATCAAAACTTATACAGGTTTAATCATTTTTACATGATTAGCTGTGAATAGTTCATTTCTCCTGCCTATTTTTACCAGGAATGTTATTAGAATCTAGTTGAAATGAAAGTTATAATTGGCAGACAAGTTTAACTTGACATTCTTTTTCAAAAATGACCTATATATCAAGTGGATCTGAGAGCCCTACAACACAAAATTCAGTCAAATTGATACAATTTTTTGCTATATTTTACCATATTTTTTATGTCCACTTAACCCAATCATTGGAACACAGTATATTTGGAAAGTATCATCTTAGCAATTTTTTCAAATGAATTCTGATCTTTTTGTGCAGATTATGTTTTGGATGCACAAATTAAAACTTTATAATTCAGTCATACTTGTTTCAACTATTGAATAGTTTTAGTGCAATGTGCTGAATGAAGACAAATAGAAAGTCTTGTTTGCTGCCATGCATTGGGATCAAATAGATTACTTGTGTCTATTCCCTGCTCTTTTGTCACCCACCCTGTTGGCTGGGGCTTCAGAATAAGCCAACTGCACTTCTGCAGAGGAGTAACCCCAACCCCTAAAGCATCCTGGGTATGATGACAAACTATGTCCAGGTCCCAGGTTTTACGATAAAAACTGCATCTAGTAGCAAAGCCTCTAATTGGGAAGTTTTGAGGAGCATGGAACCAACTCTTAATTGCTGTTGTTCCCAGGTTCACCCTGACCTGGGGTGTTGGCACCTGTTAAGATCCCAGCTATGGGTAAATAGTTAACCTCCAAACTGGGGTTAAAACTCAATGCAAGTAAAAAAAATAGATTTTTTTTATAATGAAAATTCCAGCAGTACTTGTTTGTAGAAGAAATTAACACCAGCAATATATTTATGAAGAAAAATATTACCAACAGTACATTTTGAAAAAAAAAAAATATTCCAGCAATATATTTTTGAAGAAAAAAAAAATATATACCAGTAATACATCTAACTCTTGATAAAACCCTCTTTACAAAAATAGAACAATCTACACACTGATTTCTTACAAAGAATTCATATTCTATTGTAAAAATCTTGTCAGCATTAAATAATCCGTTAAGGTTGATATGCTGTAAAATACATCAAATCAAACCTTATTTCTTTCATTTTAAAGAAAAATAGAAAACCAGAAGACATCTTGAGTTTTCTAAAATAAAAAACAAAGAAACAAACCTTTTCATTAGAACCTGACTAAATCAACCTTCTCACTATAACTAAACATTTAAAAAAGAAAAGAATATACCCTAAAACGCCACCTTTTTGACATTAAGTAACCTACAGAGTTAAAAACTCAAATGATATTATCTTACAATAAAAAAATCAGTCAGTCAGTTAAGTGCCATATGCAATACATGCTTGAGCAATCATGTTTCTTTTGATCTATGACTGACTAGCCAGATTTTCCAGCAGTAGGTTGCCATTTCTTTCTGTGATAGACCTATTGCCAACCAAGACTACAGAACACAATCTGTCCTGCTATTCAATCCATAGCTAGAGGGAGAAGTGATGAATTCATATCTTTCCCAAGAGTATTTGCACATAAGTGAATGCAATGAATTCAACTAGAATTCAAACTCAGCTCTCCAAATCAAATTCCAGTTAAATCGGAGCACAGTTAATAAAAAGTCAGTCAGTCAGTTAAGTGCCATGCGCGATACACGCTTGGGCGATCATGTCTCGAAAGAGACATGACTGACTGGGCAGAAGATTATCCCGCAGTAGGTTGCCATTGCTTTCTGTGGTAGACTGGTTGCCTATTGTACCTATTGTAAAACACCCTTTCTTAAAGTGATATCTAATAACTTCTTTGAATTTGCCTTGTTACTTCTCAAAAGCTGTCCTCAAATTAATTCCAATATCGCTGTTGGCAGTTTAATATTTACCCAGATGCTATATAGACAATCACTACTTGTACCTAGCCTAACTCCACAACACTGGAATAATAAATTTAATAAGGCAAGTCTCTTACTATAACTCCCAGAATTAAAAAAAAAAAAAATTTTACATATAAACATGGTGATATTTATAAATACAGAGCTCCATACACATTATTAGACAATAAGATCAATAATTTATAGTAAAGAAAGCCAAAATACCTAAAATTCAATAAAACATTAGGCTAATAATGTTTTATAGAATTTTAAGAAAATGTAAGTAATAATGTAATCATTAAATTACATAGTATATGTTATTAAATGTTTAATATTAGAAGGTAGTTAAAAAAATTATATAAAAAATGCTTACCTTATTTTTACAGGACCCCCAACCCATATAAAAAAAGATTCCAAACATATGTGATGCCTGTTGAGATGGTTGTCAACACCAGGTCTTAGGTACCCCCACTAATTTTCAATAGCAAAGTTTAAAAAAAATTTTTTAAAATGAAAAAGTTTTTTGAAGCTTATGGTATGAAATGTGGTACACAAGCATTTCTTATCACAGAAGTCTTATTTTTCTGATGTGTTGATTGATGACTGACAGCTAGACCTTTTGACAAGCTAAGTATAGTTGACCAGAAGTGACATAAATTTATGAATGAAACGTTAACGTTTTGTTTTTTAACTACCTAGTCATTAAAAAGAAAAGTTTTCAGCAATTATTGAATTTTAGTTACTTTTTAGTTTTTAGCTTTATAGTTGGAGTGAAATGAAAGAAAAGCTTAATGGATTTTTCATGGTAAGTGAAAAAACCCCTATGAAACACAACCTTTTTAATCAAAATGTCACTTACAAAACTCCCTACTTAACAAAAAATAAAATTTTTAAACAGAAAAATTAAAAATATACTTTAAAAATTTAGAGAATGTTGTAAAAAAAAAAAAAAAAAAAAAAATGATTTTACATTTCCCAAGGAGTCCTGCGTTTAAAACAGTTTCGCAACAGTATTGTCTAGAAATTACATGTCGTGGTGCAGTGGATATCGGCTTGGAACGAGAAATCGAGTTCGAATTCCTTGCATTTATTTACGCACAAATAACTTTTTGGGAAAGGTATTCTGTCTCTTCCCTTCATAGGACAAATTGGGTTCTGTAGACTTGGTCGGCAAACAGTCTACCGTAGAAAGCAATGGCAACCTACTGCGGGATAATCTTCTGCCCAGTCAGTCATGTCTTTAGAGACATGATCGCCCAAGCGTGCATCACGTATGGCATTTATTTAGCTGACTGACATTGAGGAGGTGGTAAAAAAAAAAAAAAAAAAAAAAAAATTACCAAGAATTTCTAAAAATAATCATTAAAAAAATGAATTCAATAATAATGAATAAGTCCTGAAAGTTTCATTAAAATCCGACAATTAATTTTTAATTTTTTTAAGAATTTCCAAATGTTTTTTTTACCGGAAACAAAAGAGTTAGAGGATGATTACATTTTTTAATTTTATCATAAACTCTTGTAAAAAAAAAAATATGTTATAAAGAATAATAAAATTTTCTAAAATAATCTTTGATCTATTCTCTTGGTTGGAGCCTCTTTTTTTTGCATGCTATGCTGTTTTCTTTTGTAGCAGATTCGTGACGGTAAAACATCTCGTGTTAAAAATTTAAACTAAAAATATTAGTTTTAGATTGAATTCAACTTTAAAAGTGCATTTTTAAAAAATATATTTTTTTACAACGGTAACAACGCTATAGTAAATCGATCCTCCATTTTCAAAACAGTCGCCAAAACGACGTTATCGTTAACTGTATTTGTACATTAAAAAATTCTTTTGGACCTTTCTTTAAATGTTATTTTTTACACCTGAAACTTTAACGACATAAAAAATTGCTAAAATTTCAATATTTAATTAAATTGGGGGGGGGGGGCAATTTCTCATACAACAATTCGGAAACACTGGCTTCGTTTTTTTCAACTTGTAAGAAAGTAATGAAATAAAACATGCATATGTTTAGTAATTTTATTAGAACAGGGGAATTTTTTCTTAGTGTTTTACATGCCTTTTTTTTTTGTTTCAAATATTGTTATTTTTTTCTTCCTGCTTCAAGGAAATTATGTCCACGAAACAAAACGACCCCAAGGCTAAAACAAAAGGGCAAGAATTCGTCCTCAAAGAAACAAAGCGATCCCAACGCGATTGGATGGAGGATCGATTTACTTTTAAACGTTGTATGAGAAACTGACCCCACACCCATTTGTTTAAATATTGCAATTTTTCCAATTTTTTTTTTTGATAAACGGAACCTATAGTTAACAGTCGACAGGACTATGGTAAAAAAAAAAAATGAAAAACGGCGAAAATAAACGTGGGGGTAGGATACTTCAGGTCCGCCAAAGTATTTATTGTGCTCTCAAAACTAGTAAAAAAGCCTCAAAGATTTTTCATTTTAAACTTTTAGGTAGGCCTATCGCTTTTGTTTTTTTGAGGTACTTGTTAAAAACATAAGTAATTTAATAATATAAAAAATGACTATATTGAACTAGAAATTATGTCAGATTCTATATAACTTATTAAAAACTACAGAAAAAAAAATCCTACAAAGTCTGTTGATTCAGTTGAAAAATTGGTTAAATAAGATTTTTTTTTCATTTTCACCGAAAAAAGCGCTTTCATGAATATTGTTATTTTATTACTACTTCCTCTCCACCACAAAAAATCTTATATTGAAAATTTTGTAAGAAAATATTTTTAAAAATTGATTCAAAAAGTTTTAAATATGCCATAAAATTTTTTTTTACTTGAAAATACGCAAATGTTAAAGTTAATACAGTAGTACTCAGTTATACAACTTGCAAAACAAATGAACCCTCTTTTTTGCTTTAACTTCAAATTAGAAAATATTATTAAATTACCAACGCAAATCATTAACGTTAAATCACAATATTATCAAAATTAAATTAAATTTGGTATTGCTATTAAAAAGGAAAAAACAATCTGAGTTCGTGTCAAAATCAATCAACAGAAAACATTAACAGTTTTAAAATAAATTTCTTAAAAAAGAATTAAAGCACAGGTCCATGTTGTTTATTCTAAAAAGTACAAATTAAATATAAGAATATAATAAAATACTCTCCTCTTGTCTAACATTTCACATCAATAAATAAATTTAAAATAAAAGAAGAAAATATTTACCTGATAGTTTGCAAATCGCTAGTTTCGGGGGTGGAAGTTTATTAACAAGTCACACTTCCGGTAATCAACTTCCGGTTTCAAACACATGGCAATTTCAAAATGGTTGTTCATGACAATGTTTACAGAATTATAAAATTCAAGTAAATTGATAGTGAGAAGGTTTTGGAACATTAATATTTACTACCCAGCAAATAAACTCACATATTCTGACAGAAAACAAAAATGTTCACTCTCAGTACACAGAAAAAATGGTGGATGTTTCAATCTGAATTTGAATTGATTCAGTTGAGAAGAAATGCAAACGAAGAATTTATAAAATCCCATCGAGGCGATATGTCGGTCAGTATTTTTATAATAATCTCAATAAATTATTTATTTCCGTCTAAAAGTGGTGGATTGTTCAATCACATAATCACTTTTAGTTTCTTAGACACAACAAAATTTCTTTAGGTTTAATCAAGAAGCGGTAAAAATGCGAGATAGAAGTTATGGTTACTTTTTCCCCTCACCGTTGCATAAATTAGAAATTTTATGTCTATTAGACTTTAAGTCAATATTTTTCTTTGAGCAAAATATTTTCATTTGCATTTCACTACTCCTAAACTAAAAAGTTAGTTAATTTCTCATTGTTTAAGCATAAATGTCGGTTCCTGACCATCCGGATAAAAACTATAAAGAAAATGCTTTCTTTTCTTAATTAATGTCAGTAAAAATAGCAAATTAAATTTTGTTTTATGTTTTGAATTTAAAAATTTACTAATTATGCCAGTTTCCGAAGAAAAATTAACCAGTTAAATAAATAAAAAATAATTTTTGTTTTGCCAATAAACTCATTCTTGATGTTACCACTGAAAACTTAATTGTTCGAACAAAAAAAACTCCCGAACTACCACCAGTCACAATGAATGGGTATCTGCTCATGGCGGCTCCGTTTCTTGAAACACTAATGTTTTAACAACAGACTTCAAATGAAACTTGTACATACGATCCATTGCTAAAAAGATGCAGAAAAAAATGATCGTTTCCTGTACTGCTCTAAGTATCTGACTCTGATTATCCTCCACATTTGCAACAGCCAGATCAGATCAGGCCTAAAATGGTGTACTGCTATCATTAGGAAGGAGTTGCCCACTCACTTTCCAATCTCCCCACGTCCTAGTTAGTGACTAATTATTCTCCACCGTCCAACTTCTCTCTCACAGATGGGATGTGACAAGCCTCTTCTTGCTTCTCAGTCACTACTTTTTTTTTTTTAATCATATCACCCCGAGCAAGACGGTAATGCCACTGAAGTGCAGGGGGCTACGTAGGAATGAAAAGATTCGAAAAAAAACTTGTCAAACAAGCTGCAGACCTTGGTTCCATTAGTTTTAACCTTCACAGCTAAGATCCACTCACGCTGTAGTCAACCACCTTTGTATCTCATCAGTATTTATTTCTGTACAAGAAATACAAAAATTGTGGCACAAGGCTGAAAAGGGGTGGGGGTAAAGTTGGTCAACACTAGCTATCCTATACCTAGCTAAACACTAGACACATTCACCAAAAGAACCCATCCATCACCTCCCAATCCTTCACACACCACAATCCCACATATTTACAAGGGGCACCTAAAAAAGGGGAAATAAACACATGACAATAAAAATGCATTTATATACAATATATAATTTAAAACAGTGAATGAAAAATGAAATGATGGGAGGGGGATGATCTCAAAAACAAACTAAAATACAACATAGTTTGAAATTAAAATAAACAATGTTAGTAAGATCTGTCCATCCCACAAAAAAGAGTGGCTGCTGTATTCTGCCAAGTGGCGAAATCAAGAAGCACACTCGCTAAGGGAGTGGGTGGGGGTTAAATAATTAATGGAATGGGAAAATCAAAGGCTGACCCAGCTGAGATAAAAGGAGGCCAAAAACAAACTAGGGAGGTTAGAAATCTCAACTTAGATCATAACAAAAGAGAAAGCTAGGAACACATTCATTCACCAGGTACACAAGAGAGAACTACCTTAACCAGGGGAGGGTTCCAAAGGAATCCACCCCAATGCAACTAGCAGATCTAAAAGAGAAAATCAAAGCTAGCCCCGTTCAGGTGAACCAGGCTCGCCACATTTACCCACCTTTTGCTGAAAGCTGTCAAAGTCAAACGTTTCCAATCAGTTCTAATCTTCATTTTGAGCAGGTGCAGATCCTGACATCGTCCAAATCATCATTCGAGCCATGGCTAGCAGCGACAGAAACACCGTACACTTCATACCAGAATACAGGGGTGACACATTATCACAGGCGAATGCATGATCAATGAGCACAATCTCCTGCGGCATGATAAAAGCAGTCAACTCGCTGACCTGGCCCCATAGTGGGCAAACCCGTGAACAATGGTAGAAGGCGTGCGAAGCCATTTCTCCAAGCCAAGGCTGCAGCATTCACAATCTGGCAAATCCGCCAGGTCCCATATGAAGGCCTTGTCATTGAGAGACAAACGATTCCGAACCAATTGCCAGGTGAGCGAAAACTCAGAGTTGCTGAGATAATTGTTACCTGGCGTCCAAGACCAGAACAAGTGAAACTCATCCTCTGACAAGCAGAGCACATCATGTAATGAATCCTCCACGACACCCTCCACTAACCCACAATGGAAGACTTTCCTAGGCTATGAAAGGACACTGGACCGTGGAATGGTCTGCAAGGCCACCCGACATTTGAGGAGAAAACTCGATCGCCCTTGAGGCTTACAGCACCGCCTCGAAATGTGGGGAGTGATAGTAAGGCTAGGGAGCATGTCCCTTACTATCCCCGCCAGCAATGAGTCTTCTAAAATTGCATGTCTGAGAAAGACCACCCTTGAAGTGAGCTTGTGGCTCAACAAGTGTGGCATTCCCAGATCCCCATGACATGGACACTGGAGACAGACATGTTTGTCGACGTAATGTTTGCGTCCTCTCCACAGAAGAAAGAATAGCAAACGCTTGATCGCCTTCCTATGTCGTTTACAAAGTAGAAGTACAGACAACTGGTAAAGGATAATGGGAAAGACATATGTAACACATGCCTCAGCCAAACCCTTTAAGGACAAATTACCTTTGTATCTCATCAGTGAGAAGTAAGTTCCACTTGAAGAGCTGCTTCCCATCTATTTGCATAAACTGTGACTTTTACTCTGTAACCCTCTACCTCAGATGGCCCCCAGGTCTTGTACATTGTGAGCCTTATTGTTAAAAAAAAAATGTAACAATGTTTCAAACAGAAAAAAAAATGCAAGTACACAAACACATACCATCTGGGCACCATGTTTACATGTTCATGGAAGTTATGTACAGAAGCAAATAATCTACTGTATCATTAATATGTCAGTAGTAATGTAATGGCTGGCCACTTATATCCAAGTATGCATGTCTGCTAGAGCAGCTAGCAAATTTCTATTTTAGATGCCTGCTTGGGTGCATTTGTTTGTTCAACACCCACAGAGCCCACCTGTGGCTTTATACTGCAACTATGTTGAGCAGATCTTAGAGGAGAGAGAGTGTTATCTAGCATGATCAACAGTCTGAACAAGGCCAGTACACTCAAACTTTTGGTCAAGATGACTTGTGAATTGATGCTAGCTCAACCATTGATGGCTCCCAAGGCTTTCATCTAACTAATTTTACTTACAAGGCTTGATCAACCCGTGGTATAGTTTTCAGGCACTTTCCAAAGGTGCAGCATGCTGGAATCGCCTCTATAGACTGATAACATTAAGAAGTCAGCCTCCTAATAAATTGACCATGGTGAGATTCAAACCCAAGTCTCAAAGTTGAAAAGAAAACATTCTAACCACTCAGCTGTGTGTCTATATAATATTTCAATAATCCTTATCAAGGAGAACAGCATTTTGCAACCAAAGATGCATATGCAAATAATTCATTTAAAAAAAAAAACAAAGATTTACCAAGGAGTTGGATTGCAAAATATGCATTTGTATTGAGCAGGAAAGAAAGTTTTCAGCATTGCAGGACAAATTGTTGGCAAATCAAGAATTTGGTTCTTGGAGTTAGTAAATTTGGAAGGTGTTTACAAGTTTGATATTTGCGGATCAGAGAACTTTGCTAAGTTTAAAGATTTGTCAATTTTATGTTGATTTCCTGGGCAGTTGCCTGTCTGTCTAAAATCATTTTGATTCATTTCTGTTTATCCAGGATCAAGAAGCAGAAGAATTTTTTTTCTCCCCTGCTGAAGAACACAATCTATGTCGTCATTATGAATATATTATGAAAGAATTCTGTAACTGCTTTCAGCCACCAATGCCAAAATATGTCTTGGTAAGTTGAGAAGCTTTCTTTATTCTTAGCTTTTTAAGATTGTATAGAATTGAAACATTTCACAAATCCACTGAACTGCCTGATGAGTTCATTGGTAAAAATGATTATCTTGTAAATCTTTTTAGGGGAAAAATATTTCTTAGAAATGATATAGTTTGTTGAAAAATAAGATTTTACTATTTTATTTGCTGAATTTATTGCATTTTCATTTGAAAGCTCAGAATATTAATATTAATATAGTTTTCCATTTGCAAGTCAATTTTAATTCATTTTATGGGCAATTAGAAGCTACAGTAATGAAATAAAGGATATGATATGTAATGGAAGACCTCAGAGTTCTATTTTTTGGGGGAGCATTTGATCTTTGAACTTATATCCACTACTGCACTATTGTTGATCAATAAAAACAAATTTTATATACATATTATCTGTTGGAAAACAGAACATTCAGACCTTTCAAGAAATATATATATAATTCAATTGTTATATTAGAACTAACCAATGTCTATGTCCACTGGGCCATGTGTCCTTAAGGACAAGAACAACTGAATTTCTGGGATTTATAAATTTAATATTCAGTACCATATTTTACCAGAGTTCATATTTTAATTTTTGATGCTAATGATTTTTTCTAGTGTTAATGGTTTTTAATTTTTATATTCCTCCAAAGTTGTGATAAGAAGCACAAAACTCTCACTGTGTACACTAGAGTAAATTAAGAATAATGATTCTATCAAAAAACAAAACATTACAGATATAAAATGAAAATCCATTAAAAAAGATAGAATTATAGATACCAGCACTTATATCATTACTTTTAATGTACAGGAAATAAAAATTGGATGTACAGTTTCCAAAGTAGACGCATATATTCCAAACCAATTAAGATGCTTCAACTGCCAAAGATGAACATAATAAGAATAAATTTACAAGAAAGAAGGTATGTGGAAAATGTGGGGTGAATGATCCTAACCACACAGAGATCACATGCCCAAATAAAATAAAATGCCCTAATTGTAAAAATAATCATAAGGCAACTTCCATGGACTGCGAAAAAAGAAAGCCATATTAAAAAATTAAACACACCAAAAAAACTTCCCTACTCAGAAGCAAGGAAAAACATCAAAACAAATTCCAATAGACCATCTTATGCAAAAATTACCCAAGCAACATCAAGCTATACCTATACAAAGCTAATATCAAACAAATTTCATGAAACATGAGCTAAGATTTTTAATTCAGGAATTAAAAAAACATATTAAAAAACATTAAAACCAACCAATTGTAAACTAGAAAACAACCCTTACTACTGAACCAATGTAAGCCTAACTCAAAATTCACTGATAACAACTACTCAATAACAAAATGCTCAAAACTTCTCAAATGAAAGATTTACCTAACAAAAACTACCAAAACAAAAAAACAATCAAACCTTAAAACAAATTCAAAAGACAGAAGAAACAGAATTAAAAGCAAGTAAACAGGATAACAGCCCATATAAAGATAATTAAAAAAAAAATGAAAAGAACCTAAATAATCAAGAACATACAAATACTCAACAAAGAACAAGTTCATAAATAAGGAAAACAGTACAGAAAGTATAGAATATGTGGAAATAGATAACCAAAAACTTAGTCATCCTTTAGATCCACTCACATGGACAAACAAAACACCAGCATTATACAATGGAACTATAGAGGTGTTCAATCAAACAACTTCTTACAGATTACAATTCAAATATAGTATGCTTGCAAGAGACCTTTCTCAAAAAAACTGACAACATCTCCTTTAAAGGCTATTACAAAATAAATGTATCAACAATGGAGAATAGGACAAGTGGGGGAACTTCAATATTGGTTAAAAAATCAATACTCCATGAAAAACTATAATTAAACACAAATCTACATACCATCGTAGTAAAAGCTTCAATTTATATTCCTCCAAAACAGATTGAATAAGACTGAAATAGAAAAGGTTAATTGGCCAACTTCTCACTCCCTTTCTATTAATGGGAGATTTTAATGCATACAGCAAAATGTGGGGCTGTAGGATCAAACTAGTAAAATTATAGAATCTCTACTATAATCATCGGATCTATGTATCCTTAATAATCAAATGCATATATACCTATACCCAGATAACAGATCAATATCAGCTAACCATATGCTCCTCATCAATTCTTATAGACTTTCAATGGAAAGTTCTTGATGATCCATATGGTAGTGACCATTTACCTATTTTCTTATATATAAGCAAGCCTATACCAGTAGAAAGGAATCTAAATTGGCATTTACACAAAGCTAACTGGCTAAAGTTCAATGAACTCTGCTCATTTCAAATCAACACAGAAATTGTCAATGAATCAGAACCAATAGTCTCCTTTACAAACATACTTACACAAATAGCAAGACAAACAATACCCAAATCTTCCTTTAAATCACATGCCAAATCAAAACCCTGGTTTACAGCGGAATGCAGAAAAGCTTTTAAAACCAGGAAAAAATGCTAAAGATTTTCATACACAACTCATCCAAAATCAATCTACAAAATGACAAGCAAGCTCAAGCAAAAGCATGCTGTATAATAAAAAATCTAAAAGAGAATCTTGGTAAAACATTTCCAGAATAAAAGCCCAATAAATAAAGCATTGAAAATAATAAGGAAAATTATGGAAAAACATCACAAACTACAACAGTCTACTTAATCCAAACAAATGGAGCTAAATGCATTGGAAATATCTAGCCTAATAGCAACAGAATTTCAATGAAACCTCTCAACAAATCGCAACACATTTAAATTTTAAAAAATATAAAAATATCATGGAATAAGAAAAACTTATATTTACTTCAAACAATAGTAAAAACTCTGCAACCAGTCCAGATGAAATTCATTACTAATTTTTAAGACACCTGCCAGAAAAGTCTCTTTTCATACTTCTCCAGATCTTTAATTATATATGGTGTTCAAACAAATTTCCAGTTTGTGTCTGTCATCTTTCCATTTCCTAAACCTAGCAAAGACCATTCCAACAAAATACCGACCCATTGCACTAACAAGTTGTATTTGCAAAATGATGGGGAGAATGGTAAATACTCAACTAAAGTGATACCTGGAGAGAAATAATCTCTTATATAACTACCAAAAAAAAAAACAGGGAAGCAATTATCAACTTACACAGCTAGAATCATTTGTTTATGATGGCTTTGTTTGAGGTGATCATGTAGTATCAATATTCTTCAATCTTGAAAAAGCCAATGACGCCACATAGGAGTATGGTATCCTCAAAGACATGCACAAGATGAGAATAAAAGGAAGAATGGCTATATTCATCCAAAACTTCCTATCAAACCGAACATTCAAAGTATGAAATGGAAACACATTATAAGACACACAAGTTGGAAGCACGAGTACCTCAAGGTAGCATTTTATCAGTTACATTTTTTATTCTCAAAAATAAATAGTATTATTGAAAACATTAATACAGTAATTGAAAAATCCCTATATGTAGATAATTACTCAATATTATACTCATCAAACATCTGTTCCCTTGAAATATATGTTTAAACAAGATAGAAAAATAGATTTTATTTCACCAAAACAAAAACTTTGTATTTTTGCAAAAAACAAGCCTACCGCCTCAATCCAGAAATAAAAATTAAATGGACACTTAATTCCCATAGTCCAACAAATAGAATATCTAGGAATCATATTAGATAGCAAACTTAATTTCAAGGTGCCCATTAATTACCTTAAACAAAAATGCCAAAAGGCTTTGAAGTTTCTAAAAGTAATATCAAAACTGCATTGGGGTGTCAACCAAAAAGTAATGCTCAGAATATATATGTCACACATCAGATCAAAATTAGACTATGGATGCATCATTTACAGTGTCATACGTAATTCTTATCTTAAAAATCTACAAACCATACAAAATCAAAGACTGAGATTAAGTCTTGGAGCCTTCTAGACCTTACCCATGCAGTCTCTATATAGAAGCCAATGAACCACTCTGAGATGGGAAAAATTATCCCTCCAATATGCACTAGAACTACAATCCAACCCAAATAACTTAGCATACCAAAAAACATGAACCTCAATATATTCAGTTTTATAGAAATAAACTAACAGCCATCCCTTCACTTGGATTTCAAATTAACAAAGCACTAGAACAAATAAACAGAGATCGAAAGATTGGGCGATCATGTCTCGAAAGAGACATGACTGACTGGGCAGAACATTATCCCGCAGTGGGTTGCCATTGCTTTCTGTGGTAGACTGGTTGCCGACCAAGGCTATAGAACCCAATCTGTCCTGTTATTTGACTCATAACTGGAAGGAATAGACGGATTAATACCTTTCCCAAGGGTATTTGCACGTAAGTGAATGCAATGAATTTGGCTAGAATTCGAACTCAGCTCCCCGATTTCTCGTTTCGAGCTGATATCCACTGCACCACAACGCACATCCGATTTACAGATTACCAAAACAAAATTACACATCAAAAGAAAATGGCAAAGAATTTAGGACATGTTCCCAAACAATAAAGTATATGAACATCAGCTGACAATAAGAAAGGAGAATATAGTGCCATTGGTTTCAAGGCATAGTGGCTCAACAGAATAAGAATTGGACACTCTCATTTGATACACACACATACACATTCAAAGCAGAATCTAGACCTTGGTGTACCCACAGCAACCAATTTCTCACCGTCAAGCATATCTTGATAAAATGCAAGAAGCATCAAAAAATAACATAGTAACTATTATCAAACACAAAATCTTAACATGCTCTTCAAAAATGTACCTACTGCCAAAATAATAGGATATCGGAAGAAAATAAAATAATTCCAACTTCTATAGAAAATAGAGCTTGGGCTTTGAACCATACAACTTACCTTTTGAAATAATCCCAAAGTATGCAACTTGTGATATTTTTAAAACAATAAAAAAAAAATCACAACCATTTGAAATGTTTTGAAACATTCCTGAATAAAAATTTCAGTTTCAGCATTAAATGAACCACATGGGTTTTGATATACTGGTAAAACAAATAAAGAATCAATCAATCCTCATATTGAAACTATTAACGAGACCAGCTCAAGGTACTGGCAACTCAAGCAATGAAAGTACCATGATTTGCAGATCTAAAGGCTAGAAAAAAATTTTTAGGTAGGACAATAAATGTTTTCTTAAGCTTGGATTAAATTGTATATTATAAACTTGTTATTCTACATTTTCAGTTTTTCCCTTTGTGAAAATTTAAAAAAATTCTTCATGTCAGGGCACTGAAGTTTATCTTGTTCGGGTTGCTAGCAACCCAAGGGCCATCACTGACTGTTAACATCTGCTGGATTTTACATTATTCCACTCTGAGTAGATTTTTTTTTTTTTTAAGGAGTGCAATAATATTGTATACAAACTAATGTGAAAAAGCCATTCACTTGCAAATTGAGTATTTGTATTATGTTTTTATGTTTTATTTTTTTGTCATAAAAATATCTTAATGATGAAAAGCAATTAAAAGAATTTTCTGATCATCTTGTGCATAAAAAGATAGGAAAGATCAAAGTTTGAGCTTTTTTTTGTTTATGTTTCTGTCATGATGTATTTTAACTATTTACATTGTTCAGGTTATTGTCCTTGTTTTTATTGTCAAATTCACAAGGTTTCAACTGTTTTATGCTCTGACCTTCTTCAGATGATATAATTTGGAATTTTGAACCAAGTTCTTTATTTAGTCCACAGGAGTAGATTGTTCTAGTTCTACATGCCATGTCTTTTCCGGATATCTCAGTTTCAGTTATTTACCTTATTTCCCCCAGTGAATAAAATAAAGGGTTTGAAATATCAAATTTTCAATAAACTTTATTTTAAATTTCTTTATTTTTGATTAAAAAATGTAATTCATAATACCACAAAATTTCTTTTTTGTAAGACTTTGTGATGTGGTTATTTGAAATGGTTCTAGAAATGTTTATAATTTGAACTCAAAAATCTTGTGATTCCAAGATTGTTACATTTGGCAACTGCAGAGTTAAGAAAATTTGGGTCCCAAAATAATTTGTCTTGTCATAAGCATCAATTAAAGGGTAGTCTTGTTAAGTTTATATTTTTAAATACAAAAAAAAAAAAAGACCCTACATAATTTTAGATCATTTATACTGTGTCATTTATAAAATTGATTTTTTTTTTTTTTTCTCATCTGACTATTTTTTATAAATGAATCTGTTTTATAGGGAACAGCCATGACATACTTTAAACGTTTCTATCTTCATAATTCTGTCATGAATTATCATCCACGGGACATTACGTAAGTAAATTTATTTTTCTTAAAAACAACATGCACACACACACACACACATATGTGCAAGTCAACTTATATATTTATACGCACTCTATACCTGATACTGAACACTTTAATCCAGAAATACAGTATACATTAAAACTATTTTTATCATATATATATATATATATATATATATATATATATATATATATTTTGTGTATTTAAGCAGCAATCCCTCTTTTATGCAAGTTTAATGAAAAATGATAGACAAAGTGCTATGGTTATGCTTTTTATATAATTTTTTATGTGATCTTAGATTTTTTTTTCTTTTCAGTAAATAAATTTTATAAAAAATTGTTTGAATGTTTTATTTATCCAAGCACTTTCAGCTATACTTTTAGGCGTTATCAAGGATAAATTTTACTTGAAACATTATTCAAGCTTTGTTTTAATGCCTTTAAACATATGTTTTCCCATTTTTTTAAGTCCTCACTACCCCAACCTGTTTGAACATTGTTTGACTGTTAGTCCTGCATGGTTGAATGGTTAAGACATATCAGATCTGATGATTTTTTTCCTAGGAGATGCAGGTTCAAATCCTGCTGGAGGAAGCATATTTTCCGAACAAGATTTCTCAATTATTCAGCCCAGTACATGTAAATAAATATATTGTTTATTATAAAAGACAGTGCATCTACCTAAATATGAGTATCCATCAATAATTTTTAAACAAATAAATTATAAATATGTCGGAATTAATCCATTTTGTAAACATATAGGATGTCCACAAAAAATTAACATCATTTAAAATGTGAATATCCAAGTAACTACATGTTCCAGGCAAACAAAATTAAATAGGCTTCATGTTGAACAATAAAAGATTTACTTATCAAAATTCAAACAAGATGTTCAAAGGAAAGCACTCAAACTCAAACTTACAGAACATTCAGATAATTTATACATAATTTTTATCCAGAAAAGAAGAAAATTATAAGAGCATAAGAAAAATTAAATAAAAACTACAACACCTTATCTTTTGTTTTTAATGAAAATTGTATAAGAGAGAGATTGCTGATCAAACACACACGCATATATATATATATATATAATAATTTAAATGGTTAATACTAATGGAAATATATTCCACAGTTAGATATTTACTTTTAAAAAGTTCTCAATACAGAACAGAAGTAGAGCATAGATATATAGTTATTATTATTTTTATAATAGCATACTGCAACTCAATAGCTACTATAAAGTTTCGGTGTTTAATTCACCCTCATCAGGTAGTGAAATGTGTTTATATATATATATATATATAATGATAATATACACGTTAAAAAGTCTGCCTCCTTCTACTGAGTGCCCATAGCTCAGAGGTAGCATCGCCGACTACCGCCAATTCGATTGAGTTTCAATCCTGGGTGGAAAGCAATCGGATGTCTAACTGTACTGATGAGCTGTGATACAGCGAAACAGATCTGTCTGCGGATGATTATATATATATATATAGAGAGAGAGAGAGAAAGAGAGAGCTAAGGAGATTTAATAAAATTAAACTAAAAATAAAAAAGGCCATCATATTAGATGAATATAGTGGAGTGGGAGGCTATTACATTTTAAAAGAATTGTCTGTGGAGACTTGTACAAATGAATGTATCAATCTCTATCTATAGAAGACTAGATATATCAAAAGTTTAAACCAAAAAGGAATAAGATGGTAGCTGATGTATAAAAAGCAAAGAGTTGGAAGAAATAAAAGATAAGAATAATAAAAAATTTTCCTTAAAGGGTTTTGTTGATATAAAAAAACAAAACAAAATGATGATGAGATGAACAGAAGTGGGATTTTAGAAACATAAGTACTAGATAATAGATGACTAGTAGTGAAAAAATATACATAAGAAATTAGGTTTTAAGTTATATATCATTAATTAAAAGGGATAGGTTTTATAGATAAGAGCAAATAGTAAACATATTGATATAATTTTAGATATTCCAAGCATCTGAAGAAGGCCAGAGCATACAACAGCCGAAACGTCGTACAAATGGCAACAAACATCAGGAGAATAGTCCGAATAATGTAAATAGTGTAATATGATGGCATTTTTCATTTTTAGTTTAATTTTATTTTAGTTTTATTTAGTTTAATTTTATTTCATATAATAGTTATAAAATACTGTAGTTTAGTTTTTAGTTTAATTATTAAGTTTATTTATTTTATTATTTAGCTTAATTAGTTTTAGTTTAATTTTAGTTTTTTAAATTTCCTCCATTCATCTATCTATCGATCTATCTATCTATCTATCTATGTCTTACGGTCATATCACGTTGAATACACCGGTTCTCGCTTGATCACCAAAGTTAAGCAATGTTGAGCCTGGTCAGTACTTGGCTCGGTGACCGCTTGGGAATACCAGGTGCTGTAAGCATTATTGATGGATGTGCGTTGTGGTGCGTGGATATCGGCTCAGAGGGGGAAATCGGTGAGCTGTGTTCCAATTCCAGTCGAGCACTTTGCATTCACTTATGCACTGGTACCCTTGGGAAAGGTATTAATCCGTCCCTTCCCTATGGATTAAATAACTGAGGTCTGTTATTCATGCAATCTGTGGCAGACATCTGCACTGATTGTTTGTTATCAGCAGTTCCAAAAAGTGTGGATAGTGCTACACAAGCCTTCACCACTTTAGACAATTCTTTGTGTGGTAGTCTAACTGAGTTAGACGCTCATACATTGAAATCGACGGGAGAGTCCATAATATATAACCAAGTAAATTAATCACATTTCACTGCCTGGTGGTGGTGCATTAAAGAGCGAAACTTTATAGTAGCTGTTGAATTGCAGTATGCTATTATTATAATAATAACTAATATATATATAGTTTAAAATTTGGTATATTTATGAGGAAGAATGTTCAGTGTGAGGAAGAATGTTCAGTGTGAGGGATAGGGTTTGTCAATATATCAAGTGATTAAATTGCTCAAATCCTTGTTTTATAGTCATTTTCTTGTTTACAATGGCAATCAAAGTGGTAAAATAATAGTTACTAAAAAGTTCTCACTAATAGAAAAAGAAATCAGTAAATGACAAGTGTCAGTTCACTCACTTTGTAACTGCATATTTATTTTCACAATTGTAGCTGCTATATCAACTGACAGATGAGGATCAAAAACAAAAAGATATTTTGCATTTAAATTGATCTACACTTTTATGTCTTCAAGTCATTCACAGAAGGTGATTATCTCCCTTTGGTGGAGATAAGTCAAATGGGTCACATGACAGCTGCTTAGTAACATCACTTTATAGTGATGAGAGTGGCCAGTCAGTTTGTTTAGAGTGGCCAAACCAAGTAGTTGCTATTTTAGTTCAGGCTAAAGCAAAACCTGCCTCTTTCAGCAAATGCTACATTTTACAAGTCCATGGTGATGTTTTCCTTTGGGAATCTATCTTTCCCAGTTATAGAGAGAAACTCCAGTTTACAGTCCTCATTTTGAGAAAATCTATGACTTGTCATTTCCCCTTTGTGGAATATGTTCCCATCTGGAACATAGTAGATGAATCTGGCCTGTTTAGGCATCTGGCTTTTCTAGAAACAGAAGAATTTCCATATTATATGTAAGATTCTTCTTTCCTGTTTTTCCTTACACCTTGCTTTGCTGTGTAGTTATTTTCTCCATGTTAGATATGTGTGTATATATATATACATATATATATATTAAAAAAGGATTAATTCAAAGATGTTGAATGGCCATTTCGATATGAAGATCCCCACGGGGATAACACATCACCTCAGCAACAGAAAAATCCTTTCAGAAACTGGAGAAAAATTAGTCTACTTTTCCTTTTTAAATAGATTTGCAAAGAAATTAAAAAAGAAAATAAAAAGGAAAAATAAAGGAAAAGAAAAAGATAAAATAAAATCAAATAAACAAGAAAAGAAAAAATTGACATCGTCTGGGTTCGCAAAAAAAAGGAAAGAGAATTGTAACTAAAAATTAACAGACAGCCGTGTTAAATCGATGTAAGGTTAAGCAACACGGAAAAAAGGTGGGAGATAAGAGAGATAATGGAAGGAAGGGAGGGGAAAAGAAAAGAAAGAAAATTTTTTAAAAATATTACAGACGCTGGACATATTCAAAAACCTAACTTCCCAAAAACATTGAAGTATTAGAAAAAGGCCTTTACGTAAAAAGGCATAATTCTTTATAAAAGGGAATAAAAAGATATAGGATTTAAAATAAAATTATTTTTAAAAAAATTAGGTCATTTGAATTAAATTAAATAAAGACAACACTAGGTAAACAAAAAAAAAAATTCATTTACAATTATACATACATATAGAAGTACACACACACATACATACATATACACACAATTCTACGATTAAGAATACATATATACATACACATACACACGCATACACACATATATATACAAAAAATTCATATATACACAATATACATGTGTACACATACATGCACACATATACATACACACACACACACACACACATACATATATCCATATTACATATGCACTCACACACATACATATAAAAAAAATATAAAAAATTAATGAATATTATGAAAAGGAGCATTTAAATAGCTAAAAATTTTTTTTCCAAAAATACATATATGCACACATACATAAATACATATATACATATATATATACACATATATACAAATATGCACATCCACACACACACATACACATATACATAAAAATTATAAAAAGAAAAATTAAAAATTAAAAATTAAAAAATTAAAAATTAAAAAAATTAAAATTTAAAAAAATTTTAAAAATTATAGAAAAATTTAAATTTAAAATTAAATTTTAAAATCCGCCCTATGACGGCACTTATTAATAAATTCCTTCCTAAGATTCAAAAGTAAGTCCTGATGAGAATACTTCAAAATCAGAATCTTCTCCAATAAACATAGATGACACCTATCACGAAAATTTTTAGGAGTACAAGCTGAGCCTATTAATTTCCAGCTGATTATAGGGTCCTGCCCTTCCTCCTTCATTTCCCAGAATCTACGTGATAGTGCCATCTGGAATCTTTGTTTAGGGTTCAAAAACGAGTACTTGTGATTATAAAGCCTCTGTTTGAAAGGGCCCGCGGACATGAAAAAGTGCAACAAGCCGTGAACGTTTTGTTTAAAGTGTAAATTTATTGTTGTTATTAATATTACTTGCTTTTTGAATGGTATATTAAGTGTCCATAATGATATTTGTCTTGCTACATGTGTTTCAAGTCCAAAGTTGACTCTCTTCAGGTGAATAATCTTGTGACTTTACATATTGAGATCTGTTTGTTTTTCTGATGATCAAAATATTGTGCATATATAGATAAGTGGTGAGCATGTCAGAAAGTTCATATGTATGCGTGTTTGTTTTTTTTTTTTTTTTTTTTTTCACACTTGCACATTAAATCTCTTCTGTTTTGAAAGTCAGTCACCTTTCATTGGCCAGAAAAAAATTTTTTACACTGATTTGTGGAATTTGATTTTGTCTTTATACTTCAAAATTATTTTCAGCAATTTTGATTCAATTCTATTCTACGGGTCATCTAGTTCTTTTTGTTGCTTTTGGAATACTATTTTTTGCAATGTTTTGCAAAAAGTTTTTTTTTCTAGCATGCTTGAATTTAGTGTGTCCGTATGGGTCTTAGGTTTTTTCTATTTATGATTAATTTCTGTTCATCACTTTCTGCATAAATCTTTAACAATTTCTCCTATTTCCTTAAGTCATATCTGGTGGTTGTTCCAATGCCAAACTCCCCAGTCAGATCCTTCACACTTACACTCCTGTCTAGTTTTTCCAACAGTTTGACTTTCTGTGATATTGATAAAGATAAATGCTTTCTACATTAGTTACACTGTTTGACTGTTGTCCTCATCTTTATTGCCATATTTATGAAGTTTCAGCCATTGTATACTCTGGCCTTCTTTAAGTGCTAGGAATTTTGAATTGGACCCTTTATTTTGATCTCTGGGGTATATAATTCTCATTCCATGTGCAGCAGCTGAAACGTCATAAACATTGCAATAAAGATGAGGACAACAGTTTGAACAGTATCAATAATGTAAATACTACCTCATCTTAGAAGTATAGACAAATAATAAATATTTTTTTTAACTAATCATATGGGTATCTGCAGGACTTTTTTGAATAACTTTACTGAGCATGAAACACTTGGTAAGTAATTCACATATGAAGGTGTTGCTGTGACAATTGTTAACATGAAAAAAAAAATAGCACCAATGTAGGCTATGCAACTGGGCTGGGAACCCCCACCCAGAGCAGATGAGGTCAATTACAACAGCAGCACATCACCTAGAAACCTTCCCAGTGCTTTCTGAAATTTTCCATTTTTGGTAAATCATTTCAGCACCTGAAAAACTTTTGGATTTTTTTATAAACATTTCACCAGGCAGAAATACCACTGGTGTGCAGATGGTTACAGTGAGAGAAAAGAAAAAAAGGTAAAGGGTATGTCAAAGAAAAGATAAGAAATGAATGGGAATCAAGTAGATAAAAGATGGCAATTGACATTGCATTTAAACTTTTGGAAATTGTAGCTATCAGGAAAGCAAGCAAATGGAAGGGAGTTCCACAAATGGGAAGTGCGAGAAAAGAAACTTAGAGTAGAAGAGGTGGTTACATTTAACTATTTCTGTTGTAAAAGGGTGGGACCTTTGATGCGAATCTAGTAGGTCAGGGTTCCAGGGTAAAAAAAGCTTGTCAGAGCAGTTTTCATGAAAATAATTCTAGAAAAGACAGAGGGAAGCCACATCATGTTGTGGAGAAAGTGATTGAAGGCAGGCTGCCAAGTCAGTATTGATTATCTTGCAGATCCTCCTTTGGATTTTGTCGAGAACCTCAAGATGAACAGCAGAAGCACCCAACCAGATATGGTAAGAGTATTCAATGCATGGACAAATGGATTTGGGAATTTCAGATAAAAGATGCTCGAGTTGTATTTGTTTGACTATAAATGTTATTTTTAGTGGGTACACAATTCCAGTTGAATTCATCGCATTCACTTACGCCTAAATACCCTTGGGAAAGGTATTAATCCATCTCTTCCCTCCAGTTATGGGTTAAATAACAGGACAGATTAGGTTCTATAGCCTTGGCTGGCAACCAGTCTACCGCAGAAAGCAATGGCAACCTACTGCGGGATAATCTTCTGCCCAGTCAGTCATGTCTCTTTCAAGACATGCTCGCCCAAGCGTGTTTCATGTATGGCACTTAACTGACTGACTGACATGTATTTAAGTTGTTATCCCATAATTTTTGTTTCAATTGGTTTTCATTGTGCGTTACTTACACCATCAGCTTATAATAGATCGGAAATAAAAAAGAAGCTCCAGGTCATAAAATTACATCCTTTTTACCTTAAAAAATCTGCTTATGTAAAGTAGCTGTTTTACTAATTGAGCTGGGAAAGATTTTATGGTTGGTCGATCAAACAACCATTCTCCATTCTTTCCAAGTAAATGATACTTGTTTTTTGTTTTTATGTTGTACACTTGAATGATTTCTTAAAAAGATTTTTAATCAGACAATACTTCAATGTTATTTTTAGTAGGTAAACATGTTTGAGTTTTCACTCCTGTTCTTTTAATTTTCTTCAATGTGGAAATTAATAACAACTGGGCTAGATTGTTTAACTAAAAGGAAAAATTATGCCTTTGACAGGAATTGAATCTGTATCCTCTTTCTTATCAGGGACACTGTTTCTACAGCGGAAACATGCCTTTATCACTTTTGTTATTGGCAGCCACATTGATTGAGCAAGGTTTGAATTACCCAATGAGAAAAATTGGGTATTCTTTAAAATAGGTAATTCAAACCTTTCTCTATCAAATTAGTGATAGCAAGCCTCATGCCACTTCCCCTTCCGCCTTGTGCTACAATTCAAATTGCAATAAATCTACATTCCCATTTTGATTGGAATGAACAAAACAAAAAACCTTTATCTATTCAAACGTGGACATCCCACTGAAATAATGTTTAAAGTCGTACAAAATGTGTGTATGTATATGTATGTGTGTGTGTGTGTATATACACACACATACTGCATGCGATTAATGGATTGTTGTCTAAATTACACAAAAATAACACTGACATCTTATTTTAACGGATATATTTACTAGAATTACACAAAAATATCTTGAAATACTAAAGTGTAAATTTATTCAATAAAATCGCAACTGGTTTCAGTCACTGCCTTCGAATGATTTTGGAATCTCCTGAAACTTTTCCAGATAGTCTCCTCGTTTAAGTTGGTGAATGTTGCCATAATCCTGGCCTTCAGTTCATATTTGGTGTTACAAGAAGTTTTGTTGGTCTCGCTCCACACATAATGATCAAGAATGCAGTCTGGGGAGTTAGATGGCCAGATGTAAGGGGTGATGTGGTCATAGAAATTGTCTGACAGCCATGATTAGGTTCTCTTGCTTGTGTGACATGGTGTAGAGTCGTATTGCCAGACATAGGGTCTTCCAACAGCCAACCTCTTGACCTAGGCCAGCACTACCGCCCTGAGACACTTAATGTAGGCCTCCA
Organism: Ascarosepion bandense; assembly: GCA_037127315.1. Taxonomy (NCBI): domain Eukaryota; kingdom Metazoa; phylum Mollusca; class Cephalopoda; order Sepiida; family Sepiidae; genus Ascarosepion; species Ascarosepion bandense. Next base: position 1,864,579 of record JBBBDQ010001973.1, read on the forward strand.
AGTTGAGTCTGAATCCCTGTAAGAAGATGAATAGCGGCATAATGTTGCCATCACTAGAGATCACTATAAACACCATGATGTTGACTGGATATATCATCTCTTTCCGAATCCTCTGTACTGTCCTCAGGTTGACACCTAAATACTCTGAAACATTTGTATTGGAGCTTCTGGTGTGACTTCCAAACAGTACATCATGCTGTTTTCAAATTTCTGGTGGAGAGAGTTGTGATATTGTACATTTTCTCTCAGATGTGCAGTCAACAAGATCAAAAACAAGCAATGCACATGCACAAAATTAAAAATATAAAATAGTGACAATTTAACCATCGCACCCTGTATATATATGTGTGTGTAGAAAATAAATTTTCAAAAAAGTGATAAACTTTTGTGACATAATATAACACCTTGATGTTGAAATGTCATTATATACAAAAAAAAGCAATCCATTTTCTAGCTGGCAATATTAGGTGCTAATTTTGTTTTCTTTTTTTTTTTATCTAGATTAACCAGTGTTTATCTTTCAACTAAAGTTGAAGAATTCAATGTCTCCATTAACCAGTTTGTTGGTAATCTAAAAGGTGACAGGGAAAAATTTGCTGATATTGTTCTTGGCTTTGAATTATTATTGATGGAGAAATTATCCTACCATCTTACAGTCCATAACCCACTCAGGCCACTGGAAGGCTTTTTAATAGATATGAAGGTAAGTAATCTTTTTACAAAGGGAACTGGTTTGTATTATCAGGAATTTTCACTCTAAACAGCTTCTTCCTGAGAACCACTTTTTTGTGGTATAGACTCCCAATGGAATGCTTCCTTTCATATTCTCATAATCTACTTTTACTTCCTCCTTTTACATTCATACAACAACTTTATTCAGTCACCCTCTGCTTTGAATGGCTCTTGAACATTTAATAAAAAATAACAAAATGACTTATCCTTGCCTAACTTTTCTAAGTCATCAATTTGTTGTATTATAGATTTGTACTATATTGTTTGTTATATGCTTTGCTATTTGAAGGACCATCATCCTCATCTTGGTTATTAAAACGCAGAACATTTCAGCTTTTGTACTCTCCAGACTCCTATAAGTGTCTGTTTTACTTGGTAACCTTGCTGGAATTTCAAACTGAACCCTTTATTCAATCCATATAGATAGATTGTTCTCATTCATCTTTACATGTTTAAAAAGATACCTCATATCTATAAATACAGACAAGTCTTGTTTGCCTTTTTATTATTTGAATTTTGTAACTTTTCAGCAATATCATATGTATGGGTTGAACTCATAACTGCCAGAGAAATTGATATTTTTTAACCAATGCTTTAGTCTCCTAGATCATGTGTTAAGAGAGAAAACAGAATGAGCATGAAAAGTGGGATGAAAACACAGCTTAGTCCCCAGAAGGGTTTGATTCAAAAGTCTAACGACACTAGCTTTTTACTTTGTGAGTTTAACAAGATGAGCATTATTAGTCCAAATATTAATCTGTGTGCCATGTCATGGCTCTCTACAACTTTCTGTTCTTTGTAGCTCTTAGTAAGGTTGGTCCTTCTGCTGTCATTCTTCATCCTGGTTCTTCCAATCACTCTTCATCCTGGTTCTTCCAATCACTCTTCATCCTGGTTCTTCCAATCACTCTTCATCCTGGTTCTTCCAATCACTCTTCATCCTGGCTCTTCCAATCACTCTTCATCCTGGCTCTTCCAATCACTCTTCATCCTGGTTCTTCCAATCACTCTTCATCCTGGTTCTTCCAATCACTCTTCATCCTGGTTCTTCCAATCACTCTTCATCCTGGCTCTTCCAATCACTCTTCATCCTGGTTCTTCCAATCACTCTTCATCCTGGTTCTTCCAATCACTCTTCATCCTGGTTCTTCCAATCACTCTTCATCCTGGCTCTTCCAATCACTCTTCATCCTGGCTCTTCCAATCACTCTTCATCCTGGCTCTTCCAATCACTCTATATGTCATTTGAAGATTCTATGATAACTAAAATAAATAAAATGGGTTAATTTTCATGAGGGTTCACTCTCATTGTAGAAATTTGACAGGATGTTTTTCTTCAAAATTTAACCTGGTATTGTTTCTAATAATTTTATAGACACGGTGTACAATATGCAATGATGCTGAAATTCTTCGACCAGCTGCTGAAGAATTCATTGAGAAATCTATGTTAACTGATGTCTGTCTTCTTGTCTCCCCTTCACAGGTAAGAAATATCTTCTGTTTACCATTGATTTTTATCCTCTGTTAATTTTCAAAATCTTGCTCTCAAGTTGTATGCCTTTATGTTGAGAAATAATCAAGAAACATAAAACTAAATTTTCAGATGTCTTTTTACACATTGCTATACAAGCATGAATTGGATAAAATAAAAAGAATCATATGATAAATTGTATTTTTAATCTACTTCAATATCAATATTACTATTTTTCTTTCTTGAATGAACACAGAAGTTTTTACAAATAGAAACTGAAAACTTTTTTTGGTTAATTTTATTTATTTTGATTTCAATCTTGAGTAAGAATAACTGCAAAACACTTTCCCTCCCCTTTCATTGGCAGAAGCACATAAATGCATGCTGCGATTTTTTTCCGAGCCAATAAAATAGACCAGTTCTTGGTGTAATGTGACACAATCTTGCTATGTCTTGTTTTGAAGTCAGATTGCTACATTTGCTTGTTCAAGCTTGCTCTTGTGTGTCAATGTCAATTTTTAGTTAACTTTTTGCTACATGACTGTTGTTTTATCTTATGTATTAGACATAAAAAATAGAACCACAGAATGATAGAAATGGTGAACAGGACTTGCCTTATTCGCTATGAAAGAGAGTTCATCTTTGTCAGGTATGTAGGACTTCGATCTAAGAAAAGTCTAAAATGTCCTCACAGCAAAGAAAACAGTGGAAAATGAGGTGAAGACAAAAAAATAAATGAAAATAGTAGCACAACAAGAACTGCTATGTTTATCAAATTATGCTAATGTTTCTTGCCTCTGCATCTGGTGTGGCCAATCAGAAAAATTGCTCAGTAAATAAAGGCTGTTGCTTTTTTACTGACAGGAGTTTAGGATTTTTGGCGGATTGGTATGCAAATACACGTTTCTGTTGCTGTGAGGGGAAGATTAATTTTCTATGTTTTTGTTACAATGTTGCTGGCTGGACTGTTCACAAAATATTTACAACTGAATTTCTTACTTCCACATAGATTTACTACAAGCTATTTCAGCGAAATGGGAGACAAATTCAACTTAAAACTTATCCCAGAGTTTGATAGCTCTACCCCTGTGTCGGAACAGGTGAAAAAAGTCAAATTGTCATCTGTGTGGGGTAAAATGCATCAAGCATGTGATTCCTCTATGACTGACCAGCAGAGAATTTGCTGTATGTCAACAGCTTAGTGATAAGGAGAAGGAAAATCCAGCAAGAATCAAGGCAGTACTCTACAATAGGGCAGGTTGATTTGCAACATTTTTTAGACAATCAACAAAGCACTGGTGATGATAGTTGGGATTTGATGTGATTAGAACAGATACCAAAAATTAGATTCCTATCTTGAAAAGAAAATTGAGCATTCAATTTTAAAAATCGTATGGAAAAATACTGAGAAATCCTTAATTTTCATAGCATTTTACTAGAAACTGACTTTGAAATTTCACTATTTTAGCAATAAATTCAGTTAAAATTGACATATTTATATGAAATACATTGAAAGAAAAATAAATATATTATAATTTTAATTTATTAATTATAAAATATCTCAACTTTTACTGCATTGATTAAACAAAAATTGTAAAAAAGTCTAATTAGCACCTAAATCTTTTAAATTTCACAATTTGAAAAGATATGTGAAGATGTATTACACAATAAAACAACTGTATACAGGTTAGAGAAACAAGTATTTTTAATTTTTATTGAACACAATAATAAAAACTGTTATAATAGAACTAAATTGTTGTGCACAATTTCCCTTTGAGGAAAATGAAGGCCTAATTTGGTGGCACAATGACTTTGGAATAATGTGTCTGTCTTGCTTCCTGCCCATATACAACTTTTGAAGCTTCTGTTGTTAATTTCACAGCCCTTTCAACCCCTTGTGAATGGGCAGGTAATTTAGGAAGTTCTAGTTTAGTTCCTGCCATGGACGATCTCTCAAGTTCTTCATTTGTAAAACACTCTGTAAGTGCAGGTTCACAAACTCCAGTTTGAGAAAGATCAAATTTGACCAGTGTGTAGCTTCAAAATTGATAGCAGTAATCTTTTTCAGTCTTTTTTTTTTTTTTGTGGTTTTCTATTTCTGAAAAAGAAAAAAACAATTTTTTGAAAACTTAATAATTTTTTTTTATATTTTTGTGATGTAATTAGAATAAAACTGACTATTATTTTGGTAAATTGAGACAACTAATTAAATTTAATGGATAAATATTTACTTACCTAATGGACAAAATCTTTTTAATGTCCCCTTCCCCCACATCCAATTCATCTGAGTTTATCATTGATATTATAATATTTTCTGGAAGTAGTGCAAAAGCACTATATTTTAAACTGTTAAAAACAGTGTTTTGGATTTCAGTTGACTGTTGTTTTGTCTTCTGAATCATATTAAAGATATACAGTTGTTGGTTAAAAAAATTGTCGGTTTTGATCACAAAACAAACTGCATACACTTGAATGATAAATTTGACCAGAGTGTTTAATTTATCATAGAGTGTTTGAGGATAGACACCTCTGGTTCATAAACACATTAACGTTGTGGCTAATGTTAGCCATCTTGCTTGATTCAAGGGCCTAATTTTCCAAGCTGCATATCTTGGGTTAACTTCTCCTCAGGAAATGCTAACAGCATACTCAAAAAGTAGCCTCTGGTCTCCACTTAAATTATTTGTTTCTTCTGCCATCAGATTATGATGATCTAGAGGGCCACTAATTTTTAAAAATTCTACTTGAGGCAAATCTTGATAATTATTGATACAAAGTTTCCCCAAAGGACCATTAAATGTTGTTGGGCTTCTTGTTGTTCCATCATTTAATTCAAAAATTACTCTAAATGGCAGTTCATTTTGATGAAGTGAACAGCCAATAGTATGTAATTTTTTTGTTAATTTTTTTTTTCAAGAGCTGTAATAAGTCCTGCTTCACAGCCAGTGTTTGTACTGGTATTGTCCACCAAAATTGCTTTAACAGTATCTACACTGTTATATTCTGTTAAAACTGCAGCAACATCTTCAGCTAAGAGAATACCAGTTACCCCCAGGTTGAGTATCACTCTATGGGTAAGATATTTGCTCTCTGTTCCTGTTTCTCTGGTGAAAGTTAAGTGGCGCTCTGCTCCTTTGTTTTTCACTATCTTTTTTCCATCATTTTCATCTACAACTTCTTTGTATTGTAAAGTGTCTTTATCAACTCTACAATTAATTCCAACACAAACTAGATTCTCATTTTGATGAACATGCTTCACATTGGCTGGATAGTTTTATTCTCGCCTTTTCTCTGTCAATTTTTGATTTATCTAAAATTATGTCCTTTAAATTTAACTTTGAGTGAAGATGTTCCATATGTTTTAGGTCCAGCAGAAAGACATTAGCTATGCAAACACCAAGATTGGAAGATACATCACCTCTGAGTTCCATAGAATATCTTGGGATTTTTAAAAGGCTGTAAGGTCCCTTTGGCTGTCTTCCTGGGTCAAAACTGTCATCAGTTGTTTCTTCACTAGAAGATGATTGTATTGAAATATTTGGGGTAGCTTGCTCCTGTCTTTCATTCTGCCTCTCCAGTCTCTCCACTTCAGCAGACTTTCTTTTGAATTTTTTTATAGCACCTTTGTCGATAGGTCCCAGTTGATAACTACCTTTTGGTCCTGTTTTTTCCCTCTGGCCCTTTAAGTATTTTCTGTCTTCTAGAGGAACTTGAAAATTGCAAAACATGCGTGTTTAATAATAGATCCAGAATACATGACGAATACCAATATATTATTTTATTTTCTACAAAAAGGAACATAATTGCAGGTGAATCTATAGTTTTCAATTATTTCAAATGTTACAAATTGGTATTCAAATTATGCTAAGTAAAAAGGAATCATAGAATTAATCTTACCTCCTTGTTAGGAAAACAAGTGCAGACTGTGTCTTGTTTGACAATTTTCTGTCTTGTACTGTACTGCAAAGGCATCACATCTCAAGACAGGAAGTTTACAGCTACAAGAAAATATATCAAACAGTTTGTCCAGCTGTTCCTTCATTCTTTTCACTTTGGTTACTGCAAGAGATTTCCTGTTTGGCTCTCTAATAGCAAAATATATTGACCTTCTGTCCTATATAATATTCCCTTAACACAGGCATTTGTGGATTAACTGCTTGCCAAATACTAGTTATTTCCTTGGCAATTAACTTAGAAATCTCACAATTTTTTAAGTGGGGATAGTTGTTTTCTAGGAAATAACTGGATGAAATGTTGTAAAGTTGGGGGTTCTGTTTTATCCAAACGACAAGGTGGACCAGCAAATCTTTGTGAACCACAGGTTAAAATTGAACGTCATGCTTTTACTGACATTTTAATCTGAAAAAATAAAAAATAAATGGATGATAGCCTAAAACAGTTTGGTTTAGTTATTTTCCAGTTTCATATGTAAAAGAAATAACTGCTAGTTATGGTAAGGAGTAATGAAAAACTTTGTAGAGTTGAATTAGCTTTATTGAGAAGACAGGACCAGACCAGACCAGAGACATACTAGTGTTCATTTTTTTTTTTTATTTCTAAAACTTTAGCTCCTCTTTGGATAACAATAACATGAATTTATTCCTAAAGGGATTTATTCTTGCTGTAGCTGTACCATTTTAAACTAGTGCATAGTGTTTAGAGTTTGAAAAACTGTTAAAGCAGTTTATTTATTTACACATATTAACCTTTGTGGGTTATCTGATTTTAAAACTATAATTTTAGAAAAATAATACTGCTTAAAAAAAAAAATTACCCCCTAAAAATAAAAGAAATAAAAATTTGCCACTAATTGTAATTTCTTTATTAACTAGAAAAACTATAAAATTGTATGGGCTATTTTTAAAAAAAAATAAAACTGGAATATTACCATATTTTAATAAAAACTTCAAATAGAATTTGATGTGAAATAGAAAATCAAATTAAAGAAGTAAAAAGTTAACAACAATGAGAATGATTTCTTCAGCGGATGAAACAAATACATTTAAATTTGCTGCTGACACTTAAAATATAATAATATATATTTTAAACAAGTCTTTTTTTCTTTTCTCCTTTCGAAATAGGTCTTTAGCCTAAAATTGTTATTTTTTAAATTAAAAAATAAAGCAACAATGAGCGTGTGTTTACAACGGTGTAAACTAAAATGTTCCCATCAAAGAAAGTTCCTGAAAAAAAAATGCAAACTTCTGTCACTATTACTTAAAAACACAATTTTGCGTTTACAGTTAATATTTATTTTATTATATCATTATCCTCACTCCTTTTTATTTAGTGTATGAAAAAAGTGTAGTTTAAAACCTATTCTAAATAATGATTTCATTTTCTTAATGGTACGGATTGTTTTGACGGTGAGACGTACTTTTCAGTTCACTGAAAAACTTTTAATTGCTGCAATTTTTCTACTTTTAAAGTCATTTCCTCAAATGAAGGTAACGATTTGGAAAAAAAATATTTGGTGTAGGCATTTTTTATGTCAAACTCCAACTATCATCACCATTGCATCACCGGGTTTCCAAAATCGGCCTGCCCTACTCTACAAGCCATTGGTCCCTGCATGCCTATGAACAATTTGACTCTGTGGCTAGGCAAAACTGTGGATGTTTATTTGGCTGCAATGAAGAAGCTGGCAATCCTGTTTGGCAGACTACCTAAACAAGCATTAGCATATTTGTTCGTAGCAGGTCTCCCAGTTAGATTAAAGCAACTTTTACAGGTAAACTCTAGTGTAGATTTACTAGCGCTTGATGAATTGAACTGGGCTGGGACTATCCTGCATTAGAGAAACCCATTGCCAAGACCATGTAAGCAACCTAAAGTAGCATTAGAGCTTCCCCTGGTTCAGGCCCATGCACTGGAATCATTTGCTATAAATGTAACAGTTTGGGCCATGTAGCAAAAAATTGCATGGATAGAAAATGAGAAGTACATGTGTGCTGTTATTGATGCAATGAGTCTGGACATATTGCTCGGGAAACGAGCTGGGGACACTGATCTCTTTCCCATATAAATTCCAGCTGCTCTTGCACTATTGTAAGTGCAGAACTTTGCCATGCTTGGAAGAAGAGAAGCTTCAGAGTGATTACCATAAGCTGTGAAATGCATGCATGTCACAGGATAGGGGTAATCAGAATCCATGAAGATACTGGGAATTCTGCTGACATCGAAGTTCTGGTGGTACAAGAGAAGCCATTAAACTTTGACCCGCTGGGTTATGATCCCATCAAAGCCTTGGGTGGAATTCTTATCACACAGTCTGGAAGAGTAAAGTTTTAGAAGGAGGTCCCTGTGTGTGCAGCACTTCAGATCGACCAACTCGACTTCAGTGTTGAATTTGATCAGCGTAGGAAGATCTGAATGGACTCTAGGAAGTGGACAGGAGACCAGGAACCAGTCATGCTACAAAACTGTGTAGCAGAATACTATGTACCCGACTAAGCAAGACCTGCATATGAAAAGAAGCATCACACTTGGATTAAAGATGGCTGGTTGTTTCTCTATCTCCAGAGAAAACTTGGACCTTCTAAAGACCTGATCTCTTTGATGGCAATTGTTCAACTGAGCAAGTCAAAGGTGAAACCCATAATGAATAATCAGGAGTTGAACCAATATGTCGATGCATTCACATCTGATGCTCATGTTTGTGCCAGCAAATTACAGGAATGGCATCATCATGGTTCTAATGATGGATTTGAAAAATGCTTATTTGCAAGTCCGAGTCAATGAATCATTGTATCATTGTGGTCATTTTAGATGGTGATGTTTGCCAGCATAAGATACTGCCTTACCAGACTAAGCTTTGGACTAAACGTGGCACTGCAGATAAAGAAGGTAATATTTATTCCTGTGTTGTCTCAAGAAGAGACAGTAAAAAAAAAGGAACGTCAGCATACATCGATGACATTTATGTAATCTGTGACATTGTGTCATCACGGCAGGTAAGAACTAAACTGGCCCAGTTTAGCTTCACCTGCAAGGACCCAGAATGGCTGGAAGATTGTGCCCATGTATTAAGCTTGGATGTTCGAAGTGAGCAAGGAACCTTGCAATGGAGATGTGGATCTGCAGTTCCAGATGTACCAGACGTCTTAACAAGATGAGCCATTTTTTCCTTATGTGGAAGGCTAGTGCGATCACCAAGGGTTTGGACAATGAAATGACTGATCCTCTGTTTATTTACATGGTGACAAATACTATAGCAAAGGTAAAGAACAGCAACCATACCAGAGGAGATTGAAATAAACATGCTGGTTGATGCAAGCTCTCTGGCAATTGGAGTTTTGTTGGAGAAGGGCGGAATGGTAATCAAGGATGCATGCTGGTTGTGACCAATAAATGACGCTGCACACATTAACCTGGCAAAGCTGGACATTGAACTGAAGGGTGTCAACTTGGTGTTCCATTGGAGGATTAAAAGGTTGCATATATAGACTTCTTATGCCTTTACCATTGGGTGTTGTATCCTTGACAGGTAAATCCAGATCAAGCACAAAAGCAGCAAGCGAAATGTTGATCAGAACGAGGTTGGACACCATTGAGAACCTGGTCGCTGAATATGATCTGTCCATGAATGTGATATTGGTGACATCAAATTTAAGTGGATATAGGCATTGGTTAAATCCAGTGACTTGATCAAAACAGTTGTGAGTTCAGTGCTAGACTACAGCAGTGGTAAACAAATAATTTAGAAAGTTAAGTTAAAGGGGGATAACTACATGGGTACCAGAAGTATTATTTCACATGGAATGAGAATGATATATCCCTGTGATCAAAATTCCTAGCACCTGAAGAAGGCCAGAGTTTAAAATTAATTGTTGGAAATATTACAACAGTCCAAACAATGTAAATAATGTAAATTGCATAAATTTTCCAGATCATACATGTTGTAACCTCAAGGTTACTGATGTGTTGTGGTATTGCACAGTTGTATTGTTTTGGGTTTTAGTATATTACTTCAGTTACTTGTGGATTTGTTTTAATAGTTATTATTACGAGGTGATATTCCATTATCTTGCTATTTGCAATATATTCGTTCATCTCGCAATAGTACTGTATTAAGAGGTTCCTCCTGATGATACAGAGTATTCTCTCTTGGAAGTCCTGAGTAATCTACTCAAGGACTAAACAGTAATATCACACTATGAACACTGAACTCTGCTACTTGGTGGTAACTAGTATGACTGCTGCTACTGCTTGTAATCTGATTGATTTACTCAGTTTATCCTCTCAGACTTCTGTCCAGTGTTTAATATAGATTATTATCATGGTCACATGATCCCCAGTGGAATAATCCATTCTTATAGTTTTATTTGTTATCTAGCAATCAGTGTTCAACTATGTGTTGGTGTTGACAATTCTTTCTATATGACAATACAGAAGAAAAAGATATGGAATCTGCAAGAGAAAAAAAATCGAATACTTTCAAGATTTTATATCTTGAAAGTATTCGATTTTAAATTGAATGAATGCAATTAAAATGGATATAATTAAAAGGGACAGGAGGAAACTGCAGTAGTTAGCAACATAAAAAAAAACAAAGTAGCAAAAATACAATAAAATGCACTTGTGGTCAAAAAGAGTTCTTATGGGGTGTCATAATACATGCTCCTTTGTAAACGTAAATAAAATAATGAACAAATAAAAAAATGCCATATTTAATAGCTAAACCATCATTTATTTTGCCTTTTTTATGTGTGTGGGTATGGAATATAAAGATTCCTGTCCTTTTTTATGTGTTTAAAGTTATATATATATATATATATATATATATATATATATATATATATATAGTTATTCAGGTGAGGTATGTGTTGTAAAATGGGGTCCTCAGCAATTAGTTTATTGAGTTTTTGGTTTTTCAAAAATATACACTGTGTCAGCTTTTTTTCGTACAGGAAATTGAGTGTTTCTTTTACTTGAAAGTATTGGAAAGGAGAAAGTGTTAGATAGAGAGAATAACTGATTTTTTTAGATAAGTTCATGTAAAAGGATTTCTTAATGTAAGCAGAGTTGTGCGCAAGGTTTCTTAATTGCGTGGATGTTCTGTTGTATATATGTTGAGCTTTTTGTTTATGCAATGTAATAAAGACGCTCTCGTGAAATACGTTTCTAATTCAAATTTAAAAATCACTTGTTTTTGATGAAGGACCGAGGGCGGTCTGAAATATAAAATACAATAATAAAAATAAACAAATCTGTCCAAAAATACATTTTTAAATTCAAAACTTTTTAATATTCTTTCTTATATATATATATATATATATATATATATATATATATGAACTCTGCCAAAAACAAACACTTAACCATAAGACCTGAAAAAAGGTCAACGGAACTCAAAATACAGACCAACCCCTCTAACACCCAAAAATAACAAATCCAACACAAATAAACTGGCTTTTTCAACTAGATAATTCTCATTTCTAAAAAGATCACCTGAGGAAGAAGCCAAAAACATAATGGGCTGGCTTCGAAACATGAAAAATTTTTTGTGTAGTGATACTATGAATTTAAAAACATTGTAACAACAGTATAATGCTCTATATTTGTATCGAGCACTCTTTATAAAAGTAAATGCATGAACAAAAGGTAAATAAACCTATGAGTTCAACAAATTAGTTACAATATATATATATATATTTCTGTATTTATAGTTGTTTTTCTTTTTGTGCGCTTGTTTCAGTAAAATGAATTAAATGTTTTTTTTTGGTCAGATGTTCCATGTCATTCTAGTATGTGTGTTTTAATATCAAAGATGTTCGATTCCATTCTTTGTTATTTTTATTACAAAGACTCTCTTTGTAGAGATTAACTACACACATATTGATTTGTGAGTGAGGTATTTTTCTTCTTTGGATTCTAGAGCTTTTATATTTTTTTCATGCTCATTCATTGCCAATTTGAGTTTGGCGAGAGTGGTATTTATTGGATGACTAGCAATTTAACCTGGTTTCACTCCGGTAGTTTAAGGAATAATAAGAATAAAAAACATATGATGGATTTACATAGCAAATACTTACACAACGTCAACCCTCGGCACTTGTATAGATATAGATAACAATGTAAAATGTTTCTATTGGATTAGGGTGAGAGGGGAGGGGCAACATATATCGATATAGATAATATAAAGTGGGGTGATTGATTCTATATTATAATCAATACATAAACTGATCCCTGACTTTGTGGGTGATAATATGTATTTTTCTACCCCTAATTTTGGCTTTCTGAAAAATTTTAAGGTGTCGTTAGACTTCTATAATTTTGATCTACATCTGAGCGCAACTCCCATCAAGCTAGACCGCAAAATGCAGATGCTAAGTCGAATCTATCTATCAAACAAATACTTACACAACATCCACCCTTGACACTTTTATAGATATAGATTTCATGTCACCTTATCTTTTCATCATAGTATGACCTGCTGACCAAAATTTGCCTAAGTTACTGTCTGGGTTATGTCTGCTATTTTGTCTCCAACCAGAAGTAAAGAATAGAAATAGGAAAAAGATGTATGTTTTAGAGAAAGAAAGTGTCTCTGTCACTCTATTAGGAAAAGAAAAGGGTATATTTCATAAGAAAATTGTTATTTTGCTTTTTATTCCTAGCATTTGTGCAAACTGTTTTAATTCTGTTTTTCAGATTGCTCTTGCATCAATTCTGAACAGCTGCTCATTAAATAACATAAGCATTACAAGGTAAAAATAATTTTTATTTCTTTTTTGCCATAATCACTTTATATTCCTTCAAGGAAACTGATTCGATTTTGTAAACATTTAGATCTTGAAAGACTCTTAACTTTAAAGAATCTTGAATGGTTCAATAAGGTCGAATTTTGCACCTGATTTTAAAAATGACCTCCATTCTGTTATTAACTGGGGCAAGGAATGGCTTGTTAATTTTAACACCTCTTTCATATGAGGGAACCCTTTTTACCTCTCATTAGCATAGCTGATGCTAACTTCCAGGAGAGTGACTTGGACTAATATTTTCTGTTGACATGAAGTGGAAAGATTATATTGAACCAATTGCAAAGTCTGATGCTAGGAAAGTTTGTCTCCTGTGTGTCATGTTAAACCATTTTTCTTATATATTTATAAGTCATTTGTTGTTATTTTTAAAGAAATTATACTTTCTGTTCACTGTATGGACAGAACATGTGAACAAAATTTTACAGACAATGGAAATAAAAAGGACACTTAACATCAGAAAGAGCTGATATTTCTAAGGCACATAATGAGGAAAGAGGGTTTAGAAAATTTGATACTCACAGGTCAGATTGAAGGCAAGATGTGGAAGAAAACAATGTATAATGTACCTTGCATGCTTATGTAAATAGATTATAGAGCAAGATTTAGGAGAGATGACAAAGACAAAATTTATTAAGAGCTACAAAGGACAGGAAATTGTGGAGAACCATGGTTGCTTATGTCCCGAAGAAAACATTTTTTTTCATATTACTTTAGATTATGCACTCCATGTCACAAATATTTAAAAAGAAAAATATATATATATTTTATAATCATAATGTGGGATCCAGTTTGCTATGTAAATTCAACGTAAATTGATCCCACTATGAAAATCAAAATAAATGCTTGTATGTTGTGATTTCTTAAAATTTAAAAAAATTTTTTTTAATTTGTAATTAGTAGTGCTTAATCAATACAGCTTGAGAATCCTTTATCTGAAATTCTTGGGACCTGAACTACTTCAGTTTTTCAGAGTTTTTTTTTCCTACAAATTAAATAATTTGTCTATAGCATTTATAAAATAAGGTAGCTTGAGAATGGAAACCCAAGTATAAACATGATATCCTTTTAAATTTAATAACCTAGCTTATACATATACCCTGAACATAGCTTTTTATAAAATTTAATAATTTATGCTATTTACATTGTTCAAACTGTTGTCCTCATCTTTGTTGCCATATTCACAATGTTTTGGCCATTGAACACTCTGTCTTCAGATATTCTCAAGGACTCATGGCCCAGTGGATATAGGCGTTGGTTGGATCCAGTGACTTAGCCCAAAGAGTTGAGAGTTCCAGACCTGGCTACAGTATAGGTAACAAAAAAAAAAAATTAGAGAGTTAAAATGATACAACTGATACTGAGACATCTGGAAGAGACATGAGTCGTGGAACTAGAACAATCTAGCCCAGTGAACGAAATAAAAGGTTCAGTTCAAAATTCCAGTTGCCTGAAAAAGGTGAGAGCATGCAATGACTGAAATATCGTGGATATGACAACAAAGTTGAAGACAACGGTCTGAACAGTGTAAATAATTACAATACCTCATCTCAGAAATATAGACAAATATTAAAATGTAATAAATTTTCTGCACATACACATACAGGTAAAGGCATTAGACATGTCATGTTCACATAGATCTTTAAGTGGTGAAATTAAGATTTCACATAAGAATAAATATTTTATATTTTTTGTGCATGTACAAAAACAAGATCACTATATATAAAATATATAAATGCAACACCAAATTCTACTTCTACATTAGATATGAGAAACTGGAGGGAGAGGGTACATCATTGATGACATCACTGTAAGTATGAGAAGAAAATTTAGTAAGCTATTAGTCTCTACCAATGGTGTTGTGTTTTGATTAAAATGTTACAATACATACTGTAGTTGAGTAATCTCGAACTTGAGAATGCAAAATAGTTCTTCACAAAAAGTGTGTTGATTAACTGTCTCAAACTTGAAAAACGCGGCAAGAGTTCTTTCCAAACAAAGTGTAGATCAGTAATCTCAAACGCAGCAAGAGTTCTTCCCAAAGAGAGCGTGGGTGAGTAGTCTAACACACGAGAAACACACTCCCAAGTTCTACTTAGCAGCCATATTTATACCTCCTCAAATCTCGTGGTAGCCGTGAATTTGTGACACTTTGTCTACATAAAAGCAATATGGCTTCCCAACTAGATTCTTTTACGCATGGATATCCATGAGGTAAGTTCTTTTTTTTTTTTCACACTACACATACAGGTACAATATTTGTATAAAAATAAAACATGGATTCTGATTACAGTTAAATGTAATGGAAACTGAACAAAAATTCAGCCTTTTATTTGAAACACTGCAACAAAATAATCATGCTGTGGGTAGTCATTGCTTCCTGAAATTTTCCATTTGTATCAAGTCATGTCAGCACCTGAAAAACTTATTGGGTTTTGGAGGTTTTCATATAAAGGCGACTCAACTTGGATTTTCAAGTATTATGTTATCGTTAAATGAAATAGAAACTGAAAATAAGTCAGTGTTTATTTTGTAATACTGCATTGCAATAACCATGCTATGGGCAGCCATGTTGCTTTCTGAAATTTTCTACTTGTGGCAAGTCTGAAAAACTTTTAGGATTTTGGATAAAGAAACTCAACCTGTACTAATACACGAAAAAAGAATTGCAGATTGTGAATTTAAAATTTTTAAAAATTTGTTTACATTTTAAGAAATCAGATGGTGTGAGCATATTGTTTTAGATTCCATTGGGAGGGTATCAATTTACAATGAATTGGCATAGTAAACAGAACAGTCCCTACTGAGTTTTTTAAAATAAAATCTTGGCAATTTTTTACATTTGTACCTGTTAAGAAACGGTATGTCAATGGATGGTTTTTCTCTTGACACCATTATTAATGTATATGTTCTTGGCAATATTTAGTAAAACTCAAATATATGAAACTAGATTTTGCTGTATACTCTTTTTTTCTTGAAAATTTACAACCAAAGTATTAAACACAGTTCTTGTAATTAAGTAGTCTAAATAAACAGTTGTTTTAACATCTTTGTTGTCAATTTTCAAGAACAAAAAATTGTAAATCCAAATGCATATAAACTATTTTCGTGAATAAATACTGTAAAATGCATTTATTTGAAATTTATACAATTACTTGTTGTCATGTAATTTATTTAAAATTTCTTGTTCTCAGACATTTTATAAATTGATGACTAAAAATATGTTTTTATACATATTCATTTTTTATCATTTTAAATATTATTTTTAGTGGATACTTGTATTTGAGTAGACACCCTGTTTATTTAATAAACAATATATTTATTTTTGTCTACCATCCTGAATATTCAAGATTTCTGTGTATTAAATGATAAATATTACATTATACTTCCTACTCTTCCCTACTATTCTGAAAATGGACTGCTCTTATTTATAAATATAGTAAGTAGCCACATTAGATTAAGAGTTGAGTAGTTGTAAATCTACTCAACTCTTAATCTTTTTTTTGTTTTTCTGTTCTATGTATGAGTATTTAATATAAACCTCTTCTTTGTTTTCCCTCCCTGTTCCTTTGATACTCTCTCTAACTATGACCTTCATAATTCCCTCTATTTTAAACAAAGCAACATTACAACGCTCTTGCAAATAAATAATTTAATAAAAGACTGTTTAATTCTTTTGTTTTCTATTGTCAAGAAAAAGGCAATGTGTAAATTGGGTTTTATATGTTTGGATTTTATTAAAATAGGTTTTTAAAATGATAAGAATTACTGAGGAAGTATAGAAGGATCAGTGTCTTTTTTTTTTTTTTAACAGGTATGAATTTACCAATTTTTTTCTTTTTAATATTTGAAATTATCTGGAGTGGTTAATCTGTAGTTACAAAAAAAAAAAAATTGCTTTTTCAGTGTGCAGTGCCTATGGTACAGTTGCACTGGAAAATCTTGGTCAGAAGAATTGCTGAGATGCTAGAGATATATGTTTGATGAGTGTTTAGAAATGCAAATACTATCAGGGTTCCAAAATATCTGAATTCTGAGAAGAAATGTGAACAAGATAATTTTGCACTTTTCTTCAGTGATAATGTCATGAAATGATTTTCACTGTTGATGAAAAATAGTTCCATCATGATGAATCATTGACCAGACACCAATTCATGAACTAGCATCACTCTGCTTCTTCACAGCCAAATAAAGTAAATATTCAAAAGCCATCAAGAAAGTCATAATCACATTTGAGGGTGGCAAGAGAGGGTGGTATTTTGACGATTATCTTCACAAGGACCAAACTGCTATTGCAACATTTTGTCCTAACTGGCTGTGCCAATTAAAGAAGGTAATGAAAAATGAACAAATGAAACTGCAGAAAGATGCTCACTTTTTTTTTGCAGGAGAATGCATTTTCATATCTATTTCCTTGTTTCAAAACCATAAAATGATTTTTGAAATAAAGAAAATTTTGAATAGTTTTAATGTGATAGTGACAGCAAAACAGCATTTGAATGGTCAGACATCTATTTTTTTTTTTTTTGTTAGTATAAGAAATATGCTATGTGAAATAACATATGTATATTTCATGGCTGTAAGTTATTCTTTTTCTTGGTTAGGTTAGTGGTTAAAAGTGTTGGTTCATGAATTTGGTGTCATAGTGGTTGTGAGTTCAATCCCTGGGATGGGCAGTGGAAGCAGGTGAGCAATATTACATAAGAAAACTAGACAGTATCCCAAGATATGAGCAGTAGAACAAGAACTGTTTACCCCTGTAGATTAAATAAAGGATTCTGATATAAAATATTTATTTTAAACACTTAAATTGGTTACACATCCATTGCAATTTCTCATAGGTTAACTTGCTATTTATTTTTTCTTCTTCAGATCTTTTTTCAAATGAGACTTCCTTTTTTTGACTTTCTAGTTATGTCAACAGCCAATTGATGGAAGGTGCTACTCCAGATCTGAAGAAACGAACAATGCAGCAAGTGAAATGTAAGTATGACACTTAGCAATGTGATGTTGTCTTTTCTTATAATTACTCTCATGTATACTGCCTTTTCTCGAATAATTCCCTCTTTAAATTGCCAGTAATTTGAATTTGATTTGTGCTCATGGCCTGGATTTGATGAATGTACGACTAGGCTATCACATTTTTCTTGTGTTAAGATGAAAAATTTTGTTTATGTCTGAACTTTTTAAACGGTAGACAGAGGAATCTGTCTCAATTGCTATGGTCTTTCAGGACATGGGTGATCATGGCCCTCCACAGTTTTTTTTATGTTGCTTTAAATAACTTTTAAGACAGTATTTGTCTATACTTCTGAGAGGAAGTAGTATTTACATTGTTTGGACTGGTGTCCTCATCTTTATTGCCATGTTTACAATGTTTTGGCCATTATACACTCTGGCCTTCATCAGGTGCTAGGAATTTCAAACCAAACTGGGTTATATCATTCTCATTCCATGAATTATGCCACTTCTGGTAGTCATGTAGTTATCTTCCTTTAACTTAACTCTGTCAATTATTTGTTCAACACTGCTGTAGTCTGGTATTGAACTCACAATTTTTTGGGTCAAGTCACTGGAAGTAACCAATGCTTATATCCACTGGGCCATGTGATCAAAATAAAGGGTTTTGTTTGAAATTCCTAGCACTTGAAGAACGCCATAGCATACAACAACAGAAGCGTCATAAAGATGAGTACAATATATTGTAAAGTTTTATGACTTTGTGATATTTGTTCTGCAGTCCATTTACTCAATCTCACATTGAGTAGATTTTCTGGTTTTCTCTTCTTTTCTTGCCCCGTGAGTGTAAAATCCTCAAAGCCTTCTTTCCTTAATATGAGACACCAAAATTTCAGTTGTCTCTTTGTGATTATAAGTAACAATTTCTTTGTAACATCTATCATCTAACATCTTTGTAACATCATCTATCAGTTGAGATAGTTAATTTTTGCACCTGCTTCATTTTTTACATTCCCAATGGCAGCCCATATCTTAGATTGTCCTTTTACTAACAACCATCTAACTTCTTTTGGTCTTGGGTATGATGGTAAACTGCATCCGGCAGCAAGGCCTCTGATTGAGAGGTTGTGAGGAGCATGGAACCACCTCTTAATTGCTGTTGTTTCCAGGTCCACCCTGACCCAGAGTGGTGGCACCTGTTAGGGTCCCAGCTATGGGCAAATAGTTAACCTCCAAACTGGGGTCAAAACACCATGAAAGTATAAAAATAAACTTTTATAGAAATATATACATTTTTGAAAGAAAAATATTAACAACAATACTTTTCAGAAGGAAAAAATTATTACCGTAACACCTTTTTGAAGAAAAAAAATATTACCAGCTATACATTTTTTAATACAAAACTAGAATACATCATCAGTTTTCTAAAATAAACAAAAATTAAAAAAATTAATTTTTTATCAAAATCTGACTAAATCAACCTTCTCACTGTAACCGAACATTAAAAAATACCTTAAAGCCCTACCTTTTTGGCATTAAATAACCCACAGAGGGTGATATACCATTAAACAAAACTCAAACTCTTAACTTCTTATGGATAATGGTTACTCTTTTCCTTTTACTTTCTCTAATCATTCTTCCTGTTCACCTTCTGAATAAGCTATTAGTACAGTACTGTCTGCAGAACCTATGTTAAAGTTATGTCCATCAATAGTAGTAAATCCTAGTAGGTGTTTTAGTGCTATTAAACTTATGTTGCTGTACATATAAAATCTGCTAAGGCAACATGTAGTCTTCTTTCTATTTTTGTGTATTCATTTATTATTAGACAAAGTATTCAAAGAAAGCAAGAAAAAAAGATTATTACACATTAGGTGTAAGAGGATCAGGATGTAGTGACAATATAAGGTGCAATTTATGCATTAGGAAGATAAAAATCAAGCAGATACAGAAATTTTGGTTGTGTAGTAACAGATGACAGCATGAATTGCTCCAATAGTGGACATTATATACTATGTTAACCTACCACATCCTGTGTTTATGTAAAATTGTCCCTGCTATCTGAATTAACATGTAGACAACCACCAAACATAATGTCTACTAAACACACACATACATTATACAAATCCAACATAAACAAACTAGAATTATGATACATCTCCATACATAAAGCAATATTTTTAGCTTTTCAATAAGGCTTGGAATTTGTTATTTTTAATTAGGGTGGCATTTGTCTATACATTATCATCTGAATTGCACATGGACAAACTAGAATTATGACACACTTCTATACATAAATCAATCTGATCTATATTTGATCCCCCTATACACTTCAGTGTATAGGATGTAAGAAGGTTTTGATATCAAATTTTGGGGTAAAAATATAGTGCAACTTATACTGTGTTTGAATCATTTCACCCCAAACAAGACCATAATGTGTTATAACTAGCTCTTAGCAAGTATAATATTATGTCTCGCTTAGGCTACTCATCGTGACATCACTAAAAATTCTCCTCGACTGACTTCAACGGTCTTCTTTTGACTCACTTTATGTTCTTTATTTTAGGCATCTTGCCTAGTTCATTTTGTGTTACCAGGGGGTGTCTTATTTACTCTACAACATAATGACACTAAGATGTAAGAGGTTACTGAGAATAAAGGAAAATGAGAAAACATTAGTGAGGAGAAAAGATAATAAAAGAATAGGCTTCAGCAAGACAGAAGAGGGTGATTGATGTTGCATTTAAATTTTTGAAGATAATAGGTAATGCAAGCAAGAAAAAAGAAGCTATTAGAACAGAACTCGGTTACAAACACAGTACACAGTAAAACAAAGGGACCTAATTTTCAATCTAGTACTACACTTAAATTCATGCAGTTGAGATACCATAGAGGAGAGATCATTAAAACAATGACAATAAAATTTAAGGAGAACACAGAGAACCATGTTACTGCAGTGATAAAGTAACTGAAGTTGAGATGTCAGATCAGAACCAATAACATTGCTGACATTTCATTGGATTTTATCAAGAATTTCCAGATGCATGATAGAAGCACCAGACTGGATGTGGCAGCAATATTCAGTGCACAAACAAATGGTAAATTTATAAACATGCAAGATGGATTTCTCGTAAGAAAAATTGTCTCATATGCATTTGTGGTGCAGTGAATATTGGCTTAGAATGAGAAATCAGAGAGCCAAGCTCGAATCCCAGTTGAATTCATTGCATTTACTTACGCACAAATACTCTTTGGGAAAGGTATTAGTCCATTTCTTCCCTTCAGATATGAGTTAAATAACAGGACAGCTTGGGTTCTATAACCTTGGTTCGTAAACAGTCTACCACAGTAAGTAATGGCAACTTACTGCAGGAAAAATCTGCCCAGTCACTTATATCATGTATGCCACTTAACTGACTGACAACACAGAGAACCAACTTTCCTAGCAGCAGACCTAGCAATTGATTCTGCATAATCATTCCAATTCATGTTAGTGGTAAATGTGAGACTGATAAGGTACACTGAGTTAATCTTCTGGAGGTTAACATCAGCCAAGGCAAAAGGCAAAAATGGTTCTGTAAGATAACTAAAAGACAGCAATTTCATTTTGGAGGTATTCATTTTTATACATGCCATTTCTTGCCCCAGTTAACTGAAAAATATGGTATCTACTTCTTGCTTTTTGGTGTGGGTGTTAGATACTATTCTGATGATCAGATTTGAATGGTTTTTCAATTTCAGCAAAAGAAATTTGCTTGACCCAAAGAATGCACAAATAAAAATGATTTTTGAAAAAAAAAATAAAAGGAAAAAATAAAAGAAGTTCATATTACCATCTGAGGATTTTCATCTACTCAACTGAACCATGTAGCCTCTGACATGGTTTGGTTGAGGAGATGAAAATCCTCAGATGTGGTCTGATTAAGGAGATAAAAAGCCTTGGATGTTGCTTGGTTGAGGATCTGAAAAGCCGAAGGAAACCGTTTCTAATATTATTCCGGATGTTTGTGAATTTTTTTCCAGACATTGAGCACCAAAAGAAAACTGCTTATTTCAAGAACATAATTCATTTTATCCACCTCCCACAATAATGTGTTAGAAATGCATGAAAAAATTTTGAAATGTATTTGAATACGTTTTGATTAAAATTGCTATAATCTGAATGTCTGCTTTTTGTTATTGTAGTGGCCCAGGTGATGGTAAACAAACAAGAAGGACTCAAGCGGGAGCATATTCGTCAGTTGGAGAAGAAACTTGAGAAATGCCGGAATCAGGAGAACAATCCAGATAGTGAAATGTAATTATCTTTTGATAATAATTTTCAAATAAGTGAAAAACAAAATGGATTTTGCTTTTAAATTTCTGGCCTCTTTTTTTTTTTTTTTAAAGATAATGTTTTATCAATTGAAAATTATCCATTTGTGCACTTAGGGTTGTTATAAAAACAAGCTGTTGGTTGACATATTTGTTAAAAGTTTAAAATGTGAAAATACAACAGGACCCTTACCCAACTTTCCACCAACTAACCAATGACTACCCTACGTTGTTTCTCCATTTTTGTTCCCATCTGTGTGCACTAAAATCTGAGAAAGGCCCACTGCATGTTCACAAGATCAAAATCAAATGCCAAGAATTGAGAACTTGAACACTGTTTTGATCATTATAAAATAATGGTTTATTCAGAGCTTTGCTTGCTCAATCTTTACTTGGGATAAGTTCTGTCGTGTCAAACCAACTGCTCATCTTTTCGTTCTTTGAAGCCCTCTGCTCATCTACACTTTTAATAAATAATTCGATCTGTGCTTCATCTTTCTCCAGGGATTTTTCCACCATAATCAGCAAAGCATCTGAGAAGTTTTGAGACCATTTATGTTAAGTCTAAGCAGCTTCCTCTCTGTAAGCAAAAGGAATGACTTCTGGGTTTGAATGTAGTTTGTAATTTATATTGCTGATTTCCTGGTAGTAGATTTTTTTCTTCCCCCTTTCTTTTTAATCATTGTACACATATTTTTATCCTTGATTGGTTTTGAAGAGTGAGGATTGATAATCAGTGAGCTCATTTTTGCTATATTTTTTGATGCACCACTTTGAGTAATTTTTTTTCTTGTCCTTCTATTCCTTTTTTGTACACATTTATATTATACTTTTAAAATGTCCATTTCCAAAGCTTTTGGCACTCCTCAATGGAAAACTCATCATTAATATATGTATATGAGAACAGGAACAGTTGGCAAGCAAAGAACTTTGGTAAGCAAATAAAGTTACTCAAATAATGTTAGTTGAAAAGATAAAATCAGTAAATGAAAGACTGATGAAGGTGTCTATTAACAAATATAGTAATTGATTCAGCTATATGAGATATTTATTAAGTACTAGATTACCTGTGAACCCATTGGGTTACTTTTAAAAGTAGTTCATGATACAAAATGATGAAGAAAAATATTATCAAATATATTATTTTAATTTGTATTTAAAGACAGAAAAAGAAGGTTTATTTTCCACAGGGCTTTCATAGTTAACACCTTGTATGAAAATTTGGAGTAATAGCTTAAAACTGTTTTTCAAAATAATAAGTAGATTTCTTGTTATAAATACTTGCTTCATCCTCACATTTATTTCAAAATATGTAATGGCAGCCAACCAGTGTGCATTCATTTATTTACTATCAAGTAATGTGGCACATATTGACTCTTCATCTTTTAGTAAACAAGTAGTTGTTTATCAAAGAAAGTTCTAATGTAGTGAATTGTATAAATATATGTTGTGTTAAGTTTTTATTTAAATTTACTTAATCACTAGCAGTATAGCCCGGCGTTGCTCAGGTGTAATGAAAGTTTTAAAACTAATCCATGGTCCTGAAGCTCAGACTCTTTGGACATTGGCACGAAAGACTAAAAAGCAATAGTTGTTTCCAGTTAAAGTGAAACCGTAGACTGAAAGAAAAATGAATAGATGTAAGTCAAATTTTAATTTCCTGGTATCGATATCAAATAAGTTTTTTTCGTCGTAAACTGAATTTTGAAGGCTAAATAAGTCCTCTGAGTAAATGGTATCATAGCTGAGACTAAGAACTACAATTATACTTACTTAGAGCCAAACCCGAAGCAAAAACTAAAATAAAAGGGCTGAAAAAAATACAGACATACAGGCAGATAAACAGACACACACACAAACATCTTGCCTTTTATATATATATCTATATATATATATATATTGATTTTCTGCACTATTGTAAGAACTGCAACCTTGAAACTTCTGAATATTGTTTCTTATGTCTTTGTCTATGAGTGTATCAAATTTGATTAAAATCGGACCACTCCTTCTATAACCCGTTTTTTTTATTTTTTTTATTTTCGATATTTATCGGAGGTACCTCAACATAAAACCTAGCTAAGAACACTTGCAGACGCTTATAGTACAACTGTGTAAATTTTCAGGAAAATCGGTTCAGCTGTTTCGGAGTCTATAGGTAACAGACACACACAGACAAAGTTCCATTTATTATATAAGTTTAGATGTTGTTATAATGCATTATGAATGTCTACTATTTTTCACATGCATAATAGTTGGAATATAACTTGCAAGTATTTGTTTATATTCCCAGATTGATATAAGAATGTGTATTGAAAACAAATACTGAATTTCCTATTAAAAATGCCGTAAAAACAGAAAAATAGCCCTCACTCAAGAATTCCTTGTCTAATTTTGATTAAATTTTGCACTGCAATCTGGTACAATCTGGTACAATCTGGGGCTCAAGGTACAATATAGTTCTAATTTGGTTGGGGTATTCAGTTCAGTTAAGTACCATATGTGATACACTCTTGGGTGATCATGTCTCAAAACAGCCATGACTGACTTGGCAGAAAATTTTCCTGCAGTAGGTTGCATTACTTTCTGTGGTAGACTGGTTCCCAACCAAGTCTATAGAACCCAATCTGTCCTGCTATTTAACTCATAGCTAGAGAGAGAAGTGGTGAATTAATACTTTTCCCAAGAGTATTAGCATGTAAATGAATAGAACGAATTTGAGTGGAATTCAAACTTGGCTCTCTGATTTCTCATTCTGAGCTGATGTCCACTTGTATATCAATTCGTCAAAGATGATTATTATTTCGTTAAAATAACTAATAGTGTTGTATAACCTATTCTCACTTAATATAACACACTGCACCACAATGTGTTGGAGTATTATGTATCATTTAAGCTGTATCTTGAGAATACTTAGAGATGTTTTATGGCCAATTTTGGATTAATTTTTAAGTACAAGTTTATATTGCACTTTATTTGCATGGTAAAACTTGATACTCTCAAAAGAAGTTGATATTTTTAACAAAGATATGATCTGAAACTCACTCACCTAAATATATGAATATCTTGAAAATTTTACCAACATTGGTTGGTTAACACCAATTTTATTATAAAAACATTAACTTCCATAATAAAATCTGACACTAAACTAATTCTAGCGTGGATGAATTTATCACTTGGTAACAATAGAAAACTGATCACTTGCTCTATATCCAGTAAAAGCTTTCATTAATATTTATTGGGAATATATATTGAAAACTTTGCCAACATTGTTTGGTTAATATCAATTTCATTTTGGAAACATTGATGTGTATCATAAAATTTGATATGATCTAATAGTTCAAAGGAGGATCAGTTTATTACTTGATAACAATAGAAAACAGATCCCCCACTTCATTCATATTTAATGTGAACATTGATTTGCAAAACAAAATCTAAGTGCAGTCATTATAGGAGGGATCAGTTTATTACTTGATAAAAATAGAAAATAGACCCCCTATACACACACACACACACACACACTTTATGTCCAGTAGAAATGTTAGTATTTAATATGAACATTGTCAGATTTTGTTTTGCAAGTCACATTAAATATTAACATTTGTACTGGACATAAAGTGTGTGTTTGTGGGGGAGTCTGTTTTCTATTTTTATGAAGTAATAAACTGATGCATCCAAGTCAGATTTTGTTTTGTAAGTCATAGTGCAGTCATTCTAGAAGTGATCGGTTTATTACTTGATAAAAATAGAAAACAGATCCCCCTTAAAACTTTATGAAACCAACTGGTTAATACACACTTCATTGTGGAGACATTAACCTGCATAATAGAATTTTGCATAGCATTGTAATTCTAATGAGGCGGGCATCAGTTTATTACTTGATAACAATAGAAAACTGTTTCCTCACTTTGTGTAGTAGAAGCTTATATTTACTTTAAATGTTAGTATATTTTGAAAATTTTCTCAGCATTGATCGGTTAATATCAATTTTATTATGAAAATATTGAATTACATGATAAAATCTATATTGTATGGCTGGTCAAGTTTGAGTGTACAATGTTGTATATAACAAATGTTAGTATTTGTTGTAAGTTTTGTTTAGTTTGAAATCTGAAATGTTACTAACTCGTTATCCATTCACTATGGATCAAGGCTTATAGCCATATAGCATTAAAACACCAGTTTTTGTATGACCACTGAAACTAAGCAACATCAGACTTCGTCAGTACCTAGTTGGGTGACTGCTTAGGGATGTGCAGGTGGTGTAATGGATTATGGCTTGAAATTGTTAATCAGATAATTAGAGAGCAGGGATCCAATTCTTGTTGGGTTTGTTACATTTGCTTACGTCCAACTACCCTTGGGTAAGGTATGAATTTTCTCCCCTAGTTATGGATTAATTACTAAGACTTGTATCACTAAACCATTAATATCTTAAAAGAATTCTTACAATTTAAGCATATTTCTGGCTTTAAATAACCTGCAATGGGTTAAGCTGTATAAAATGAATCAACTAACCCAAAAATCAGTATTTGTCTATAATACTGAGATGACATATTGTAATTATTTACACTATTTATATTGTTCGGACTGTTGTCCTCATCTTTGTTGCCATGCTTCTTCCAGATGTCTCATTATCAGTTATCTCCCTTTAACTTAGCTTTATATGTTTTCGTTCACCTCTGTTGTAGTCAGGTATTGAACTCACAACTCTTTGGTTCAAGTCACTGGATTCAACCAATGCTTTTATATACTGGGCCAGGTGCTCTCAAATGGATAAAAGTTGAGTTAAACTGATACTTAGACATTTGGAAGTGGCATGGCCTGTGGAACTAGAACAATCTACCCCAGTGAACAAAATAAAGGGTTCAGTTTGAAATTTCTAAAAAAATGAGGACAACAGTCTATACAATGTAAATAGTATAAAAAGAATTGATGTAGATCAAGTTTTGTGTTGCTTAACACTTAGCATGATTTACCTGCAACTAGATAATGATGTCATTTAATGTATTATGGAATCTTTTGTTTGGCTAATTACAAAGATGAAGCCGTCCAAATTGCTTCAAAATGAAGGACATTAGTGACAGTCAGAATGTTCCTCATTATGCAACTGTGACATTTTATTTCAATTTGTGTCATGGGTTTTTTCTCAGAATTGGAGGAAAAAAATAAAACTTCTACATAATTTAACTTCAATTTCTTCTCTGACAGTCTGTAGAATGTGTTCATCATGGTCAGGCATACAAGTGGATCTCAGTCTTCCTCAATCCATAGTTTGTGCCACATATCTTGACTTAACAATACAATGATAAACAGCAGCAAAGGTTGGATGACTTAGTTGTCTTCAGTTTGGAAACAATCAGATACAGCCATGCAACCTCACATCTATAACCATTCATGCGGCCATTTGTAAAAATCATATTTGCCTGCTTACGATATGAATATTCTGCCATTGTTAAACAGAACACTTCTTGGTTAACTCACTACCACACACGTTAAACATTGAAGATACACTAACCACAAATGTACATAAATGCAAATGTAACCTAGTCTACATACAAACACAGCACAATCTACCATAAATTTTCTTTAAAGTTAATAACTTGAAAATGAAGAATTTGCTGATGTTTATATGGACTTTTGTCCTGGTTTTGATGTGAGGAATCTACCCTTCAAAGTCTGTAAAAGTATTTTTGATACATCCTCTGTGTGTGTGTATGTATATATATTTATATTTATATATATATATACCCAAAGGAATAAGAAAATAATTGCAGTGTTTAAAACATTAATTTAAAACAGTGTTCAATATAAAAACAGAGCAATGAATATTTATTATGTTAGAACATGTGCAAACTACAACCACTACAAAAGTGTACATTTTGTTTCAACATTGAAAATTATTATCATCATTGTTAACTACCTGATGAAACATTGTTCTTTCAATGTTGAAACAAAATGTACTGTTTTGTAGTAGTTTGCACATGTTCTAATGTAATAATTAATAATATATAGAATTAATATAAAAAAATTGTCACATATATACTTAGACATTTTATTCCTTGATTGAATTCTGAAGAGATGATTTTCTTTTCTTCCCTTTATTTTAATTTTATCTTTTATGGTAAATATATTTTTTTCTATTTTTTTATTATGTCTTTATTGCAATGATAATAATAATCCACTCATCTCTAATCATATACATTTAATTCTGGGTTCATCAGTTAACAAATGTCAAAGAAGAGGTTTTTCTGTTTGAAAATTATTTTGACTTGTAATCATATACAATTTATATAAATTTTCATATACCACTTTTTGTTTTCAAACCTTTATGAAAACTTCTTTTTTTTGCCTGTTTAGGTATAAAAAGAAAATGCAAGAAATGTTTGAAGATGAAGAGAAGAAATAAGAAGAGGGTTTGTTGTCTTGCTCAGGTAAATTGTTTCTTTCCCAGCAGGTTAGTGTGGGTACTCAAACATTGGTTGGTAATCAGTCTAAGAGAAGGTCAGTTGGGTGCTACTACAGCGTGAGGTCTACCTCAATATAGTGTGAAGTCTACCTCTCATTTCGACTGTAGCATGATATCTACCACCCGTTTTGACTATATCATTAGGTCTACCACCCATTTCAACTATGGTGTGAGATCTACCTCCCATTTCAGCTATAGCATGAAGTCTACCTCCCATTTCAACTATAGTGTGGGTCTAACACAACGTTGTAGACTCACTATTGTACGTGTATACATATTTATTTAAACCTTACTTTAATATTTCACACTTCACTCAATAAATCCCAGGCCTAACTAATAAAACAACAACTTTTAGGCAAAATTCGAGTTTATTCATCAACATAGTCTCCTTCTAGGGTGGTACACTGATTCCAACACTTTTCTAACAATTCAATACCTTTTTTGGAGAACAATTTGTCTTTGGCCTCAAAATATGCCTCAGTTTCTGATATCACTTCTTCATTGAAGCCAAATCTCTTTCCCTGGAGCATTTTTTGAGGACTGCAAACAGCCAGTAGTTGCTGAGAGCCACATCTGGAGAATAGGGTGGATGCAGAAGCAATTTGAAATGTAATTCATGTAGTTTTGCTATTGTTGTGATCGACTTGTGACATGGTGCATTGTCTTGGTGTAAGATCATTTTTTCTGCTTCATTTGTGGCCGTTTTTTGGCGCATCCCAAAATACAGTGGCCAAAACCTTGCCTTCTGATTTTTGCATCTTTGGTCGCCTTGGATGGCTTTCACCTGTTGCATTCTATTCAGATGACTGCCGATTTGACTCTGCAGTGAAGTGGTGGATCCATGTTTCATCCATTGTCACATATTTATGCAAAAAAAAAACTCTCTTTTCTTGTGAAATTGCAAACAATGCTCTGAATGGTTGGCACATTGTTGTTTTTGATCGACTGTGAGCAAAAGCGGCACCCACTTTGAATACAGCTTTCTCATTGGCATATGTTCATACAAAATGGTGAAGATACTGCCATCTGATATGTTCAACTTCTCTGCTATCTCATGCTACTTCACTTTATGATTGGCCAAAATGAGATTGTAGATTTTCTTTTTGGTGTTTTCCGGGACAATTGCTGATTTTAGGCGACTTGAGTGTTCAACATTATTTGTGTCTGTATGACCACATATAAAGTCAACATACTACCTCTTAACTGTTGTTTCTGACAAAGCAGAGTTGGAATAACACTTATCAAGCCATTGCTTTTCTTGAACAGTTTTTTTCTTCCTATCAGAAAGCAATGCTTTATCAACACACAAAGTTCAGATTTTTTCATCGTTTTGAAAATTTGCAACAGTAGCTTCACTTAAATAACTGTACTTTGTAAACTAATAATCTGATGGGCCCAAATTTTGTCACATTCTATTTGAAGGGTAATACTTCATGAAAATCCTATGGATTTTTTATTAGTAGTGCCATCTGTATGTCAGGCCTGGGAATTATTGAGTGATGTATTATATATCTATATACTATGTATTTATATTGAAGGTAGAAAGGTAAAAATAAACACACTGTCAAATACATTACATGTATTTATTTTAGCAACAAACACTTCGTATATCTTCTAGGAATGATACAAATAGATCACTGGAATTTTTTCTCTTGTCATCTTCCAGTTTCTTTTGTCAGGATGACTCTTCTATAAAACTCCTTTAGCAACATTTTGAATATCATTGAAGTTCTGAAATATTTGTTAACTGGTTCAGGCTGAGAAGGATTCTGATTTAGGAGCTTCATTTGCTTTTTTTTATATGAGCAGGTCATGTGACGTGATGACCATATGAGGAGAGTAGCACAGTAGACCTCTGCGCTGCACCTGGATAGACGGTATATTGAGGTAGACCTCACACTATCGTAGCACCATCAGCTCAACTCAAAACCATGAAAACTAATAGAAAACAACTCTATTATCTTCGCCAAAAACAATCATAGCAATGGACAGCTCTTAAAGGAAAGGAAAATGTGGAGAGCCATGATTACTTATATCTTGAAAGGACATGAAAAAATGGTTTCTTTAGTTAACCTATGAGTTTTATATGTATCTCTATTTTCAATTTTGTTCACATGATCTTTGTCTGCATTTCTGGGATGAGGAGTTATTTTTTACATGTGGACTATTGTCCTCATGTTGCTGTCATTTCTCTTTGTTCATGAATGGCTTCCATATCATATTTATTCTTATACTGGGCTTACTAAGGTGATCCTCATAGTGTAGCATAATCAGTGATACTTTCAGATGTTTGACTCACCAGTGTTCTTCCCTGTCCAGTATTTTCACTTCATTCCACAGGAGTTGACGACTACATTTTCCCCCATACATGATCAGCAATAGCTGATTTCATTGCCATGCCCTTAATTATGGTTTTACAATGTTTTTTAGCCTTACTTCTAACAGACAGTGAGTTCCACCTTTATATTCTTCTCACAACTACAAGGGGTGGAATACACATAGTTCTTGGTCATGTTTTCCTGTGTTAGGCTTTACATTTTTGCAACACCAAATATCAAAGGACTCACTAAAAAGCAAATAAATAAAAATATATTATTTATTTTATACCCTTGAGTCAGTTTGTTTTATTCTTGAAATTCAAATCAAATAATTATCCTGGCAAATCTACCACAGTACCTTTCAAGGCAGATTGTTGACAAGTGATTTGTAAATGTTATGGATTATGAAAGTATCCATCACAAGTATTGCTAGATACACACTTTGTAAAAAAAAAAATTGATATTGGTTGTATGGGAAGTTTTGCTTCAGATTCACATAGAAAGTCTGCAGGACATGAGAAAAGGGAAGAGATGATAAAACTAGGACCCATTAAGCAATTTTTCAACAAGATTATTTACAAGATAAGCGATACCCCCTCAAGCTTCCACTTTATAAACATCTTCTCCAAAGATGATTACGTGTGTCAACACCCTTCTGGCAGAAATTATAAACTTTACATGTTGAAACCACCCAAAGGTTTAACTCCAGCTTTGTTCTGACATCAAAATTAATTGTTTAAAATTTGACAAAAATTGTTCAAAACAAATCAGTTATTGATTTGGATAATAACTTCAGGCACACTGTAAGTTCAGTTAAGATTTTTCTGTTAATTTTTTTTTTTTTTGTCACATCAAAAATGCAATTAGTTGATTGAAATTGTTATTGGCCTGATTCTGTTCTGTTTAATTGGGAGGAATCAACCAAAACCTATTATTTAAGTCAGAAAAACTCTTGAAAAAGCAAATTTTAACCATGTAAAATATATATTTATAAACCCAGATAAATTTACTGGCCCAAATATATTTTGAATAACCTGGAATTTAATTTAAGGTTGTTGCTCTGGTACTAACAATTTTGTTTTTGCTTTTTTTCTTTGTATGAAAAAAAAACCCATTAAAGTTTATAAGAAAACAATTTTATCTCTTTCAGTTGAAAGGAAATTTTCTTTCTTATTTTTCAGATATTGAAAAAAGAATTTTTGGGAACAATGGAAAAATACCATCATAGCTGTTGACAAAAGACTTTATTTTTTATTTTTTCTTATTACTGAAGCAGATTATGAACTTGTCTTATGAGAACAGCTAAAAAATTGTTTCTATTCCCACTTTTCATTAACTTTTTCCAGATCAGAGTTTCTTGCATTACTTTTATTAGTGATACTTCACCCTCTGCGCAAAAAAAAAAAAAAAAATGTTAAAAAAGAATTGTTCTCTTAATTTCATTTAAATTTGTTCACTACTTTTAAAAATTTATTTTGACATTTTTGTTTCTGATAGAATCACATTTGCATTGTATATGGGGGAGTGGTCAGAGATTAATGTATGAATCTTATTAAAAAAATCAGACCCTCTCCACAAAAAAGTTGGTATGGTATGATCTTCCTACTTTCATTTGCCACTCTATCACTTAGGATCAAGAATATATTGACTCCATCCTCATGAAAAGAGTAAACTCCCTAAAAAGAAGGAGTTCACCTGTTTACTTTATCTCTGTTTTGTGACTCACATGCCAACCTAACCCATATGCATATCTATCTATTTTATGACGGAATTCAGCATTGAATAATTTTGGTAATGGTTGATATGCTGTAAAACAACAATCAAATCCTACTTCAATTTGGCTTCATACCAAGTCTAGTAAATAACATTTTTTAAGAAATGCTTTTAAATATTGGAATGTCTGATGTTGATTTCTTGTTTCTCTGGATTGGAAAGAGTTAAACTAAAAAGAAATAATCTGATAATGTTTTTGAATCTATTTTATGTCAGGTGGGAAATGGAATTATTTATTGTCTTCACAAAATGATTTGTATCAATTTTTTTTTCTTTTTTCAATCATTTTCAAACAGACCTGAAAGTTTTAATTTTGCTCTTTTTCCCTGCCATGTTACATATGAATGAAATTAGTCACAGGCAAATCTATTCATAATAAAGGCATAGCAGAAGAGACTTGGAGCAACAAGTAAAGCCTCTGCAAACAGAAGAAACTTGAAGCAATGGATAAATGCTATTCCAAGTAAAGGGTGAGCAGCTTGTGTCCCTGACTAGAGGTTAGTATTAAATTACTACTAACCTAATTTTGGTTAGTAATAATTTAATAATAATGAGATAAGTTTTAGCAAGGGATTTGTTAGTGATATTCAATTAGGTGATTAATGATTTTATCTAATAACAGGAATTGATTATTTTTTTATTGATTAGTAAGCAGAAAAACGTATAAATCAATATGAAGGGGATTCAACGTTTAGAAAAACAATTATCAATGAAGTATAAAGGTACTTTAGGAAGAAAATACTAAATACTTTGGTACTCAGCGAAACAGCAGTTTTGATAATATTTGAAAATGTTATTTCACATTTTTTTATTATATTTATCTTTCACACATATTAAAACTTTTTTGCTTGCTTTTAAGGCAATGTTTTTTCAACTTTTTTTATCTTCTGGTACATTTCAACTTCCATAGCTCACTTAAATTATGATGATCAAAAAAAGAATATATTTTTTTATGATTTATTTATTAACACAAACAACACAATTATTATAATTTTTAATACAAAGATAACAATTAAAATTAAAAAAAGAAAACTTACATTTATTTATTTTTCTGTTTATTATAATTTAACCTTTATCACTCTGCATTATTAATATTATGTCCCTTTCCACTGGATCCTTTTTCAAGGCATCTCAAATTTAGTATCCTTACTGTTAATCTAACTAAAGTTAGTTTTGTTGCCCTAGCAGAATATGACAACACATCTATGAAATTCTAACACGCTATTGTTTAGGGATCAGTCACCTTCAGTAGCAGGATAAGCTTTTTATGCAGCAAATGAAGTTACATACAGATTGATAATGATTAATGAAATATATGAGCTTGATGTTTTTTCTTTGCAATGTCAAAATTTAAACCTGCTACTCTTAAATCTTTCTTCAAGGATTCTATCAATTTTTGTTTTTAATAT
Source organism: Ascarosepion bandense (assembly GCA_037127315.1). Taxonomy (NCBI): domain Eukaryota; kingdom Metazoa; phylum Mollusca; class Cephalopoda; order Sepiida; family Sepiidae; genus Ascarosepion; species Ascarosepion bandense. The sequence goes on from JBBBDQ010001973.1 coordinate 1,898,781, forward strand.
TGTTTATTGCAGAAAAGTTTGCTTATTATATTTGATATATTATGTATACATTTACTTATTATAACAATGATTGATTTGTATAATCAATTAAATTGATTTTAATTTTGATATGTGCTTTGGTCTTCTTTTAAAAATAGTTTAATTAATGGCCTTTAAAAAACATTTATGGCATACTGGTTGAAAATCACTGCATTAAGGGACTCAAACAATTCTTGAAAATATATTTGACAATATATTCCTGTTTTCTTGAAATTATGTATTTCTGCCAGTTTTTAAAAATGAAGGAAAAAAAAATCACTGAACTGTGGTATTTGGTGCTGATTTTAAAATCACTTTTTTTTTTTAATTTCATTTTCTTGATGTTATGAAGCTTTATCAATGTTTAAAACTATTTTATGATGTGACTTTAGCTACAATTATATCTCACCCATTATTAAATAATGGTAGAAGATAAAAAATTGAGGAATTTTTGGAAAATTGTTAGTGTCAAAAATGTTTATGGAGATGTTAATATGAATAATCATCTGAAAATAGTTGTATCCAATATCAAGAATGAAATTTGAAATATATAGCTAATTTTCTAAAAAATAAATTTTAAAATGGCAAAACATGAGAAGAGAGCAAGGGAAAAGAATTTAAAATCATTCATGACAAACGCTAAGCAAATTATTGAGCATATTTGCAATGATTTTTTATTTTTCATTTTTTATAAATATTTATATAATTTCATTTTATTCTTTATAAATATTTATATAATTTCATAGTGAGTTTAATTTCATTAGATTCTGGTAAATTTTCCAACTATATCTTAAAAATAAATTTACTAAATCATGACAGTTGTTGCATGTTTGATTACAGTACAAACTGTTATTGATAAATTGAAGAAAAAAAACTAAATTCTTCAATTAAAAGTCGATTCTAAAGAATATAATTTTAATCTCAAGACATAATTGCTCAAGCTGTGGACAACTGTTGTGGATGATCAGTTAGAAAACAGTATCTTTCCAAAGATTTTAAAATATCACTGTTTACACAGGAGGCTGTCTTAGACAAATAAAATTATCCCTTATTTAAATTTTTTTTTTTTTTATCAAGAGAATGGAAATTATTTTGAAAGACATAAATCAGGGTTTTAAAATTCCAATGAATGTCTACAGTTTAGCTGGTGTTTTTCCTATTTTAGGAAGTTAAATACTGTTAAATTAAAAATGTGCAGAAACTCTTGAGGAAAAAAAAATCTGTTAGTTTCCTAAATGCATCATTACATTATAGAAAGAAAACATTGAATCATATTTTTAAATGCATTTTTTAGGAATTGTTTGAGTCATGGAACCAACAGTAAAAAAATTTAAAGTTGTCTTAACATTTTTGTATAACAAATATTTTCTTCATATTCTATAAAATTATGAAAATAATGTGTGGAAAATTTAAGACTATAAATTTTGGAACAAAACCATGGAATAAAACTTTTAAACTTTATCAAAATTATTGTTTCTTTTATTGGAGTAAATTTTTTTATACTGAAGTCTATTTCTGATTGATTAATGTAGCTACATGTTCTCTACTTTCAGATCAAAGATGATAATAATTGATTCCTTGTATTAGGTATCATTATTTATGAGCTAATCATTGGATATCACTAACAAGTCCCTTGATAAACATTTTCTTATTAATTTTAAGTAATTTTGAACTAAAATACTTGCCTTCATTTGAAAGTGCAAGTTGCTTGGTCTTTTACTTATAGTTGCTGGTACCTGTTGCTTCAAGTCTCTTTTGCTAGGCTTTTATTTGGATTAGTTTTAATTACAAGTGAAAACAGTTGTTATTGATTGTACCTAGTCAGTAAATAATAGAAAGGGTCATGTTTTCAAAACATGAAATGGGGAAATGTAATTAATTGCATTTGATTGGATAAAAAATAAGTGACAATGAAAATGAAGCTTTTGAGATTTCAGGTAATTATAAAAACTGATGTTTTAACTTTGATGTTAGGTTATTGTGGTTCATTACCATATGATTCTTAAAGTAATGCAAAAAATAAAAATATATCTTCAAGCTAAATATCATTTTCTCTCATAATGATTGTAATTCTTGTAAAAATCATGTAGAGGTAAGGGACCAGAGAAATGTGTTTTTTGAAAAAAATATATTTATTTTTTCAGTCAGAGATTTTCTGAGAAAGTTTTATAAAATTCATTTCATAAAATTATTTTATTATAAATCTTCAGAAATGAATTGAAGATAAACTAAAAAAAATAAAAATTGTCTTTTTATTTATTTATTTTGTATATATATTTTTTTTAAATTGTTCTACTCAATTTACTTTCTATGTTATATGTTTCAATATTATATGTGGGGGTGAGAAAATTTCTCAGCTTAACAAAGTAGTCTTTAAAAAAAAAAGGGGGGGTCAGACCAAAACACATACATGCACAAACAATAAGAGGTTTTGTTCATTTTTATTTTTTTAACAAAATGTTTTAATTTCATTTATGATGAAAGTTGTTCACTTACATAATAATCTGTATTAAGATTGTTATTCAGGTTTTTAAAACTAAAAAGTGTTATACACTAATTTTGGTGGTTATTGATGACTCGTGGAGATGACTTGTGTCAGTTAATTTATCCTTGTGATGTTGATTTTGAAAGGTTGCCTGAGTTCAGACAAAAAGCAAAATATTCTTCTAAAATGTAAGAACTTGAAAAGTTGGCACCACTAATGTCAGATTAAGATGTCTGCTGATGAATTTGTTTTGGATCATTTCTCGTTTTTAACCAAATATAAATTGTAATAGTGTTCATGTAAAAATGTAAAATTCTGTTAATCCAAGATGAGAACATGAATAAAATTGGGCAAAAATGTTACTTGAAAAAGGCTGGCTATATTCATCGCCATTATATACACACACACAAAAAGAAGAAAAATGGTAAGAATTTATATAAAACTTCATCAGAATTTACATTAAATGTTTTCTTTTCTTTATTTTTTTTTAATTAAAACATTCCAGGAAAATTAAGAAATTTTGAATAAGAATAATACAAGATGTTCAAATTTAATGTAAATATTGTCAAAGATATTTTAAATAGGTAGAGATTAAAAATATCTTTGAGACTACCTGTATTATTCACTTATTTATTAAATTCTTTTTGGATTTTTTATGTTGAAAGTTTAATGCCATCTGGTTTGAAAGTTACCATATTTACAATGATAAATTCTTTGCTTATTGCTCTATCAAATATAGACCTTCAATTAGCAAATCTGAAATTCTGAATATTTTTAGATTACTTTTTCTTTTTTACAGAACCTGTTTATAAATGAATACAATTTTTTTATATGTAAAAATGCATACACATATGAGAGAAAATTTGGGTATAGTAAAACAAACTCTGAAGAAATACATGGTTTAAAAGGGTTTGCACTTTAGGGAACTGACAAAAGTAGGCTTATAGATCATATCTTCTCATTTCTAAATTTGTAATGGCATTTCTAATATTTTAAAACTCCCTGAAAATGTATTTTTTAGGTTTTGCAGTTGAACACATTAAAAGAAAAGAATAAAAGCAAAGCAGCCCGTTTAATGTAATATAACACCAGTGGTTAAAACAATATCTTCTATGTGAAGTTGAGGTATCTGGTAGGCTAATGCTTACTCAGATGCCATAGACTGTACCTAGGCTAATGCCATAATACTAGAATATTAAATGTAAATAAGGAAAGTTCCATATGTGAATGTACCCAAATTTTTTATCTAAAATGTACCTCAAGTACATTTTAGATAAAAAATTTGGGTACATTTTTGAATTTAATAATTACTATATTTCATATTTTCTTTGATTTAATTAACTCCTCAGTTACCAAAATTATTTAACCAATTACTGCATGCTGTTCTAATAGAAAGAGAAGTACATAAAATTTTATAATCTGATACTTCCAGGATTGCCATTAACCTACAAGGAGGCAAAAGAAACTGAAGTTTTTAAGGAAATTTCGTGCAGTAATTGATTTCATTATTATTGAATATAGAAAAACCATGAGAAATAAAAAATCCCTCTGACAAAAAATGAACCAGTAAATTAGTCTTTAATTCTTCAAAATCCAGAGGAAAACCTAATGCACTGTAGACTAATGACTCTCAACTGCTGTACATGTTTGTGTGGAGTGGGGGAGTAATATTGGTACAGCATTAGTATTTGAATAAATGAATAAGTATGTGGATGTGCATTGTGGTGCAGTGGGTATCAGCTTAGAACAAGAAATTGGAGAGTTGAGATCAAATTCAAGTTGAATTTATTGCACTTACTTACTTAGATACACTTGGAAGTCCCTCTCTTCTTCCTCCGGCAAAAGGGTTAAATAGGACAGATTGGGTTCTATAGCCTTTGTTGGCAACCACTCTACTGCAGAACATAATGACAACCTACTGTGGAAAATCCTTCTGCCAAGTCAGTCATGTTTCTTTCAAGATATGATAACCCAAGCATATGGCACTTAACTGACTGACTGATCTTATGTATTATTAGATATCAGTCAGTCAGTTAAGTGCCATATGTGATACACGCTTGGGCGATCATGTCTCGAAAGAGACATGACTGACTGGGCAGAAGATTATCCCGCAGTAGGTTGCCATTGCTTTCTGCGGTAGACTGGTTGCTGACCAAGGCTATAGAACCCAATCTGTCCTGCTATTTAACCCATAACTGGAGGGAAGAGACGGATTAATACCTTTCCCAAGGGTATTTGCGTGTAAGTGAATACAATGGATTCAACTGGAATTCGAACTTGGTTCCCTGGTTTCTCATTCCGAGCCGATATCCACTGTACCACAACGCACATCCTATTAGATATAGTCACACTTAAAATATGCAGGTTCCCATTTGACTCAATGTAAGTAAACAAAGTTGTGCACACAAATCTAGCATGTAATTAATATTATAATTATATTTGCCCTTCTCTTGGTTCTTTTATGTTACATCCTACCAATGCTGCATAAGTAATGAACTTTTCCATTTTGAATTTATGGAAAGACAGATAAAACATATCAGTGATGCTATTTGGTTTCAGTAGGAAAATGAAAGGCAATAACATTTATGTGTTTAATCTTCAGAGAAATGGAAAAAGTCATTTTCAAATTTTTTCATTGTTAAAGTTGTTGAGCTCAAATATTTAACAATGTGATGGAGGAATTTCTGCAGATATTTTATTGTCATAGAATTTGCCATGAACTTATTTAACCATTAACTTAAGAATTAAGATTCATCAGATAATTCAAATAGGAAAACCATTAAATTTTTACACATATTTCTAGTTTAATTTAAATAGAGAAGGGAAATTTTATATATGTGGTACTTTCTCTATTTCCAAATTAAAACTTGTTAGATTTCTTTCTATGTAAATATAACATTTTCATTGATGATTTGTAAGGCACATCACAAAACCAGCTGTGATGACATTCAAGGTTAGCTGTATGTGAATACACTGGTGCTTGCTATGTTTCACAGATTCATCGCAATAATTAATTTTGGGGACATGATCACCTTCAACAAAGCAATAGTGACAAATATTTTTCAAAATGCTTGTTGTGTCAGGATGTAGCAAAAAAAGAGATTTCTCACTTAGTCAGCAATGTCTTCTGTGATGAGTAGTCAAACTTTTACTGACTGATTCTCATTAAGTTCCAGTCATGGAAAATGAACCACTACACACTTACTACATGCCCTTAGCTCGCTGCCATGACCTTTGCTATAATAATAAGTACTTCTTATAGCGATGGTCACGTCACTGCCCAATGATTTGAATTATCCAGAGAGTCCTGCTTTTAACTAATATAAATATTAAAGCAGAGATGCTGATAGGTATGTGTCCTGTGTCCTTGACTCCTAAAAATATAAAAGGACGCAAGAAAATCATACCTATGCATCCCAAGGACGCACCTTAATTTTTCCATTATAAAAATAACCATATATGTGGGTTCTAATCTAAGTGACAGAAAGTAGCTTTGTTTTATTTTGAACTGGAAATTTCCACTGAAAATATCATGAGAATTTTTTGTATGTTTCCTTTTTTTCTTTGCCCACCATTTCAAGCTAACTGTTGTCTGCTTTCTTGGAAACTCAACAATTTAAATTTGTGAGTTGGTGAGATGAAATGAATTAGACCAGATGGTGTACAAGGTGGGGGTTAGATGGTTTAAGTTGTTTCATCAAAGAAAGCTTTCCCCATCCCCAGTTCATAATCACAAATTATTAGTTGTTTAAAAAAAAAAACAAAGTTTCTTTGATCTAATTCCTTTTCTTCAAAATAATTTGGGGTCATCAAAAACAATATCATTAATGGGGATGGATTAAAGCCATGAGTACCAATAGCTCCTTCAAATAATCATATGTACAAAAGCCTTATGTTGTTGCTTTTTTAGCACCTAGAAGAAACATTCAAAATGGTGTATACATAATTATAATTTATTGGGGTGAATTAAGTAAATTTAGATTATTTGGGGGTGCCCAGGTGAATTAACAGAAAAGATTCCAAAACTTCAATATCAGTCTCATTTCTTTTTAAACACTTTTTTGTAAGGAACATTTAAATGTATTTCAAAGTTGATTACATCAATAGAAATGGTTGACTATCTTTGGGGAAGGGGGAATAAAAGCTTATTCTTTTTTTTTATTTCTCTGTGATCTTACCCTCAACATGTCAGTTTCCTGGAAGTTACTCTAATTGGAGAGAAATGAGGGGAAAACATGGTGGTGATGGTGGTGGAGGGTTACTTTCTCTAATATAAGTTAAATCATGTTTTTAGAAAATATTTAACTTTTTCATCCCAAACTACAAATTTTAAATTTATCTGATATTTCTGTGATTCTGAGCATAGATCCTGTATTCTCCAAGTAAAGAGCGAGAAAGAAAGATTACAAGAATTCCACAAAAAAAACAAAAAACAAACCCATTGCTGGCCAGCAGACTTGCAGCTGCACTTTCTACCAATAAACCCCTCCCAGGGCCTACTGAGTCCTCTGAGATTAACTCAGCACAGACATCTGTCTCTTCTTTTACTGAGCCTGATGAATCAATTTCATATATCTCCACCAAAAAAAAAAAACACTTCTCAAGCAGTGGCTCATAAGATAAAAATGGCTTTGCTTTTCAGAAGAAAAATTCATGTACTGTGAAATATGTTCTGTGCATAACCAAACAAGGATATTTCTGCACAAATCAAATAAATGCACTGACTTACAACATTCCATTCTCACTCACCATGTTTTATGCAAAGAGCATCAGTCCTGCCTTAATATTCCTGTTCTACAAAAAGATTTAGAACTAAGTACGATGAAGTTTGACAGTCAACAGGATAAAGCAGCGCTGCTGCTGTTAAATGGTACTAGATCGAGGCAGTGGAAGTACCCCTGTCAAAGTTTGAGTCTGTACACAACTTTTTGACAGAGATTTGAGTCCCAGATCTTCTGTCTTTACAGCAAAAAGCAGTAGCATACAGATATGCAGGTGAGGAATTGGTACCTAATATGACAGACATTGTACAGGCAGCTCTAAAAACAAAGGTAACTAAATTCCCATTTGTTACTGTGCTCATAGATAAATCTACAAACATAATCATCCACAAACACCTTGTATATGTTCAAATCATTGACCCTGTGACCTTTCAACCAAGCACTTATTTTGTTCCAAATAAAGAGTGTGTTGAAACAGAAGTCATATTAGAAATAGAAGTCATATTAAAAATAGAAGTCCCATTTAATAAAAGTGATGAGCATGGGATTGGATGGAGCTGTCATAATGACTGGAAGAAACAAAGGCTGCACACAGGCATACTGCTTAGGTCCAACCCCCACTTGGTAAATGTGCACTGTTTTTCCCACTCCTGGCGTTGTGCGCATCTCAAGTGGCAGAGTAAATAGCAGATCTCAAAGAGCATCAACACATACTGACTGATCTGTTTTATTACTTCTGTGCTCATCCCAAATGATCAGCCAAAAAAAATACATGCAGAAACAGCTGGAAGACCCAATGCTCACTTACAAAGATCTGCATTTCATCCGCTGGCTATCATATTACAATGCTCTTCAGGCTGTGCATAGGCAATTGATAGCCTGCTGACATACTTCACTGAACTGTCCCAAGATTTCAGCAAAGACCCAAAGTTAAATGGCCTAAAAAAAGATTGCAACAGAGAAGTTCATCAGCATCACTATTTTCATGATGGATGTCATGGCCCTGGTTACAATCTTATCCCAGTTCCTACAAACAGAAAATGTGAATGTGGCTTTAATAAAAGTGAAATTAGATAAAGGATCTGGAAAAGATTAAAGAAATGACCTCTCCCAACGTGACAGTATTAGCCAGAGGCAATATGTACAACAAACACCTATTCATGGCTGCACATAAATGTAAATGTGTCCTCAAAGGAGCTAAGTTTTTGTTTGCTATGAGAATGAAGCATTGTATTGCATCTATCGACATTTATTCTCATAATTACTAGTGGCTCTTTAAGTATTCTATTCCTCTACTCAATGTGAGGAATAGCTTTTTTGCTGATAAAGCTGAATGTTTTACCTGTAAATTCCCTTTAAACTCTATGCTTGACTCATCTGGTGTATTTTTGCCTAACTTCCCACTTGAGTCCCTTTTAATTGATACCTCTGCTATGGTTTCTTCAATCCCCTCTAATCTGAATTGCCACAAAACATATGGACCTGATGGTATCCCTGCTATAGTTCTTAAGAAATGTGCTCCAAATCTGGCAGCAGTTCTTCTAAAGTGTATAATAAATATCTCTCTGTCTCTTGCTTTCCTGTTTGTTGAAAATCTTCATCTGTTTTTCTTTACAAACTCAGGTGAACCATCTGACCCTTCTAGTTATCAGCTTATTTGGTAAATTACTAGAGGCCCTAATCAATGCTGAATTAGTTAAGCATCTGACATTTTAGGGCCTTTTTTCAGACAAGCCATATAGCTTTTGTTTCTGTAGTTCAATGATTTTTCCAATAGTATCAGTTCTCAACTTGGTATGCAGATGTTACAAATATTTACTCCTGTCTCAATATGAAGTCTGGTCACTTCAATAAGGTAACTGATGTTAAAAACTACCTTCAGTCTGTTGTTAACTAGGACAAAGAATGGCTTGTTAATTTTAATGCCTCCAAAATGAAACTGCTCTTTATTAGTCATCTGAGAAACCTTTTTTTGCTTTCCATCAGTATGGCTAACACCAGGCTATCAACCCATTGAGCCTTCTTAGTTTAAAATTCTCAGCTGACATGAAGTGGTAAAACTATATTGAATCCATTGCTTGGTCAGCTGCTAAGAAAGTTGTATTACTGTGTTTTACTAGACAATTTTTCTCTCCAGAATCTACCTTACATACCTATAAGTCTACCACTCATCCATGCTTAGAATATTGCTGCCACATATGAAGGTCATTCAAAAAGTCTTCAACTTCACCTAAAAAGAAGAGCCATAGCTGAACATTTCTGTTGTGAAAACACACTACCACTTCTTATAAAATTAGAAAAATTCATTCAGAATTCTGTCTTAATAATCTGTCAGCAAATAGCTAAGTCCATAGGTATTAGTTCTGGTTCAGTCTATACTTGACCTGGTATCTCAGCTTGAGTCACTTTCTCACTACTGCAAAGTTGCTTCTCTCTTTTCTATATACACTTTTCATAGTAATTGTCCTGATTAACTTCTTTTCTCTTTTGTATCTAGACGCCATGAATTTAAATGCAGTACTAGATTGGTAGCAAAGTCTTATCACTTTACAATTTAAATGGTTAGATGTAAATGTAAGTTCTATGCTAACAGTTTCTTTTCTTGCATTTCTCACTTGTGGAACTTTCTTCTAGCTGCTTGCTTTCTAGTCAAGTTTAGTCTTCAAAAATTTCAATGCACTGTCAATTGTAATCTTCTGTTTTCTTAAATCTTGTTCTTTTATTCTCTCTCCTTAATAGTTTTTTTCTCAAATTCTCTAACACCCACTGACCTTTTGCATCTTAGTAGCTTTATTGCTTCGCTTAGGTTGAAATAAAGTAAGAAGAGATTTCTGTATGCAAGAAATGTTCTTGAAAAAAAATTATTTTAACTACTTTGTGTGTGTGTAATATATGTGTGTGAATTTAATATTAATAAAATTTGAGTAATAAAAAGGCTACAAAATGAAAAAATACTGTGAATAAGGTTGATTATAATTACTATAATATTAGTCAGCATTTTGACTAAACTGAAGCATGATAAAGATTTTCAAGTCAGAATTCTGAGACACACCTGTATCCTTTTTCAATGAGTTGAGAAATAATGAACTCCAGGGAATTTTTTTTTTTTTCATGTGTTGTATTGACCTAAATGCTCATTTAATTCTTTAATATGTGATTCTATTTTGAAAATGTTTTTTAACTTCAGTTTACTTTGTTCTTGTTAGCTCTTAAATTCTTTCAAGAATACAACACACATCAGTGACATTTTAAAATTCATGCTCATGCACAACAGTTTAATGGCCACCATTTGTTCAAGCCAGAGATACAGTAATGGGAATGAAAATGGCTCCCAGCTATGCAAACATATTCATGAATGCCCTAGAACGAGATATGTTGAGTAGATACAACCTATTTTATTCCGCATATATATATGCTTTTTAAAACATTTGTACATTTTCTTGTCACTCATCAAACTGCCATTATAGACAGAAAATGTACAAACGAATTTTAAAATATCTTAAAAATCAAATATTTATCCTAAAGAGAAGTTTTGAAGTCATTTAGTAAATTTAGGATTAAGTAATTATAAAAATAATATTTGCTTTTTACAATAAACTTAATAAATAATATTTAGTTATGTAGGGTAACCTGTGGCAGTCAAAAGTAAAAAATGTATAATCCCAACCCTGGCTTAAAAGCTTGTGAAAAATAAATGATCTTTGACCTTATATAAACTTAAAAATATAATTTAATAATGTAAGAATATTATTTTTATTCTATATGTCATGAAACATAGAATTATTTTATTTTTTATAATACATTGTACCTCTAAACATTTTTAAAAATGAGCATATATGATGAAAAATGCTCAAGCTTAATAAAAACAGTTTTATCATTGAAATCTTTATTATCAAGAGAAAAGAGAAAAGAATTTGTGATGATTAAATAGGTAATAGTAAAGCGTATTTCCCCTTTACTAATACAGTGACAGAAACACTTCTTCTCTCTCTCTCTCTCTCTCTCTCTCTCTCTCTCTCTCTCTCTCTCTCTCTCTCAAAACATATCCTTTTCTTTCTTTCTTTCTTTCTTTCTTTCTTTCTTTCTTTCTTATTGCTGGTAATCTAGATTACCCGGACATAGCTTATCTAGTTAACTGTAGTTATGTGAATGACTAATGCTCCTGCCAAAATCAAAACAGAAACACATATGTGTTAAGTAAATATAAAAAGAACAGCAAACATGCGCATGGCCTCTTTTCCTCTCTTTTGTTGGCCCACCGTTCACTCACCATGAATATCCACATATGACAAAAGATGTAACCTTATGGAGTCAAGAACAATTATAAAATGATGGTATAGTCAGTGGTGATTCTATGAGGATGGGAAGAGAAAGAGCTAAGCACCTCCCCTCCTCATAGTTTTGGCTGGCTCCTAGGTTGCCCCCCAACCACTTATAGGCTTTAAACAGCTTGAGAGTGGAAGAGAGGGCAAGAATAGATTAAAACTTGACTACTATGAATGAAAAGTTATTCTGTTTAATTTATTGAATTAACATACTTATAATCAAACTCATTCCTAAGTTGTATATACGATAGTGGTGTAGTTTGAAAACTGCTTGAGTTTGCCCCCTCCTTCTCATAAAAACCTCGGCACTACCACTTTCAGAGTTCCACAATTGCCCTTGGGTATAGTTAATAAAACCCGGCCAGTACTCCTATATTATCCCAATACCACATGTACCATAAATGTTTTGATTATTAAATTATATATTTTTTTTCTCCTTTTTAGAACATTTGAAATGTCAGCGGGGGATCATAAAGGAAATTTTATTGTTTTTTTTTTTTCAATGAAAAACATTGAAGTTAGGTAATTGTTGGATTTATTCACAATATAATTATAGTATAGTATATAATATTTGTTTCAGATCAAGTTAATTAAACTTTCAATCAGCATGAAATAAAGTTTCAGAAAATTATTTCATTTTTGAAAGAATTTTTAAAGAAAGTTACATGTGCTGAGAGATTTGTAAATATAGCTGAAATCGTCCATTTTTAGCGATTACAACTCATTCTGATCAGTTTAAATTAATTTTGAAATGCAGTGAAGTTGTAGTGAACAAACAAATTGTAAATTTAAAATTCAAATCTGACTCATTCATTTTGTTAGAAAATAAAAAAAAATAAATAAAAACGAATTTTCTGGAATGTACAATTTGCACAAAAAACTCGCGAAATTTCACACCTCGATGTGAAATATTTTTCGGCTAATAGCAAACTAGGAAACATCTACAAAAAGAAAAACAAAAATTCAAATAATCTTTAATTATAAAAAAATATAAATAAATATCAAATTCTTTTTACGGACCCTTTTTGAGAGCTGACGCGAAGTTTGTTTATCGTCCAGTGGGAAGCCAAGAATTATATCCGGGTGTAAATTCTCAAATGACCTATTTGGAGCCCCAGAAAACGAAATAAAAGGACGAGACAAGAAAATCAATATATATATATATATATATATATATATATATATATATATATATATATATATATATATAAATTGTTGTTTCTATATACAATTTGATTTGCTTGTTTTGCACCCTCTTATAGTGGTCTATCTACTAACAAGGCCAAATCAAATTCTGTTCCAACACACATACACTTCACTATAACGGATAGCCAACTATAAACTGGCGACTCCCGACGTCCAAAGAACACGCACTATAAACTGGTGAACATTTACGTCCAAAAAAAAAATTCAGTCACAAGAACTATAGCGGGTTGTCCATTCTTTATAGTGTGAGTCCGTTCTAACGAAGGGTAGTTGTATATTGTTGCAGGTTAACGGAATTTGGCCTTGTTGTAAGTAGCCCACTATAAGTCATTAGATTATTATAAATCAAGAAAAGCAAATTGAATTGAAAAATAACATTTTATATATACACATATCAATTAAGGTTTTTACAATTAAAGTAATACTTGAAGTATAGGTCCAACGGATGTTAAAATGTTCATGGCAATAAAATGCTGAAAAGAGAATTAATGCTTAGGAATGTGGGAGCGTTGTAAGTAAGGAATGTATTTGATGTATTCGCTTCTTAGGTCAGTAACTAGTTTTGAGACAGCGAAAGATAAGAGGAGAGGGAAGGGAGGCTAGGATAGTAAGCCGTTTGACTTAGGTCAAGGGGATACTGATTACACTCCTCACTCTCGAGTCTGGGTCGCGTGGGTCTGTCTGTCTGCCGATGCTTTCTGTATCGGCTTTTATATCTTCTTTTTGGATCGCAGCAGATCATTTGGGGATTCACACTTGTATTTGATTCTGGGCTCCCCATTGGCCGATAAATAAGATTCGCGTAGGCTCGCGAACTGGAAATTTAATATTTAATTCATTTTTATTTTTCAACCGGAATACTGCGCGAGGCCAGCTGCACATCGTCGAGTTTTGGTCATTTGCTTTTTGGTTGTGAGTGTGCAAACACCCGGTGCCTCGCTTTTGCTCGGTCAGTATCACCACAGAACAATGGTAGAAAAAAGAAACGGCACAGATCAAATGATAATTAACCAGGATAATTAACAAGCGGTGACAATCAAAACACCGGTGTTTATTTAGTCTAATGTATTCGCTTGATTTGCGATAATAGAAGCGCAGTTCAACATCACATAATTCTACCACACTTTGGCAGCTCTTCCCCCCAGAAATAGTAGGAAAAATAACAACGAATATATTACACTCAAAAGATTACGATACCTTAAAGGAAGCTGTAATCAGTGCACATGAAAAATCAAAACCAGAGATGCTCAACAAACTGATGTCATCTTCGGGAATATCAGGACGACTTTCAACTTATTTAAACGAACTGATGTCATTAGCTTGTCGCATAGGCGCAAATTCCGACATAAATTTATACAAGCCTTCTATAAAAACCAGTTATAGCCGCGCAAACAGATCTGGAAATAGATCGGCTAGGAAAAATGTCCCATGATCTTCTATATTTTAACAAACAAGAAACACATATTCAGCAAGTGTCCGGAGAAAGCCATCGACAGTACCAACGAAAACCGCAAATATACCAAAACAAAACAAAGGAAAGTTCACCTGGTATCTTTTTGTTTCACAGAGATCAAAAGCCCAAAATCTGTCGCGCATATATTTACTTTGCTGAACGTGCAAATTTTTGCAAACCCGAGTGCAAATGGCCTAATAAAAAAAATGTACAAATACTACCCAGTTCAAGACCCAATTCACCGGTATTAAATATAAATCCGGAAAACTAGTTCGGTGTAATATGATAACTTCCGCATATTTGCCGCTTCTTGAAGTAGCCGCACGGTTAGGAGCTAACAAAGTAAATTTTGTTGTAGACATAAGCGCAGCTGTATCAGTTATACCATAACAATATCTAAACGGCGCCATCATCCACCCATCCAACATCTCTGTTGTACCAGCTAACGGAAGAAAAATAGAATGTTTTGGCCAAGCAGTAATCACGTTAGCACTAAATAACCTCAGAAGAGACTTTACTTGGACCTTTCTTGTTGCAGAAACGACCAAATCTCTCTTAGGTTATGACTTCTTGAGCCACTTTGAATTGTATTAATAGCAAACTAATAGATACGACAACAAATAGACAATCTAAAGCACAACCATTTTCGACGATAATGAACATTGATATTTATCCAGACAATCCTACAGACATTTCTCATAAAGAAATATCCAAATATAGTCTCTCCACATAGAAATAGCAACGCTATCAAACCCAAGGTATTCTACAGGTTTGAAACTGGTAGTAATCCCCCTTTCTTCTCAAAAACTCGAGAGTTATCACCTCAAAAATACAAAATAGCGATGGAGAAATTCCGTAAACTCCAGAAAACTGGAATAATTTCCCTTTAAAATTGGAATGGAGTGCAGCCCTACATATGGTACCCGACGGTACATACTGACCCGTAGTGACTACAGGTTACTAAATGCAATAACAAAACCTGATCGCTATCCAATACCAAACATAAATTCTCTGTCATTTAAACTGCACAACAAAAAAGTTTTCGCGAAAATCTACCTGTCATCAGTACATTACCAAATACCAGTACACCCCGATGTCATATGTAAAACAGCGATAACCACACCTTTTGGATTATGTACAGTGAAATGCCTTTCGGTTTGAGAAACGCATCCAGTACCTTCTAAAGGATGATGGACAGTATTTTTCCGTGACCTCGAATGTACATTGACGATATTCTTATCTTCTCAGATGACGAAGATAGACATTATAAACATCTTGATGAAGTACTACAGAAACTCAGTGAGTATGATTTTAAAATTTCTCTTTCAAAATGCACATTTGTTGTTACCGAGCTCGAATTTCTAGGATTTCACATCTCAGCTGATGAACTTAAACCTAGTACAAAGAAACTAAATGAACTTACGCAATTTCCACAACCAAATGATTTTAAATCCTTACGCAGATTTATCGGAATGGCGAATTTTTATAGAAAACTTGTACCCAATTTCAGTAACACAATATTACCGATGACAGAGAGAATGCGTCTCGAACAAAAATCTAAGACAATAACGTTTACCAAGGAAGAGATTGAATCTTTTAAAAATATAAAGTACTGTTTAACAAATGTAAACACTCTAGCTTTTCCAGACTCGAGGGCTATCAATTATCAGCTAATGACAAACAGTTCGAATTATGCCGTAGGAGTAGCTCTTCATCAAATGATTGATAACCAACCTATCCCTATTGGGTTCTTTTAAAAGAAATTGTCACAAACCCAACAAAAATATTCCACGTGTGACAGGGAACTATTAGCTGCGTACCCAGTAGTATTACGTTTTAACACCTAGTGGAAGGAAGAAAAGTATTATTAATGACTGACCATAAACCATAATAATGCCTTTCGGTTTGAGAAAGGCATTATTAAAAAGCAGTGCTTTTTAAAGCTAGTCTCCATTAAAGCCTGATAGACAACAACGGCACCTCTGTTTCATTAGTAAATACGTTAATGATATTTCCTACATAAAAGGCCCACAAAATATTGTAGCCGATTGTTTATCACGACCAGCAAATGCAATCAATATTGACGTTTGCGACCTACAAGAAATAATAACACATCAAGATACTGACGCTGAAATCGAAACTGTCCATGATCATCTGAAACCTTATACTGTAGACAAAAATGAAGTAGTGTTATGTGACGTGTCATTACCTTTTCCACGACCTTTTGTCACACAAAACTAAGAAAATCGGTATTTGGTAGTCTACATAATTTATCACATCCTGGTACATCAGCCTCTCTAAAACTCATAAAAGCAAGATATTACTGGTCTGGAATGGACAAGTCGATAAAAACTTGGTGCAAGGAATGTAAGTGCCAGCAAGCAAAAATAACATTACATACAAAGCCCCAGAAAACGAAATAAATGGACGAGACAAGAAGACGCCCAATCCGAGTAATCGACTTTTGAAATTACGCCACTTTTCTCCAACCTTTCTAATTCCTCATTTAATGTGTCTAATGCCGAAAATGGTACTTTTCTCTTTGGTTTAAAAATTGGTTTAACATTTTCTTTCAATTAGAAGTTGACTTCTGTTTTTGTGTACAGATCTAGTCCTTCTGAAAAGACGCGAGGTAATTCGCTTTTCAAATCTGTAATAAATATTTCTGTTTTCTTCGTCTTATCGTTCTTTATGACGTTAACTTCCCTCTGTCTCTTCACGGCTTCTGCTCCGATGAACTTAGCTCACTGCTGCTCCCTATATATGAATTTACTTGAGCCACAAGGTTAGCAACTAGGTCCCACCTTTTTACTGTGAAACCAATAAAATATAAACACAAATTCTACTCCAGCATCTTCCTTTTTCACACTTCCCGCCTGTGGAATTCCCTTCCGTTTACTTGCTTCCTCAACAGTTACAATCTCCAAGAATTTAAATGTAAAGTCAATAGTCGTCTCCTATCTCACTAACCTGCATTCTCTTTCTCATGCTCCTTTCTCCGTCCACTCTCACCAGTATTTTCATCCTTCTCTTACCCACTTCCTGACACCCCTTGTCACTCTTTCTCGTAACTTTCCTCCTATGTAAGCCCCTGCACAAGAGCGGCAGTAAAATGTCTTTCTTGGGGCGATATGATTATATATATCACTTCCTGTATCGAGTAATAATTTTACGGTCTGCCCATTTATTTTACATTGGGGTATTTTCTTCTTTTACCCTCCTCAATTTCGTTTTTCGACAAAACTGCGTTCATCTTTGTTTGCGACTTTGATTTTACTTTTCTGTTTTGCCCAACTTCTATGGCCCACAATTAAAATATATTTTATCCCTAAAGAAACAATCCGTCTTTATATGCTGTCTTCCACACTGCATATAATTTTTTCTTTCTTTATTCTGTATTTACTTCTGTTCCCTTACAGTTTGTACTCGCGAAATGCACTTCTCCTCAATCCGAGTGTTATCTTTTTTTATGTTTATAAGTCGCTGAAATTCTTCCGTTACATTTTGTAGCGTAATCTTCGGATCCTGTTCCATGATAGTGAGGATTCTTGACCTAATTTCTTTGTCCTTCGGTGTCGTTAGCCCCTGCACAAAAATTATGCACTTGACCATGTCGCGTGACAATTCCTTTAATTTAGACACCTCACATTGTGCATTAATCATACTCGCATACGTGACAAAATCATCATCCTCTTGTTTTACGATATTTAAGCACTTGTATCGTGTATAAATAGACTATCTTTTTTATCGAAAATTTTGGACGAAATTTCTACTGTTTCGCTTAATGGAATTTCTTCTGGCTTCTTTGGGAGGATTAGATTCGCGTATTTTGTATTTTCTTCTGTTCCCAATTTTTGCAATAATACAGTGATTTTTTCCTCGTCGGACCATCGTTTACATCTTTTCGTAAATATTGTTTCAAACCTACGAAAATAAACCGGAAACGTTGAACCACTGTCAGGGTCGTATTTAAATTCAGAGTGAATTTGAAATTCCTTACACAGAAAAAAATCTAGAACCCGGTTTAACATCCAAGTGCAAAGGCCTCTGATCCGGATAACTCAAAGTGGTAGTACCTCTTAAAAACCTAGCTATGGTCAAATAGTGTACCCCCAGACAAAAATCAACAATACATTTTGACAAAATGACAATACTACAGTAAAAGTATAAAATTACATTTTTATAATGAAATTACCAACAACACATTAAAAAAAAATTAGCAGCAATTACGAACTCTATATCTAAAAAACAGGTTTACCTTGAAAGCATAAAATTACTGACATAATATTTAGATGTCGACATAAGCTAATCCATAAAGGTTGATGCAATGTTTGGTGTTGGGGGAAATCGTTGCTTGCTAAACATCGATTATTACCATTATAAGAGAGAGAGAGAGAGAGAGAGAGAGAAAGAGACTTTGTATCCTTAGCGTTCCTTCCTCCACTTTCAGATCCCCAGGGGCCGTAACCCTCGTGACACCAGAGGTTGTCTCCCTGTCATTTTGACATACTGCAAAAAAAAAAAAAAAAATCAATAGCAACCGATGGTTAGAGAATCCAGTTGTTCCTGTTATTTCTTCCATAGCTGGGAGTGGAGAGAAGATATGAATTCAAACCTTTCTCAAGGGTATTTGTGCAGATGTGAATGTAACGATTTCAATCAGAATTTGATCTCAGCTCGTCAATTTATTGGACCACCTGTACATCCATTACGGTACTATTTAAACTAAAAGTAAAAATTGTAAAGCTCAACAGCATTGGGATGTTTGAAAATCACAAAACATAAAAGAAAAAAACTAGTTTGCCTCAGTGTTTTAAAGATGCTTAATTGCAGAAACAAAACTGATTTTGTAAATAAAAGCAAACAAAGACCATTTCCCAATGTACCTTCCATTGATTTTCTAAAAGTTTAAATATCTGTAGAAATGCTTTCTTTTAGAAAATCTTGTTAAAAAAAAAATTTAAAAAAAAAGCCTGACAAGATACGTAGGAAATTTTCAAAATGTGGATGAACCTGGCCATCTAATTTATTTGGTAAATAAAATATCGTACGCTTATTTTGCGAGTGCAAGTGTTTTGCCTGAAACTTGAACAATGGGCGGGAGATAACTCTAGGTAATTTTTTCGATTATTCCCCTTAAATTTATACTGTATATACCACTATATCTTTCTTATAAGGAAAATAGGATTTTTAATTTAAAAAAAAAATTGCCTTGTACAAAATTTTTTCCAAAAACGGAAAATATTGTGATATATCATAAAATGAATTTTTAAATATAAACTTTTATTACCCACATTATTAACTACCTGATGAGACACTGTTTTTACAATCTCCACACAAAATATAGTAATTACTTACATGTTCATATATAAACAGTGAATACTAAATATATATTGCTCTATTTTTATATTAGGCCCTGTTGTTGAAATTTTTATTTTTCGCTATTTTACATTTGGAAATATATATATATTAGCATGCAGTGTGGGTATAGAAGAATCCAAAGGAGTATCCTGCAAATACAGTGGTAGAATAACTCGCTAAGAGAGCTCTAAGCATATATGCATATAAATACATATAGAGCAAATATAAGAAAAATTAAGACAGACACATTATTTCATGGTGAATCGGAAGTAGGCCTATTTCAAGCGAACCATCGTCAGCTTCCGTCTTTATTTTACAAAGGATTTTACACGAATGAGATTCACAAAGACCTAAAAAACGAATAAAAAACACCAGACGGAAGCTGACGATGGTTCGCTTGAAATAGGCCTACTTCCGATTCACCAAGAAATAACGTATCTGTCTTAATTTTTCTTATATATATATATATATATATATATATATATATATATATATAGTGTTCTTTCAATGTCGAAACAAAAGGTGAAATTTGTCGTAGTTTGTACTTTGTACATGTTCTAAAGTAATAATGATATGTAGAACATGTACAAAGTACAAACTACTACAAATTTTACATTTTGTTTCGACATTTAAAGAACAATGTCTCATCAGGTAGTTAACAATGATGGTAATAAACATTTTATTGAAAATATTTTTTATATATATGAACACTTCTCGCCCAGCCTAATGATCCCCAACCGAGATAAGGCTAAAATCTTTATTGTAGATCATGTTACTTGATTTCCATTTCATTTTAAAAGAAGTTTTCCAGGATAATTTTTATATCTTTATTATAGACAATTTTTGTCTATTTTCTATTTATTTTATGTAAATTTTTCATATTCTCTGATAAGCTTAATAGCATTATCATTAAATGAAGACAGAAAATTACAATATTGATACATACTTTTTTAATAATCCAGTCTAAGCTTTCGGCTTACATAAGCCATTTTCAAAGATGTCAAATTACATTATATATTATAGACACGGACAAACGATAATGACAAACTGTTTTTGTTTACATGGAAGATTTCCAAGCAACAACAAACTCGTGTATTAAAGACACTGTTGTCATGTACCCTGGATAATTGTTACGTTTTAAGGTACTGTTTATACTGACAATTTCCTGTTCGTATGTCTCTGGGTCGCCACTTTATGGCTCGATGTTTCAGGCGGCGGGCGATCCCTTTCTTTATATTGTATGGGTAGTGGAAGTTGAAGTTGAGGTATTGTTCGGTGAATGTTGGCTTGCAGTATACGGATGTCTTGAACCTCACCTCTGTTCGAGTTATTAGCACATTCAGGAATGCCCGTTTGTTGTCACTCTCTTTTTCCATAGTGAACTGTATTGATGATCTTATTGAGTTCACATAGTCCAATAGCGTCTGGACCTCCTCTTGGTGTGGCCAGAGTATGAAGGTGTCGTCGACGTATTTCAGCCATAGCTGTGAATTCCAATGTCATCTCTTCAAAGTATTCCATGTATATGTTAGCCAGTGATAATGATAATGGTAAGCCTTCATCCTGTCGATATATGTCTGATCCCAATCCGAAGTGTGTTGCTTGTGTGCAGAAAGCCAGCATTTCCATCAAGTTATCTAGTAGAAAACTGGTACGTTCTCCCAGGGATGAGTCCGAGGCGAGTCTGTTCCTGACTACCGATAGTGCCTCCGCTGTGGGTACCTTAGTGCAGTGCTTCTCAAACTATCCGATGTGGCGGACCGGTAGTTTTTTTTTCAATGTGCCAGGGACCGGCAAGCAAAGCAAGCCAATCCAGCTAAGTAAGAGGGGAGGGGACTGTGAACCCTGGATTTTTTTTTTTGAGATATGTACTATTTCCGGGACATTTTGAGACTATCTGTAATAAACATGATATTTTGTTCATTCTAAGGGCAGTCATCATTAACGTAACAAGTCTTCCCAATATGCCATTGACCGGTACCATATTTGTGCTATATTAGTTATGGCCACTGGTTTCGAGGGTATATATTTTTAAAAATCCAGAAAATATTTAAAGTTAATATTAATACTTCGTAAGCAATTTGAATTTAATAAAAGGTATTAATCTTCTAAAAAAACAGACAAACAATGAAAATGTAAAAAAAAAAAAAAAAAAAAAAAAAACCATCCTGGCAGTCTCTCGTGGCATAGCGGTTTACTATTGTTTCTTTCTTTTCTGGAAAATCTCCGCGTACCGGCAGACGATGGCTTGATGACTTTGAGTAGCACTGCCTTAGTGAACAGACACACCACATCCAGGCTCATCATTTGGTTGCATTGGATGGGAGCATGTTTGATAAGTTCCACCAAGTGGTCGGAGTTTCGAACATATGATGGTCACTTTCTTATCAGTGACTCAAGGAAGCTACTCAGAGGGGGGCAAACCGAGCTTAGGCTGCTAATAATCGGCCTGAGTGGAATACCGTCTTTGTGAATCTTAGGTATCTTGCTATAACGTTGAGACAACTGCCTGTATGTCCTAGGCTGGAAGTGATCCTTGTTCTTGATTATTATCTGTGATAGCTGTCTTTCTGTTTTCAACGTGGGGCCTTTCTTTACCTTGCTATATCTATCACTTCTAATGAGGTCTTCCAGTTTCTTGATGTATTCAGTTTTGTCCATCACTACAGTTACATTGCCTTTGTCAGCTGGTAGTATGATGATGTTCGCATTCCTCTGTAGGGTTCTAATTGCCAGCCCCTCCTCTTTCGTGATGTTTGTTTGGGTGGCTTGGCTTTCTCCAATGTTTGTTTCACTTTCTGATGTGGACCCAAAGTGGGGGCCACGGAAGGAAAACACGGAACACGGGTTAGAGGTAAAGAAAGATATATTAAACAGAAAGGTTACAAAGAATAGTGTAAGAGTAAGCGGAGCTTATTATCCAGTGGTGTCCGACATTGGTAGTCGTACGCGGCTGCGCATTACCGGTGCTACAATATTTAGTCGGCCTTCCCAATATGAAATTTTTTACTTTGCGAAATATGACGCAAAGTCATTTTTATGTGGGTCTTCCGGGCCATATATCCCGGCCAAACATATCTGTCTATGTTTCCCCAGTCGTGATTCTACACTTCGGCGGAGCCACGACAGGGTTAGTGCTGTCTGCCCGAAGGCAGAGAGCTGACAGTGACAAAGATAGCAATACTGGTGCTACTATATTTAGTTGTCCCTCCCACTAAGGGCAGCATGGGACACATGGTCAATTATGAGTGGGATTTCCGGGCAATATGGCCCGGCCAAAAAATAGCTGTCTATTTTTGCCCAGTCGTGCTACTACCCTTTGGCGGAACCACGACTGGGTTATTGCTTTCTGCTCGGAAGCAGGGACCGCCCTCTACCCGAAGGCAGAGGGCTGACAGTGTCAAAAGTAGCACGACTGGTGCTACATTATTTACCTTGACCTTCCCAGTAAGGGCAACATATGACACAAGGTCAGTTATAACTGGGATTTCCGGGCTATATGGCCCGACCAAAAAAATAGCTATTTTTCTAGTCATGCTTCTACACTTCGGCGGAACCACGACTGGTTATTGCTTTCTGCTTGGAAGCAGAGAGCGCCCTCTGATCGAAGCCAGAGAGCTGACAGTGTCAGTAGCTGCGATCGTGGCGATACCTTACTTAGCTGTCCATCCCAGTAAGGGCAACATGTGACACATGGTCAGTTTTTAGAACTGGGATTTCCGGGCTATATGGCCGGTCAAAAAATGTCTGTCTATTTTTGCCCAGTCGTTCTTCTACCCTTCGGCGGAACCACGACTGGGTTATTGCTCTCTGCTCGGAAGCAGAGAGCGTCCTTTGCCCAAAGGCAGAGAGCTGACAGTGTCAGTAGCAGCACTCGTGGCGTTTACATTACTTAGCCCTCCCTCCCAGTAAGGGTAACATGTGACACATGGTCAGTTTTTATAATTGGGATTTCCGGGCTATAGGACCCGGCCAAAGAATGTCTGTCTATTTTTGCCCAGTCGTGCTTCTACCCTTCGGCGGAACCACGACTGGGTTATTGCTCTCTGCTCGGAAGCAGAGAGCGCCCTCTGCCCAAAGGCAGAGAGCTGATAGTGTCAGTAGCTGCGATCGTGGCGATACATTACTTAGCTGTCCATCCCAGTAAGGGCAACATGTGACACATGGTCAGTTTTTAGAACTGGGATTTCCGGGCTATATGGCCCGGTCAAAAAATGTCGGTCTATTTTTGCCCAGTCGTTCTTCTACCCTACGGCGGAACCACGACTGGGTTATTGCTCTCTGCTCGGAAGCAGAGAGCGCCCTCTGCCCGAAGGCAGAGAGCTGATAGTGTCAGTAGCTGCGATCGTGGCGATACATTACTTAGCTGTCCATCCCAGTAAGGGCAACATGTGACACATGGTCAGTTTTTAGAACTGGGATTTCCGGGCTATATGGCCCGGCCAAACAATGTCTGTCTATTTTTGCCCAGTCGTTCTTCTACCCTTCGGCGGAACCACGACTGTGTTATTGCTCTCTGCTCGGAAACAGAGAGCGCCCTCTGCCCGAAGGCAGAGGGCTGACAGTGTCAGTAGCTGCGATCGTGGCGATACATTACTTAGCTGTCCATCCCAGTAAGGGCAACATGTGAAACATGGTCAGTTTTTAGAACTGGGATTTCCGGGCTATATGGTTCGGCCAAAAAATGTCTGTCTATTTTTGCCCAGTCGTTCTTCTACCCTTCGGCGGAACCACGACTGGGTTATTGCTCTCTGCTCGGAAGCAGAGAGAGCCCTCTGCTCGAAGCCAGAGAGCGGACAGTGTCACTAGCAGCGTTCGTGGCGATACATTATTTAGCCGTCCCTCCCAGTAAGGGCAACATGTGACAGATGGTCAGTTTTTATAACTGGGATTTTCGGGCTATATGGCCCGGTCAAAAAATGTCTGTCTATTTTTGCCCAGTCGTTCTTCTACCCTTCGGCGGAACCACGACTGGGTTATTGCTCTCTGCTCGGAAGCAGAGAGAGCCCTCTGCCCGAAGGCAGAGAGCTGACAGTGTCAGTAGCTGCGATCGTGGCGATACATTATTTAGCCGTCACTCCCAGTAAGGGCAACATGTGACACATGGTCAGTTTTTAGAACTGGGATTTCCGGGCTATATGGCTCGGCCAAACAATGTCTGTCTATTTTTACCCAGTCGTTCTTCTACCATTCGGCGGAACCACGACTGGTTATTGTTCTCTGCTCGGAAGCAGAGAGCACCCTCTGCTCGAAGCCAGAGAGCGGACAGTGTCAGTAGCAGCTTTCGTGGCAATACATTATTTAGCCGTCCATCCCAGTAAGGGCAACATGTGACAGATGGTCAGTTTTTATAACTGGGATTTTCGGGCTATATGGCCCGGCCAAAAAATGTCTGTCTATTTTTGCCCCGTCGTTCTTCTGCCCTTCGGCGGAACCACGACTGGTTATTGCTCTCTGCTCGGAAGCAGAGAGCGCCCTCTGCCCGAAGCCAGAGAGCTGACAGTGTCAGTAGCAGCTCTCGTGGCGATACTCTCATAATATTGCCATTCACATAGTAATATAGTCCATTATGTAGGTAAGTATCAGTCTCACAACACCCACCCCTTTCAAGAGTTTTCCTTTTTTTTTTGAAAGGAGAAATAAAAAGTAAAACTGCTAATATTTCTTCTTCGTGGGATTGACGTCGAGTGGTTGAGTAAATTTTCTCTTTCTCCCCGAGCGTCGTATTTCCGGAGAGACTTGGGGTATGTCAAGATCAAAATGTTCCAATATTACGTCGATCAGCTCTTCGCAGATATTTTGTGGTGATTTCTCAGATTCATTCAAACGGCATTTCCTGAGCTGGTTCATATGGCGTCTGTGGGTGTTTTTTGGTCCCTGGACAATATAGACCAGTTCGCCAATTCTCTGTTTGATGTTGCCTACTTCCCAGAATGTAATGTTGTTTTTATAAGCCTTAAAAAGGATTAAAGTATTTCTTAGGGAGTGAGACGGTTTTCTTGAACTTCACTTGCCGTGGAATGACGGACTTGATTTTTCTTGCAAACATTGTTTCTGCAGGCGAGCATCCCATAGGCGTGTTAGGATTAGGGGTTATCCTATACACCTGCAGAAACTGTTGGAATGCTCTACCCGTCTGTGTGCCTAGTGCCTTTAGCTGTTACTACACAATCTACCACGCCAAAACGCGCGAATATCTCGTGTAAAAACCGATTGTGCAGTTGGTGGTTGATTTTTTACATTGCAGGACCTCAGGCCATTCTGAGTGGCTGTCCAGAACAATAAGGTAGTACATGTTGTCTAGGGGCCCTACAAAATCCACATGAATTCTTTGCCATGGATGGTCTGTGTTTGGCCATGGTTTGCACATCGTGGTCGGAGATTTTGCTGCAAGCGCGCACCCCTTACAAGATTCTATCATGTCTGCTATGTCTTTGTCCATATTTGGCCAATATACGTAGCAGCGCATGAGGCTTTCGTACGGCTCTTCCCCGGATGTCCCATGTGAAAATCCTTGAGGATTTTTCTTTGTAGGCTATTTGGAATCACTACTCGGTCATTATACAGTAGAACATCCTCACAGAGGGAGAAACTTCAGGCACATTTAGGTCTTTGTTGCGAATTTTGTTTCTTATACTTTGGATGAATTCATCCTCTCGAGACTCCCTTTTTTATGTCGGCCAAAGTAACTGGGAGCACTCTAATTGTATTCGCAATCATATTTTTGATTTCATAATTCGTCCTTAGCGTAGCAATGATGGTATCTTCAAAAACGTATTTTTAGGAATGAGTTGCGATAAACTGTCCGCATGACAAATATTTTTAGATGTCAGGAACTCGATCTTAAAGTTATAATTCAAGAACGAAGTAGTCTATTCGCCGTATATACCGGTAAGCCTTTCTTTGAACCAAAGATTATTAGAGGTGTATGGTCCGTTTGCAGTATAAACCGTCTTCCATGTAGGTATCGATGGAACCTAGTGACGGTGAATATTATACCTAGAGCCTCTTTCTCTATTTGGGGATATTGTTTCTCTGATGGTAGTAAAGATCTAGATGCGTATGCTATGGCTTTTCGCGAATCATCTGGCAGTTTATGGAGAATGCAAGCACCGATGCCGTATGGGCTTGCATCACTTGCTACTATGATGTCGAGATTAGGGTCGTAGTGGGTGAGGGAGAGATCCAAAGTAAGTGTTTTCTTGGTCTTCTCGAATGCGTCTTGGCAATCAGGGGTCCATAACCACGCTTTATCCTTTTTTAAGAGTTCGTTGAGAGGTCCTCTCAAATTCTGCATGTTCTTAATGAAACCTTGGTAGAAGTTAGCAAAGCCGAGGAAGCTTTGTAACGATTGAACGTTAACTGGGGCCGGCATGTTTCTGATCGCATTAACTCTATCTGGACCCGGCCGACGACCGTCTCTATTTATAATGTGATCTCTGGTAAGAAAAAAGTCACACTTTGCTTCCTTAACTTTAAGCGCGTATTCTTGTAACTTCTCGAATACGTTTATTATATGGTTTTGGTGCTCTGCCGTCGTTTTACTGGTCACCAATAGGCTGTTGCGTAGTCAAGGTCGCCCATGGCGTCCATGACCTGCTGAAAGATTGCAGGCGCAACCTTGACCCCAAAAGCCAGTCTGTTATATTTGTACAGACCTTTATGGGTGTCTATGCAGATCAATTTGGAACTTTCTTCATCCATCTCTATCTGAAGGTATGCGTCTGAGAGGTCTATTTTGGAAAAGATTTTTTCGCCATTCAATGTGTTGAAGATTTCTTCAGGGCCTGGGAGGGGATAATGGTGATCCTGCAAGGCATCGTTTAGTCCTGTGGAAAAATCTACGCATACCCGTATTTGGTTTTTGACATAGACCATAGGTGCTGCCCATTCGTTAAAATCTGTTTTTGATAAAATACTCGCTTGTTCGAGTCTATCTGATTCTTTGTTGATCTGCTCTAGAGCAGTGAAAGGGAGATTCCGTTTCTTTTTGAAAACTGGTCTTGCACCGTCCTTCACCTTGAACTAAGATTTTAATTTAGGACATTTCCCAAGGCCGCCAGAAAAAAACCTGGGGAAAGTGTTGTTTGAGTTCCTTTTTGAGATTTTCCGAATTGGACGTTGTACTTTCTATTTTTCGGCAAAACGTGCTCATTGGGCAATCCCATAGATTGAATTTTTTTATCCAATCCGTTCCGAATAGGTTATCCGACCTTTTTAGTACGTAGGCGTCCAGCTTTTTTGGTAACTCCATTTAGTGTTACTGTAAGGATCACCTCGCCTAAGATGTTAATATTCTCATCAGTTACGGATTTTGCTGTTTTATCCGTCTTTAATAGGGTCGGCTTGTTTAACTTTCGCCAAGTACGCCAGTTGATGGTCGATAGGTCAGAACCCGAATCAAGCTGGAATTTTATAGAGTTATTGAAAATATCGACAGTCACATATTTTCTTAAATTCCTATCGACTATATTGTCTGATTGGGCTTGCCTAATTGTACTTTTGTGTTTCCTCGTTTTGTTGGTGTACCAGCACTGAATTAAGTTATGACCATTTTCATTACAATTTTTGCAATATGTTTTCTGCTTGGATCGACAGAATTTCATCCAGTGCCATTTTCCACAATGGTAACATGGTCCGGGAGGTTTCTTTAGCCTATTGGTGTTTTGTTTATTGTGGGATTTAGAACAAGAGATTTGCCTTTTGTCTTTTTTTTTTGTTATTTTAATCATATCATCCCAAGCAAGGCGATAACGCCACTGATGCGCAGGGGGCTACGTAAGAGTAAAAAGATTGGAAAAGAGAAAGCCGGAAACCACATCCTAACCAGAGAACAAGGGACGAGCCTCTTCACCTGTTCAATAGACGTGGGTGGAGTGTAAACCGGGCGATAATTTAGTCTATCTACTCCAATTGAAAAAAAAGTAAAAAGATTGGAAAAGAGAAAGCCGGAAACCACATCCTAACCAGGGAACAAGGGACGAGCCTCTTCACCTGTTCAATAGACGTGGGTGGAGTGTAAACCGGGCGATAGTTTAGTCTATCTACTCCAAGTTAGGCAGACACATAATAGTTTACGTCCTGAAAGGACAGGGCGCATAGAGGAAGACACTAAAAATGATACAGGTTAGAAAAATCATATATAGTTATACATATCCCTCCAATCGTTAGTTCCTTTGTTCGCACGACCATTACACCCCGCCAGTAAGTCATAAAGAATGAACTAATTATTTCATTTTTGCGGGAAATAAGAGGTTGGGTTGCTTCTGATTTTTCTAATCTGAGCTACACCTGATTCCTTGATCGTTTTTGAGTCACACTTGATAGAAATTACTCTTTGAAAATCCTCTACCAGTTTTTGGAGAGTCAATCCCTGTTTGTTTTCGAGTTTGGTAAGTACCCGACGTCTGACCTCGGTGTCTTCTACTGGTACTAGACCTTGTGCGAATATTAAGCACTTGAAATCATCGGCAGTCAGCTCAGCTAGTTTGAAATCATTACAGAGCTTGTTTACCGACGCTGCAAACGTTAGAAAATCTTACTGGTTGTCCTTGACTGTGTTCAGGCATTTCCAACGTTTGTGGAACAAGGTTGTGTTAGGCCCAAATAGTTTTGAAAGAAGCTTAATAGTCTCTGAAGAATTCAGGTCCGTAGTTTTCTTGGGTAATATGTAGTCTACGAACCTACTATGTTCAATAGTTCTCAGTTTTCTTAATAACAGACGTACCTTTTTCACTAGGCCATTGTTCACAGTCTACGTTGAAAATATCTTCATAGCGCCTGTAAAAAGCCTCGAATGTTTTGTCTTTCTCTGGTAAGTATTCGAATTGTTTCAATCGATTTGTAGATTATACTCTGGGAAAATGCTGTATCTTTTTCAGAGTTTTTAGAGCCGTTAAATGAATTTACAAGTAATTCTTCAAGTTGTTTTTGCTGTAGTTCTGTTTTATGAAGTGTAAATTGTTGGAATTCTATTTGTTGTTTATGTAACTCTGTAAACAATTGTTGCTGTCTTTCATCTGATTTTTGTTGTTGACGTTTCTGTTCTGTTTGTTGGTCCGACTGTAATTTGAGGAATCTTTCTTCCAATTTCTGCTGTCTTTCATCTGATTTTTGTTGGTGGTCCATTTGGACATTTGGACAATTATTTTTTGGAATTCTTCCATATTTAGATAAAAAAAATGACAGCCCTTTTATAATATGAAGAGATGAAAGATTACACAAAACAAAAAAATAAGCACAGCAATTACCTGTGTACCAAGGGGAGGGTACACAAGAAAAAAACTAGACAGATCTTTTTCTTTTGTAACAAAGAAAAAAAATGGACAGACAATTAATAAAATTAAGAAGAACTACTTACTGGTTTAGATCTTTCGAGATACCGTTGTTCCGTTAATTTCAATGTAACCATTTAAATTTTCTCCACACTTATTATTTTTTTTCCTCTGGCAAAAAAAAAAAAAATTCAGCAAGGAAAGGAAAAAAAAATCTTGGTAGGTGCTCAACAGTTCATTTGCATAAGTATTTGCAATTAAACAGGTGGTTTTTTTTTCTCTTTTCCCTCCTTTGCCAGGGAACTTTTGTAATTGTTGACAAAAAATTTTTTTTTCTTTTTTTTTAGAAGTGTGGGGAGAAGAATATCACTTAGACAGTAAAAAAAAAAATAAATAAATGTACTGGATTTTTTTCTTTGTTTTGGGAGAACTTGCTTTTTTTTTTTAGAAAAACTCACCTTGGTGAATTTGAGGGGAGGGTAATTTATGCATGACATTTGTAGGAATTCAAATCAATTCCATAAAATTTTAAACACTTTGCTGAATTCGCAATTTGGTGAATAGTTTTTTCGAACTTGATTCAAATGTAGTACTTCGACCTCTTGAGTTTATCAGTTTGTTTTGTGCACAAACTGGGTTTTTTGTAAGCAGTCATTCTCGATATTGTTTGCGCATACTTGAGTAACCTTGAATATTATTTGTAAAAGATAGCTGTGTATTGTGTTTCATTTGCTGATGTAGTAATGCCAGCTCAAATTCTAGTTCAACACTGATGTGGGAACCAGTGGGGTTAAATGAGTCCTCTGTTGCTACTGATGTGGGACTGGGGCTTTGGCGTTTCGGTGGGGGTGCGTGTCTTGAATCCTCTGTTGCCATGTGGACCTAAAGTGGGGGCCATGGAAGGAAAACACAGAACACAAGTTAGTGGTAAAGAAAGGAATATTAAACAGAAAGGTTACAAAGAATAGTGTAAGAGTAAGCAAAGTTTACTATCCAGTGGTGTCAGATATTGGTAGTTGTATGCGACTGCGCACTACTGGTGCTACTCCCATAAAACTACCATTCACATAGTAATATAGTACTGGAAGAGTCCATGATGTAGGTAAGTATCGGTCTCACAACACTTTCCATCTTAGTTTCCTCGGTATGGGCAATGATGTCTAAGTATGGTATCTGCCTGAAGGTTGTTGCCAAGTTGAGACCCTTGTTCAGCACTGAATCTTCAGAGGCACTCAGCTGGTGTTGACAACTGTCTTCACAGGAGTGGTGGTGGGGGGCGCGTAATGAACTTCATGATTCACCTTAAGATCTGTTTAGTTTCCATACTTGGTGGACCTTGACTGCATCAAATTCTTGCATGAAGAATTTGTCCAACTCATGCCGGATCCTCTGGGAGATATCAGAATGTAATTGTTTCATCCATCAGTTGAACTGGATATGTTCTTGGACCAGGGTGTGTCCCGCTTTTTCTGAGATCAGACGGGCTTCCCTTGAATTGACAAGTCTAGGTGCCAAGCTTGCAGGGATGAGTTGTAGTTCCATGCATCAGTGTAGGAATGTCAGGTGGTTTGATATTTGTGTCAGCTTCAGATAGGACTTTTTCTATTTGTCTCCATATATTTTTGGCATATCAGGTCCGTACTGATCCTTCCGTATTCGTCTATACTTAGTGAAACTACAATCTACTTCTTGATTCTGCTCTGCCTATTCAGTAGCTATAGCCCACAGGAATTACTTCTTTCAGCTATCCTAGTATTACAAGTCCGATATTATGTTATAAAACAGATGTCCAATTGTCATCCCTTGTAATGAGTGTAAGCATGTTCTTGAAGAAACAAAGTCACTATTCACTGATAGAAAGAGCCAACAAAAGCCTCTCCCAATTTAGGTTCTAAAGATTACTGGCAGCTCTAATAGTGTGTACTGAACAAGAGCAAATTGAAATATTGTCATCTACTACAGGTAAAGCCAAGTGCATTGCTCGGAAATTTTCTTCCAACTCCCTCTATTTTCTTCCAACTCCATCTATTGTATCTGCCTAATTTTTCATAGAACAATACTTTTACTGATTGATATGGTCTGGTATGTTTATTGCTGTTTACCTTGCATTCCTTAATAAAATCTAAAGAACAATCAGCAATATTATAGGTCCTGATCTGGCGACTCGACTTTAGTCACTTACCCACTGCCATAAGCTTACCTCTCTGTGCCTTTTCTATAAATACTTTCATGGTAACTGTTTGAATGAGCTCTTTGCTATCAGACCTAGACTTTATTTGACAGTACTAGGCTGGCATCAAGAACTCATTGAGTTGAGCTGCCTAGATGTTTCTTTTCTTCCAGCTTCATGCTTTCCAACCAACTTTAATCTCTACGTTTTAAATACAATGTCAATCACTATGTTCTCTTTCTGCTCATTATTAATGTTTCTGTTCTTATTTCTTCCACACCCTGTAACCCCTTGTGTTTTAGTGAATTTACATACCTTGCTTGGTGGGGGAATACTGATTTTAAAAAAAACATGTTTAATTTTATTGACAATTTACTTTTTATTTTTGTGAGTGGTTGTCATAGGGGCTCCAGTACACTGGTTTGCCAAGGGGTCCATAATGCTGTTAAGATAGCCTTACATCAATGGTTGACAGAACATGTGGTAACAAAATTGATTTAATTTTGAAATGAGAATGAAAACAAATAAATCTATAATTATTGATCAATTCAAATGATCGAAATTTTTGTCATTGATAGCAACCTATTTCTGTTAACTACATTTTTTTAATTTATGAAAATAAATAAAATTTATTTTTACTTTTTTTACCTTGAAAATTTTACTATTTGTCAGATAGCAATATGAAATCTGTCAAATAATTGTAGAGATTTCTTTTTCACTCATTTTTTTTAATCTTTATCTTTTTTTTATTTCTTTTTGAATTTTTTTCTTTTTTGTGGGGGTATTGGGGAGGACTTAATTTCTGAAATTTGTCCTTTGTTCATCACTGCCACAAAAGAGATTTTATTTTTATTTTGTTTAAAGACATTTTAAGACTGATTGGCAAATGAAAACAATAGAAAAAAAAGACGGGGGTGGTGGTGGTGGTAGCAGTTTTGTATTTTTGGGATGAAGATTTGTGTTGCTTTAGGTCTTGGCCATAGAATCTGGGAAAGAAAAATTCCAACAAGAATTTAATATCTCATTACCTCTTTGGTGTTTTCCTTTGTAGATTGTAGATTGATGTCTCATGGAAAAGATTTGCAGAAAATAGAATCAGTAAACTGGGTCCAAATCCTTGTAATGACTGTGGCGTTCATTTCTTCAATGTGCTCTTGGGAAAGGCAGAAGTAAAATAGCAGGGTAAACTAGACTTTCTAGCCTTGAATGGTGACCAGGCTACTGGGAAACAGCTTCAAAAAGGTCATGGCCACTTCACAGAGATTACAGAAAGAGGAGAAAATCATGGGGGTACCACAGCCGCATATTTTAAGGTCTTTAAACACACACATACACAAACAAAAAACAAAAAACAGCATAGTATGAAGAAAAAAATTTCCCTTCTATGATTCAGAAATACTTTTATTCTAAAAACAAGTAATACTTGTGTAGATCAGATTATTTAAACTTTAAATTTGCTAATTTTCCAAAAATAACATGTCACAAATCTATATTTTATTTTTGCAAGATTTTTAAAATGGGGAATTAACTTTTGTTTACAAATGTGTTGATTGCTTCAAAATAGCTGAAAAACTGAACATTTTTTTTTAAATTTCAAAATATTATGTTCCAATCAATACAATTTCTGTTTGAAATAGACCAGAGTATTTTGCTTACTGGAAATAGTAAATTTCAAATAAAGCTAAAATTATATCAAGAAAACTTTGTTATTTATCAAAAATCATATTCAAACTTAGGCATCATGAATTATCGAGAAAAAGTGAAGTTACCTTCACTTAAGAAACAATATCAGTGATGATAAAATACTTTCTTTTATCCCAGACCCCGGAATTTCAGCCTTCACTTCCAACCCTTTAAGATGCTCTGATCTTTTCTAATCCATTATCTACCCTTCTACTCTGACTGTCTGTTTACTTTTTCTTTCTTTTGTCTTTTGAAAACGATTATTTTTTGTCTTCCTGTTTTTTTGATATCAGAAGGAAATAAATCATATAGAAACATTAAGCAGTCCAAGGAAGATAAATTTGTTTCTGTCGGTTATTCTCCTTAAATTGCCCTTTTGTATCTGGCACCAAAGTATGGAGTCTGGTGACATTAAATGCAATTTCAACTTCTTTTTCACACACACATACACACACACACACACACACACACACATTGATTTTCAAAGCAAAGCTTAGATGTGGCATGTCTGAAAGTATAGGGCATGAGGATTGAACTCACTACTCAGTTGTAAATGATGAAGCAAAGCAAGCTCACTAATGTTGGAATGCCCCCTCACTATATATAAAGGAAAACTCAGCACATCATTTAAATTGGTTATAAACTATAATTGATTTCTATAAAAATGAATTATAGTTTATAACCACTTTAAATAATGTGTTGAGTTTTCCTTTGTAGATAACATATTGCTCTGGATAACACCCATTGAGCTCTCTATACATATCTATCTCTTAATATTTTATATTAAGTAGATTGTTTTTGATTATCCTCACCATTCTTGGATTTGACATTTTTATATATATATATATATATATATATATATATAAACAAAAGGAAATCTAAGCCGACGTGTTTCGTAGCAGCTTTGCCTGGCGTCCCAGAATTTATTGTTTAAAAAAAAATGATTTTATTTTGAATCATCTTATTTCTGTTTTGCCATGTACTTTATGATATTTTTTATTTTGTTTTGGGAGAATTTCAATCTTACTAAAAAAAAAAAAGTCTTATTTCGTTTGAACTAAAAGCTCATCCAAACTTCTTCACTGAGTGAAATAAAGAAAAGTGGGTCATTTATCAAAAATGTTATCAGTTGGTAGTGTAAAAGAATTTAAATTAATAATTAATTAAAAAGTATAAACAGATAAATGTTATAATCATCTGGGTTTGTTTATTACACGTACTGTAAGTGTATTTGAAAGAAAATTGTTACATTGTAAAATTGTTAGTTTTAGAATTGATGGTTAGGGAACAGTTCAAATGATATTGCTCCAGATGGATTGATCATCATGATTTTCAGAACAAATTTGTTTCTCATGGCAACAGCATTGAAGGAAGAAATAAATTTTGGAAGTATTGGGGTTTGGTTTCTTCGCATAAATTGTGGATGATACAGACAATATTACTAAAACTGATTCCACTTATTCTCTGCAACCTTTTTGATGGTGTCATCTGTGAAGAATTTCTCAGGTATCAAGCTGCTTTTCAACTTGATGTTGCATCACTTCTGCAAATTATCATGTCCACATGGAAGTCTGTTGACATTGATGCTACGATCCTTCTTGAGTGGAAGAATTTTTGGCATCTAATTCAAGTGACTCGCAATTATTCCTTAAGCAGTTTATATCAACTGCCATGCCTATCGTCTGAACTCTATAGTAGTTGACTGAGAGACAAACAGTCAAATAAGCAGGCAAAGTTTTTTTGTTCTCACTGCAGAAACTACCTTTTTATGGCTCGATCAGCAGTTCATTTAGATTTTAAAAGCAATGACAGGTAGAAAGTGGAAAGCCTCCGATGGCGTTGGAAAGCTTATCAGAGACACGTTACACAACATGCTTGACTGTGTGTCATACAATTAAATATTTAGTCCTGTCACCACATTTTATTAAGTACCACCATAGAAAATGGGATACCTAAGGTTTAAAATGAATTTTTGAAAATAAAAAAATATTTTTTGAAGAAATGTTTTTATTTTATGTTAATAGATGAAATTTAATTTTTCCAATCAGCAAAATACTTTGCTGTATTTAAAAAATCAATTTAAATTGAATAGGAGTTTTTCCTTTTTGCTAAAATAACTGATTAGTGCCCTTTTTACTTGCTCTTTCATCACAATGTAATTCTGTTTATTAAAACATTTTCTAAAAATAAAATATACTTTTCTGAAACTTTATTTGAGGAATAATAGCTGATTTAAAATATAATTAACCTGAGTAATGCACAATGTATATTTTGGTCCACTGCAAGACATCACCATCAACCCCAATAACAGTTTGGGAAACCCAAATCAATCCTACTGAAATGACACACCTGCCTCAACTGAGGAGGGTAAAGAAAGACTGATTATACGTATACAAAAATAAGAAAAAATTCTAAATTCTTTCTTAAAATATTGATGGTTACTAAATTATAATAAGCTTTGCTATTTATTATTCGTAAATATAGTTTTTATTTAATAATAATATCAACTAACTAGGACAAATTAAGACAGAATTTTAAAATATTTAAAACTTTATAAATTATTATAATTACTTTTTTTTCAAAAAATTCAAATCAAAGTTTTTCACTGCAAAAAAGAAGATAAAAAATTCCTATACTAATCTTTGTTCTCTCCCTTGCTGATGCAAGAAAAAGATTTTTAATGACAATTTCAAACATTATAAAAAAGTATAATTTACATTGTTTGGACTATTGTCCTCATCTTTATTGATATGTTTACGACATTTCGGCCATTGTATGCTCCGACCTTCTTCAGGTGCTAGGAATTTCAAACGAAATCCTTTATTTCAAATACTGGGGTATATCATTCTTATTTCATGTACAATGCACTACTTATCATATTTTAATATGATAAGTAACCTTTACCAACAAACACAAACAGAATGAGGTATTGTTTATAACCATTTTGAAAAGTTTAGACCCACTGACTTTCAGTTAATTCATATGTATTAATCATTTGTTAAGTGTTTATTTCACCATTCATGACCTCACTTAAGCTTTGATAAGTATTGAGTATATATTTTACTGAACAGCAAAATCTATAGTGGGACTTAGCACAGTACCTAAATTTGTTATAGCCTAATCTTTTAAATATTCAGACATTTTTTGTAACTTGTGGGAATATCTTCTGGTAGACATTGCATCATTTTAAACTCTAATTTAAGTGTTTCATTTGAAATGAGAATTTAGTAAAGCAATAATTCTCAAAGTTTCATGAAAGTTTTTGCTGACATATATCCTTGGAATGAGGATTTGAAAGGAAAGTTACTTCAGAGTGGAATGCTTTTTTATCCAGTGTGCATTAACAAATCTTCTGAGAGATGAATTTTGAGTAAGCTTAAATCCATAGATTGTCGTCAAAAGGCTTCTTTCCAATGTACTATTTCATATATTCATTTTGGGAAAACTTAATTCTACACATTGCACAATGGAATACTCACCAGTGTATATACATTTGTAGTGAAGAGAAATTTAGGAAAACTTAAATCCACAAAATTTATTCTCCTGTGTATGAGTAAACTACTTCAGACCTACATATCAAGGAAAGTTGAATCCACAACTTTCATAGTGGAATAGTTTCTCCCCAGTGTGAAAAAACATACGTTTTTAAAATTTTCATTTTTAGAGCACTAAATTCCACAAATTTCAGAGTTGAATGGGTTCTCTCCAGTGTGTGATAACATATGCTTTTTTAGATTTGAAATTTTGGCACACTTAAAGCCACAGATTTCACAGTGGAATGGTTTCTCTCCAGTGTGTGATAACATATGCTTTGAGAGGTTTGAATTTTGGGAACACTTAAAGCCACAGATTTCACAGTGGAATGGTTTCTCTCTAGTGTGTGATAACATATGCTTTTTGAGGTTTGAATTTTGGGAACACTTATATCCACAAATTTCACAGTGGAATGGTTTCTCTCCAGTATGTGTTAACATGTGTGATTTGAGAGATGAATTTTGAGAACACTTAAATCCACAGATTTCACAGTGGAATGGTTTCTCTCCAGTATGTGTTAACATGTGTGATTTGAGAGATGAATTTTGGGAACACTTAAATCCACAGATTTCACAGTGGAATGGTTTCTCTCTAGTGTGTGTTAACATGTGTGATTTAAGAGATGAATTTTGGGAACACTTGAAGCCACAAATTTCACAGTGGAATGGTTTCTCTCCAGTGTGTGATAACATATGCTTTTTGAGATTTGAATTTTTAGCACACTTAAATCCACAGATTTCACACTGGAATGGTTTCTCTCCAGTGTGGGATAACATATGCTTTGTGAGGTTTGAATTTTGGGAACACTTAAATCCACAGATTTCACAGTGAAATGGTTTCTCTCCAGTGTGTGACAACATATGCTTTTTGAGATTTGAATTATTAGAGCACTTAAATCCACAAATTTCACAGTGGAATGGCTTCTCTCCAGTGTGTGTTAATATATGTGATTTTAGAGATGAATTTTTGGAACATTTAAATCCACAGATTTTACAGCGGAATGGTTTCTCTCCAGTGTGTGTTAACATGTGTGATCTGAGATTTGAATTTTTGGAACACTTAAATCCACAAATTTCACAGTGAGAAGGTTTCTCTCCAGTGTGCGTCAACATGTGCTGTTTCAGATTTGAATTTTGGGAACACTTATATCCACAGATTTCACAGTGGAATGGTTTCTCTCCAGTGTGTGTTAACATGTGTCTTTGGTGAGATGACTTAAAGTAAAAACCTATTCCACAAATTTCACAGTGGAAAGGTTTCTCTCCAGTGTGTATGGTCATGTGTTTTTTGAGATATGAAATTTGGGCAAACTTAGATCCACAGATTTCACAATGGAAACATTTCTCTCTTGTGACAGTTTTCATGCTTTTTTTGAGATTTGAATTCATGTAAAACATAACCGGACAGATTTCGCCAGATTAGGTTTCTCCCCTATGTGTGTTCTGTTATGTGTCTCCTGTGTGAACTTAAAATAAGCTACCAATCCCCAATTTTCAGTGTAAGAATGCCTTCTTTCTTGTGAATATTCATCAGGGTTTCAGGTACTCTCAAAGATGCAAACTGAAAAAGAAAAAGAAACTGAGTAAGAAAACACAGTATGGTTATGAAACAAATTTATAAAAAATGCATTTTCAAATATTTTCTTAAAGTGACTCTGAAAATCATAAAACTGCACTATTATGTTATATATTGGTTCAACAAAAATATGTAATTTGTTAATTTAAAGGGGTTTGTGATCAACTAGACTTTTAAATAAAGGCAGAAACACTGATAAATTAGTATTTAAATTTGACACATTATTCTAACTGATATCAATTGTACAATGAATAATGATATATTTTATTCTTACTGGTATGTAAAAGTAGAGAAGATTTGCCATCAGATTATTATTATGAAACATGTATAAGGACATGGGGTTCAATAATTGGATTGGGTAATGTAACAAAAAATCAATCAGCACCTTTATTTTAAAGAAGGAAAAAGACAACTTTGAATTAAAAAACATGTATGGTATTATGCCAAATAATACCATACATGCATTAAATGAAGCCAGGTGCAGGGGTTGATTTAGGTTTAATCACATTTATTCATGTATATGAATGAGAAAGATATGAACTCATGCTTAAATCCAATATGGCAGGCAAAGGAGCAAGAATATTGGAGAGACGGAGAAGGAAAATCACTGGAAATGTTTTCGAAAATGTCATGGAAATTTACAAAGAAAAACAACAGTCAAATGATTCTCATCAATATTGCAACTGTGATATAAAAATATGAGCATTAAGCCTATCTGCTCAAGTGAAATGATTAATTTGTTATGGAAACATTACCTTTTCAACAAAAGTTAGGTTGGTCCTTAGACCAGGAAAATTGTTAGAAAACAAAAATGTTATGTCCCTACATTTTCTTCTGCTTTAAAGTGTTGTAAATTCATCTTTATTACATTTTATGACATAATCTGTATTGTATACCATTCTATTCAAACTGGCTTGTTCATCTTGTTTCCATACTCAATGTTTTACCATTGTACTTCAACTATTTTCCAGCTGTTGTACTTAGAAATACAATCAATTCCACTTTCTATGCTCACTCAATATCTTATATCACTTAACACTTATACATAGAAAATGCAATATGAACAGTCTACCCCATAAACTTGGATAGAATTAATTTCAATTCATTTTCCTCGCTTTTTCAAAAATGTCTATCATAAACCATAGCTGAATCAAAGATTGAGCAAATATTATGAACTTAAAGAAACTATTCATTAAAGAATTCCCAAAATATGACAATTCTGCTCAAATGTTTTCACCATACACCTATGTGCCCATACAAAAAATGAAGACAAGCAATACAATTCAACTTTAACCAGAAAAATTTAAATATGAAAATTCCTTTCCACTGTCCCATTTTGATGGGGTGAATATAGTGCTGAGGTCTCATGCTTTATATTATTTTTACAGAGTAATGTTTGAAAATTATTCAATTTAAATTCTGAGTCACTGTCCAATCTCAGTGTTTTTATTTTATCCTAAAGAGAAGAATCTGCAATAAATTTTTTGGTGGCTGACAGTGTCATTCTTATTTTTGAGGAAATACCCAAATACAATGCTGGAGAAATCATTGATAAATTATATAGCATATTTCTGTGCATTTATATCTGTTGGTGCACACAAACCATAAGGCCCCAGCTAGGTTTGTGTACACCAACTCAAAGATAGATGTTACCTGTGTGTTAGGTTATTGGTTTTTACTCTGGGAAAATTTTCCCTGAGTGCAAGTCTCACAGTCCCTGTTAGTAGTACCTTTTCTTCTCATCCCTTCAACAACATCGGGTAATTTAGCAAAATGATCATAGTTGCAATATTCCAGTATTTTGTGTCATGTGGATATCACAAGATCCTTGACAACTATCTACTGTGTTGTTCTCTGCAGCTGTCAAATAATAAGGTCCTTTGTGGATATGCATTTTGAATTTTGTACCAATTGTGTATCAATTCAGCTTTCTTTAAAAATGACTGTTGTTCCATTCATAGTCACAACCTTGACAGAGAATATATACTGTGGATAGGAAAGGATGTATAGCACCTTCTTGAGTGTAACTGTTACAACTGGGTTGGCCAGATTCAGAAGTATGTAACATGAAAAAAGAGTTGAAGTCTGGTAAGACCATTGTGATAATGCATTATACAGCATTTCTTTTCTCAGGAGTGTGAAAATGGTTTCTGTCCTAATAAGATATTTGGTGATGCTTTCATTACAGTCCATTTCCAGTGATGTTAATGTGTTGTACAGCAAGATAACCCTGGGTTCTCTTTTTCCTGCA
This sequence comes from Ascarosepion bandense, assembly GCA_037127315.1. Lineage (NCBI taxonomy): Eukaryota > Metazoa > Mollusca > Cephalopoda > Sepiida > Sepiidae > Ascarosepion > Ascarosepion bandense. The sequence continues at coordinate 1,939,837 of JBBBDQ010001973.1, forward strand.
TAGTATTTGTGTAGTAATTAGAACTTTTCTTCTGTTATCTGAGGTGTTTCTCATTATTATCAACAAGCGTGTATATGAGTTCAGCATAGGCTTCTTTGTTCATTTTTATATTTTCTTGTCTGTGTTGGAACTTACATCTAAGATGGTGTACATAGATAACCTCAGAACTTTGTTTAAAAAATTTCATATTTTTCTTTATTCCCATTGAACTGGAATCTATTCCAATGACTTCTGTTATCCCTCCTAGGCCTATAACTTGTTAAAGCTGACATACTGCAGTGGAATAAGGGTTAGGAAATGACAAAATGTAATAGAGGAAAATAACACACATGTACAGAAAAAGAGTAAAATATTTTTATTAAACTCTTGGTACAGGAGAGCAACTTGAAGGGGAGATAATAGAGTTATCAGTCTTAGTTAAGTTTTCTCAACAGTAATATTTACAACTAGCTGTATAGCCCGGCGTTGCTCAGGTGTAATGAAAGCTTTAAAACTAATCCATGGTCCTGGAGCTCAGACTCTTTGGACATTGGCACGAAAGACTAAAAAGCAATAGTTGTTTCCAGTCAAAGTGAAACTGTAGACTGGTAGAAAAATGAATGGATGTAAGTCAAATTTTGATTTCCTGGTATCGATTTATATATGTATATATATATTATTGATTTTCTGCACTATTGTAAGAACTGCGACCTTGAAACTTCTGAATATTGTTTCTTATGTCTTTGTCTATGAGTGTATCAAATTTGATTAAAATCGGACCACTCCTTCTATAACCCGATTTTTTCGATTATCGATTTTCGATATTTATCGGAGGTACCTCGACACAAAACCTAGCTAAGAACACTTGCAGACGCTTATAGTACAACTGTGTAAGTGTTCAAGAAAATCGGTTCAGCCGTTTCGGAGTCTATAGGTAATGGATACACACATACAGACACAAAGTTCCATTTATAAATAAGTTTAGATTAATGTTTTTGTGCTTTTTTTCTAGTGAAAAGCAAATTGATTTAGAAATTCTTGCAAAAATCAAATACTTTCCAGATTATAATGAAAATTGTTTTCAAAATTTGTTTTTAAAAATCTTTTTTTATATATCTTATCCCCATTAACTAAATTTCATGAAATTTCAAGAAATCAAATTTATATCTGAAAATTGTTTTTATTAGTTAAAAGATCTTTCTACCTTCCCTCTTCCTCTCGTATGATTTGACATGTGATGACAGACAGCCATATGTGAGATAAGCTAAGTGTATGGTGATCAGAATTGACATAACTGTCCAAATTTCTTTCCTTTAAGAGGAAGAAATCATGAAACACATGACCTTTTAATGTCCACAAAGAAATCACCATTTATTTTAAAAAATATGAAGGCTCAACAATTTGTATTAAATCTTTCAACTTTCAATTACTCAATATAGTCTTCACTTAATAACTTAATAACCTAATGCCTAGAAATTTTGAAGTATTTTAAAAATATTTTTGAAAATTTATAAATTTGTGGTGAATATGAAATTAAAAGGAACTTTATTCTCTTCACTTTTTACAAATTTCTCAATCCAGTGTGAAATCTAATTTTGACCAATAGAAAAAAGATTGACCACTGAAAGAAAAAAATGAAGCCAAATTTTGCAAAATGATGTTAAATTAATTTTCTAACCAATGAAAGGAAAAATTGAGAGAAGTTAACAAGCCGATATTTTTTTGCTATAAAAATACAGAAAGAAAGTTGAATCAGTCAGATGGAAGCAAGATCAGACACTGCTGTCCTGTATTTTACAAGAGAACAACACAGAACTTTCAAAGACTTCCAGGACCCCATAATGGATGGAAGAGAGAAGAAGGACCCGCACCGGATAACAACCAAGGAATCCAGCCAGCAGCACCCCAGAAGCCCAGATCAGCAACCCCACCAAAGACCTAGAATCCTGGATAACCAGACTCCCCAGAAAGCCAACAGCCCAGACCAACCGACTCCTCCATGACCCATCAACTACAAACAAGCAACATTTGAGTACCCAGGACGCCAGCAGCTGCTGGCCCAAGATGCCAGCAGTCCAGAGAACCATATGCCAACCCAGGGTGCAAGCAGTCCAGTGCAGCAGTCAATGACTGAGGATACCGGCAGCCTGGAGGACCAGACACTATGAACAAGCAGCCTGCCTGTGGCTGGAAGATACCACCAACTTGCAAGATTTCCTAAATAAGGCTGACAACTATGCTTACCTGATTAAAGATGGTGGCTTGCTTGTGAACCTTCAGGAAGTAGAGAAGTTTGCATTCAGAACTGTCTTTATCTTTGTAATGGACAAGCACTTCAGGAAAATATATACCACTTCAACAAAGAGAACATTTTCAAATCGTTGACATCTCTGAAGTTTATGTCTCAGCAGATCATCCAGGGTGTTGGAGCATTCATGTGGGATATGCTGATGTCATCGCCTGAAGACTGCATGGCAATGGTAAATAGGGGTCTCATCACCAAGGCCCTGATTCTTTGGACCAAGTAGTAGGGCATGAGAAAGACCATTGTTGCAATTTATGAAGTGCCCACACATGTCAAGTGTGAATCTCTGGCTGTGTACTTCAAGCAGTTCAACCAAATTCTCAGCATCTTATCAGACTGCAAACTCAGGAAGTGGAGCTTTAACATCATGCTGTCTAGGAAGTCCTTCAGCTCCATCTCCCATTTGTTTGGACATAGGTGGGAAGTCATTGCCAGTCATTGTCTCTGGCAGAAAGCCTGCACTGGACACTTGGCCTCATTGTGCCCTGAGAGAAAGACCTCCTGCCTACAGCCCTCAGCTGACCAAAACTCAGTCCAGACCTCTGCAACCAAGAAATCAGCAATGGGAAACAGTCTATCTCTGATTTGCTGGAGCCCTCCATCCTTGAAGCCTCCATACCAAAGAAAAGGGAAGACAATTGGCAGGTGGTAGGCAAGGTGCTTGTGTTTCCTGAGAATAGAGTGGACCATTGTTGTCTTGGGACTGACTTTGAGTCAAACTTGCTTAAGAGTCGCAGTTTCGCTCCTGGATTCGACTCCTCTACAAATCTCCAGGGACCTTATCTTGTCCTATTTGTCAGGGATGTTTGCTTTCACCTATGCTGTATGTTCTTGTGCTGGAGCCCTTCCTAGATAGGTTAAAGGCAAATCTGGTGCTTCGTGGGATCACCTTGCCTGGTGGCTCCAAACTGGCCAAGCATTCTGCTTATGTTGATGATGTGACTGTGTTTGTAAAGAATGCCACCAAAATGCACAAAATTGACAAAGAAATTTGCAGGTATGCAGGAGCCAAGTTCAACTGTGACAAGTCTGTTGGTTTGTGATTGGGCAAGTGGAAGGGAGTTTCTCTCCCTGGGCCCTTCACCTGGACAGACAGGTCAGTCAAGATACTTGAATATCGTTTCTTATGTCTTTGTCTATGAGTGTATCAAATTTGATTAAAATCAGACCACTCCTTCTATAACCCGATTTTTTTGATTATGGATTTTCAATATTTATCGGAGGTACCTTGACACAAGACCTAGCTAAGAGCACTTGCAGACGCTTATAGTACAACTGTGTAAATTTTCGAGAAAATCGGTTCAGCCGTTTCAGAGTCTATAGGTAATGGATACACACACACACAGTGCATTTTGGTCCCAGCCTCCAGCTAGAAATGAATTGGTCAAAAGTTTGGAAGTGAGTCAAAGAAGCAGTGTGACTGTGGACTCAAAGGAATCTTTTCTTGAAGGGGAGAGTGAATGTGTGCGGCTTGCACATCTACCATCTCATACTTTACCAGTTCTTCATTCTTCCACTGGCATCTACCGAATTAAGTTAATTCATTGGGGACTTCTCCAGCTTCTATTGGAGAGACAAGTCTTCCCTGGTAAATTGACATGTTTGCTGCCTCCATCCTGCTGATGGCGGTCTGGGATTGCCAAGTATTGAGACCAGCCAACCAGTTTTCCGCTTGAATTTCCTGGGTAGGATGTGTACACAAGAGGAAGAGGAAGAAGATGAACTCTGGAAGGAGGATGCCCACTGATTTTTCTTATCCTTGGAAAGTGTGCACACGGGTGAAACGGAAGCCAAGAGATGTTCCCCAGATGAGTGCACATTCAACAAGGAGTGTTGTGATGCACTAAGCTACCTCCTGAAAGCGAAGGCATCATATCATGTGATAGTGAGGGGGGCTGCCAAAGAAAAACTCTCTAACAAGCTCTGCACTGCCTTGGGCATCTGGGTTAAAATGTCTCAACAACAACAAGGCATCACTCACCTGGCTGGTGATGTGAGGGGTTCTTTGGGTTGCCAAGAAGATTTGCGCAGCGGGGCTGGCAATTTTCACCAAGTGTGTGCACTGTGGTGTCATACGCCTGTTAGGCAGGCTGACTGAAGGCTATATGGTTAGTGTCTTGGACAGAAAGTTTTTTTTGTCATGGAAGCTGGTACCATCAATGAGAAAGGATCAGCACTATGTGTTCTTGTATCTGCTCAACGTAATACAACTCGTGGTGTGGACAATATGACAGTAGGCGAGAAGTTCTCCTCTCCTCAACTGATTGCTTGCTTTAAGCCCCAGGTTAAAGTAAAGATGAGAGTGGAAATGGTGCGACTCACTTCATTTGAATTTGGCAAAAAGTGGGTGAGTGTTTCGTGCCTGGTGTGTATGAGGAATGCTGATCTGGAGTTGTTGTTGGATGCTAGTTAGGAAAGAGGATTTTGGTCCTCTAACTGAAACTTGAAACTTAGCTAGTGTGTGAATGCTTAGGTCCTCTTTTGTCCCCACTTTTTTTTTGCTTCCTCCTTCTCTTCCCTTTCATAGGTGACAGATGGCTTTGTTACCTGGCAGTACCAGATATCTTTTGGGTTTGGGATTTCAACCAGCTAACTGAGATCTTCTACCACTCACTGATCATTTTTGGGCATCCCATTTATAACACTTGATCATTTCTCGTGTATATATATATATATATATATATATATATATATATATATCCAAGTGAAATAGGAACAAAGAAAATATTAATAATGTTTAAAACATTAATTTAAAACAGTGCTCAGTATAAAAATAGAGCCATGAATATTTATTATAAATTATAGTTTAGAACATGTCCAAATTATCATTTACTACAAAGTGTACATTTTGTTTTGACATTGAAAGGACAATGTTTTATCAGGTAGTGTGAAGGGAGATGGAAAATTCTTTCCATTATATTAGTAAATTTTGTATGAGAGGTAAGTGGGGTAGAGAAAATGGGAAATCAGAATTGGAAGTTGTAAATTAGAATTTCAACAGAAAGAGGAAGAGGATTAATACTGAAAATTTTAGAGACAGATTTAACACTAGAAGATAAGGTATAGTCCTTTACAGCCTTTTATGACTAAGCTTTGGGTTTAACAAAGAGAAAGAAGTAAGAAAATGTATATGGGATGGGAGGGAGTAGGAGAGGATGGGCTAAGAAGAGATAGGAATTGGTAGTGGATAAACATTAGTGAAGTATAAGGCTACAAATATTTTTGTATTTAAACTTGATTTTTATATTTAAATTAAAATTTAAGGAATTTTTTTATAAAACTTTAATTAGATCACAATTTGTCGTATGAAATAAAGTTAAAATTAGAGGTAAAAATATATATATAAAAGGGGAGTGATCATACAGTTAAAAGTGAATATTGTGGTACTAATATTAATACTATAAAGGTTTATCATTTCTAGAGATCCTAACTTTAGATTTTGTAATTTTAGTATGATTGTAAGTTTAGTTCTTTAATGTGGTTGCAATTTACTGTGGTTTCATGCCTCTGGTTTAGTAATACATTGCTCTTCATGTATTTAATGGTTTCCATTTTTTCTTGTAGACAAAGGAAACATGGTTCCTTTATCAATCTAGATGTTCTAGCCTGTTTGATGATTTTCCATTTAACTTTAGGTGTTTTATTTTTGTTTTGTAACTTCCAAAAATATTTAGAATGTGATGTTATATTTTGTTTGTCCTTGTTATTGAAGGATGAGAGGTGATTGTAAAAGCGTTTTTTAAAAATGTTCATAGTGTTCCGATATAAATTTTAGCATCCTTAGGATTCTCCATGGATGAAATCGAACACAGGGATTTTGTTAAGCATTTATTAGGTATGGGGCATTGGTTCGGGTTTCTAAAATTACAAAAGTTATTACTATGGGCAAACTGACATGAGTGTTAGGGTTATTTTTGTTGGGTGATTTCAATATTTTATTGTTATGTAATTTAATTATTTTTTCTAAATTGTTGGAGCAACGATAACTGAGTTTTATTATATTCCTATTGAAAATTTTGTTTAAAGGGTTATTTTTGGAGAAATGTTTATCTATTAGCTTAAGAAATGTATGTCCCAGTTTAAAATGAACTAACTTATTAAATGGAGAGTTATACCATATGATTTTCCTGTTTCAATTTTTTTTTTTTGAGCTACTAAGTTTTTCCACAAAGTTGATCTCAGAAGATTGATAGCCGCTGTCTCTAAGAATTTTATCGTAACTTGTTTTGTGCTTATCGAATATTTCTTTATTTAAGGAGTGTATGCTTATGTGGCATTCAACTGATGATGGAATATGTTTGATAATGAATGGTGGGTGATAAGAGTTGGGGTTTATATTGATTGGGTTAGCATTATTTTTCATGTAAAGTTGAAAAGTGTTAGAAACTAAATCTAATATTATGTCTAAGAAGTCAACTTGTTTCATATTAGGGTTAATTACCACACTAAGACCAAAAGATTTAAAACGTCTATGAATTAATTTTCTAAGTCTATCAACCTTACCTCCAGTGGATTTATTTACTATCATGAGTTCATCATCTCTATAAAGTCCTATATTTTTTATGTCAATTTCTTTATAGGCTGTGAGGTTGTACAGGAGAAATAATTTGACTAAATCTGAAGAATCCAGAGCTTCCATAGGTAAATCAAAATTATCCGTTGAGTTTTTGGTTCATTGTTTGTTGTCGTAGATAAAAACTGATCTCCTGCAGTTCAAGATTAATTTGATTTCCTCTTTTGAAATGTTCGAATAAAATTCCGCAAATTCCAGGGCAAGATGGAAGAGGCTCTCAGATACAGATGGGTAAAAGTCCACGATGATGAATTGTAGCAAAGTAGAATTATTTTTTTCTTCAAAGTTCTCAACCCAGTTGATTACCTCCAATTGTATGAGTTGGAGTTGTTTATTATTTGTCAGTTTACTCTTTCTAGTATTACCTAACTAATTCTACTGATCTCTGATTTTGTTGGGTTGATAATCCTAGTGGGTAATTTTGGGTGAAATTCTGGTTTGTGGAAAATTACCCACTAAGATTATCAACCCAACAAAATCAGAGATCGGTAGAATTAGTAAGGTAATACTAGAAAGATTAAACCCACAAATAAAAAAACAACTCCAACTCATACAATGGAGTGGTATCTTGTCGGTATGAATGGGTCAGTGAAAGAGACTAGCTAGGTTTTTAGATTAAGACCAGAGATGACCAAGCCTTCCCCATATAGCTGTTGTGGCACATTTGTATTATAAAAATTTATGCAATAAATATTGAGACCAGACACTGCCAAGATGTGACAAAAAAAGAAACTTAAAGCCATTGACCTGGACATAACTTCCTGACACACATTTGTTCTTGCGTGCTATTCTCCTTTATTTCACCATTCTCGCCGTCAACAAGAAGACAACAACAACAATAAAGCACTTCAACGGACTCCTAAAAACTAAGGTTCGATAAGTATAATTTTCCTTTATTGCTTTACCTTCCTTTTCACTTTCTTGCCGGCCATCAAAAAAGTAAAGAAACACAGACTTTCTGTTAATTCTGCATAAACACATTATTTGCTACATTTCTCTTTGAATATTTAAACTCCTACAAATTAATGGTTATTCTGTTCTGTTAATAAAATTCTACTTTAACATACAAACGAAATACTTTTTCCAACTTTCAACCTTCTGATGATTCTGATATTCCTAAGGAGTTGGGTTACGTTTGACACAAGAAGGCTAATTTAATAAACATTCAAGTCAAGTCATTCAACCTTCTCCCTACTTCAACATAATTAAAAATATGAAAACAATTCTTTTAAAATTTCGTTATTAATCGATGTTTTAATTTTTAGACTAAGTGACTAATGTCCTAAAGCAATTAAGGCTTATTGCATTTTGAAGCAAATTTTCAGAAAAAGGGCCAAAACCGAAATGGATGTATGCAACCGAATTTCTTTCAAAGGAAACATTTAAATTATTTTAAAATCAATTTTTCGGGGTATTTAGGAAGTTCATGACGGCTAACTTACCTTTTCAAGGCGAATCCAATCTTTTTTGTATATATATAAAAAAAAAAAACAACGAAAAAAACAAACAGGATTGATTTTTGCTGTTGCTGGACTTGATATTTCTTTTTCAAGCTCGACAATATTTTGTAATAAAAAAAACTTCCTAGTTTTTAAGAAATTGCAATTAAAAAATTAATTATTTGAAAATAGACCGCATAAAGTTTCTGAACACAAACAGCGAAAAAGAATAATTACAGTAACCGGTGTTAAAGAAGAATTTGTTCTTTGCTAAAAAATAGTCTACGTAAAAACATGTTGGAACATATCGTAATTTCAATCAGTTTTTTTTACTTGATTTTCCATAAAATGTTATTTTTAACCAAAAAATGAAAACAACAAAATTAAAAACCTTTTAAAACTACAATAATTATTCAAATGATTTCTTACAAAGAAAATATTTAAGAATTACAATTATGGAGAAAATATTCATTACAATTTGATTAATTTGAATTTACATTGTTCGGACTGTTGTCTTCATCTTTTTTGCTCTAATCACGACGTTTTCGTTGTACGCTTCGATCTTCTTTAGGCCTTAATTCGAATTTTCAATGTACCCTTTATTTTGTTCACCGAGGTAGATTGTTCTAGTTCCACGAGTCTTGTCTCTTCCAGATGTCTTAGCTACAGTTATCTCCCTTTAATTAAACTCTCTGCTGCAGCAAGGTTTTGATCTCACAACCGTTTGGGTCAAGTCATTAGATCCAATAAACGCTTTTATTCACCGAGTTACGCGTGAATCTATTGCTTAAGGATTTACAACAGAGACTACATCGTGTCAGTTTCGATTTTTATCTTTCTTAAAAAATATTAGGCAGAACGTCACTGGCTGAATTTAGGGAAAAATTTGAAATCATTGGCCATAGTTAAACGTCTAGACAATTGACAAAATTCACGAAAAACAATAAACGGAAGCAGAAAGCAAAAAAAAAAAAAAAAAAGAAACAGTGCAAAATAATACAAGTATAGTGGGTTATCCGTTTTAGTGAAATGTAGTAGTATGTTGAAACAGATTAACTGAATTTGGCCTCGTTAGTTGATAGCCCACTGTAAGTTATAAAAGGGGTTATAAAACAAGAATATCAAACTGAGTATAGAAATAACATTTACATATACACAGATATCAATTAAGGTTTTTTTTACAAATAAAGTAATGTCTTCAAAATGGGTCCAAAGGACATTAAAATGTTCAGAGCAATAAATGCTGAAAAGAGAGTTTGTGTGTCTGTATGTAGGAGCGTTTGTCAGTTAGGAATGTCTTTGATGTCTCCGCTCCGTAGATCGGGCAAGTAGCTCAGGGGACAGCGAAGAAGATGAAGATGAGAGAGAAAGGCGAGGCGAACATAGTGTGATCGCTTGACGAGGTCAAGGGACGTGCTACTTATGCTCGTACTTTCTCAATTGGCGATGCTTTCTGTGTCGGCTTTTTATTTCGTCTTTGTGGGTTCCAGCAAGTCTTCTGGGAATTAATTGGATGATAAATAAAATTCGCGTAAGCTCGCGAACAGGAATTTGATATTTATTAATTTTTGGTTTTCTGCTGGAACATATGCGTGAAGCCGGGTGCGCAAAGACCAGTTTTGGTCATTTGCTTTCTGGACCTCCGAGAGCAAACATCCGGTCCCTCGTTTTGCTCGGTATTACCACACAAGAAGACAACATACGTGTAAGTTACCTGTGAACAGTTGCCAGTGAAGGGAAATATCTTGGTTTTCCCTGGTGATAAATAGATATTATTCCTTTTCCCACGTGGGTTAGTAAACAAATAATATTAAGATGGGTCACCATGCGACGACGAGGCAGAACGGAGAAATGAAATGAATGAATGAATGACCGCTTGTTGTCAAAGAGATTTTTACAATATAACACACACAATAATAGATATATACACACACAGATGTCCACATGTGGAGAAACACATATCCATTAAGTCCAACGCAAGGCAAAGTATCAGAAGCTACAAAAAAGAATGGTGTTACATTTAAATTGAAGATACCTCTGTTCGGCCATTGTCATGACTCCAGATTTGGAGGGGTAGAATTTATCTGTGTCCCAAATGGATAGGTTTCATCTATGTTTCCAGGGACTGCAGGAGTTTTAATTTCCAGCAGAACATGGCAGTAGGCAGGTTCTTCCTAGGCACAAAGGCCTAGACAGAAGAGAAACAACCTTCCCCGGTTGTTTGCTGAACGAATGTGACTAGCGTTTGGGTCACTATCAGGAGTGACGTCATAAGCGGTTGTTATGTGACCACGTCGTGACTGTATCTTGGCATACGCATATGATGCTAGGTGAAATAAAGCAATTATAAGGCAGCAGTAAAGGAAAAGTTTCACAATGTAGGAATAGTATTCACAGGCAAAAGTGATACAGTCAAGTTGTTATAGTTTTCAAAGTAAGAAAGAATAAAACTATGAGATAAATATACATGAATACAATATGAGAACCAGTAATACGAAGTGCCAGAGAAAAACAATAATAACAACACGTTGTAATATAAGAAAAAAAACATGATAAAAAAAACATATGATAACTGAGACACATTAGGTTTATAAGTCCCAGAAATTCATACAATGGTGTCGTGTAGGATACATGGCACAGTGGATAAAAGCGGTGAATTAATCCAATGACTTGATCCAAAGACTTGTGAGTGCAATACCTGGCTACCAAGGTAAAAAAAAAATAAACATAAAAATAAAAAATAAAAAATGGAGAATTGAGTTAAATAACTGATACTGAGATATCCATAAGAGATGTGGAACTAGAACAATATACTAAAACAAAATCTCGCACAACACAGCAGAAATGAATACAAGGGTGTATATGACTTAATGCAGAATGCCAACCAAATACAACACCTAAAATCTAAGAATAAAAATTTTTATGAAGTGGAAGTAAACCTGTGGTTTTTGTTTTATGTGGAGTGAAGTTTGGGGAAATAGTTAAGCGTATTATTTTCAATTGACAAAATTCTCAATAAACAATAATAAAAAATGGATGAAAAAAACATGGCAAAGTAATACAATATATGCATATAATGCAAGTAAAAATTTAAGCAACTATAAGACAAAAGGTTTACAAAGAAGGTATAGATGGGGTTGAGATAATAAATGAGTAAATGCCATGTTTTGTTAACCATACCACCATATTATTTTTGTTGTTGACTCCATTTTTCGTTATATGTGAAGGATTATAATTACTGTTCTTTTTGTATTTTGTGTCTTTGATATGTTTCTTGTATAGGACATTGTAGTATTGATGTGACTGCTCATTATTATATATATATTGTTGTGTTCGGGTTATAAAGCATTTTTTCTTCCGTGTATATCTATATTCATGTAAATATAGCATATTTGTTCCTACATGTGTGTGTCCAGTGGAACGCTGTATAAGGTTCCTGTTTGTGCTATGTTACTTCTTGTTACGGGTATTTCAGTGTGTGGATTGTGCTCTTGAGTTTATTCCATGTTTTTCTGTGTATTCTTTTCGGGAATATTATTAAAGCACATCTCCGGTTTGCACGGAAATAATCTTCTTTTGGATGCTCCTACGGCTGCCACGAACGCCATATGCATGGTGGGCGAACGAGGGAGCAACTAAAGAGGTTATGCACGTTTTCACTGTTCTCTTTATATTATCTTAAGGCTTATGCGTTTCTGATTGGATTTTGGCGGGAGCGTTAGTCATTGGTTGATTTTCACAATAGGTCAGTTGGTCCATTAAGCTATGTCCAGGTTATAAATATGTAAGAATTGAAAGAAGGAAAAAGATATATGTGTTCTGATAGATAGATAGATAGATAGATAGAGAGAGAGAGAGAGAGAGAGAGAGAGAGAGAGAGAGAGAGAGAGGGGGAGTGTTTCTTTGTTCTTTATCATTTTATTAGTAAAGAGGAAAGGGTATATTTCGATACGCTTTATTACTACTCACCACAGAGGAATAGTGTTCATATGTAAAAGGGATACACTCTAGTTGTTCAAAGCAGGACAAAATATGAGATAAGGTTAATCGTACATTGCTACCTTCTCTACGGTGACCACGTCGATATTGATTATGAGGTGATCCAGTTTTAATATCATTATACTTCTTGTCCATGGCGATTCAGTCAATACTGACTAGATATCAAATGGTGCGCCAACCACCAGCTATAATGTTTCTCATCATGCAATGCTAGTCTAACACTGGGACAAAAGTACATCTTAAGCCACAGATTTTGTAGTAGAAATGTTTCACTCCAGCAAGTCTTGTCATATCCATTTTGAAATTCCTACTTCTATAATATATATATACAGTATAGCCTGGCGTTGCTCAGGTGTAATGAAAGCTTTAAAACTAATCCATGGTCCTGGAGCTCAGACTCTTTGGACGTTGGCAGGAAAGACTAAAAAGCAGTATTTGTTTTCAGTTAAAGCGAAACCGTAGACTGAATGAAAAATGAATGGATGAAAGTCAAATTTTGATTTCTGCAATCACTCGCACATGCATTCACATATTTAGACACAATAGCAAATACGAAATCTCACACCCGAAACGAAAGGCATACCACAGTTACCAGAGAAACGCCATCACTGTCACCTAAATTGAGAGGGGATGGGAGAATAAACCAAAGATATAGGGGGGCAAAATAAAAGGGGAGGGGCTATGAATATTCATACTCTAGCTAAGCTAAATTTAATTGTTCAAAACAACGAAAAATGTCTTAAACTAACACTGGGCTTGGTTGACCATGTTTAATGCAGATGACCTAGGTCACCTCCAAATGAAACTGTAAATTAGCCCCTCTCACACGCACCAAATGCAAAGCAGTCGCCCACCTTTCGCCAAATTTTAATTAAGAGAGCCGCTTCCTTTCCGCTCTGATTTTGACTTTAAGCTGATGCTTAAAGAACAAAACCAAGAGGAAAACTTCTCACGTTCATAAAATTTCTTCTGGCGCTTCGTCCAAATCACGACTCTCATAATGCTGAGTAAACATAAGAACACATAGTGTTCATTCTTCTTCAACTGCGGCACACCATTGCTACAAACGAACCATGTAGCCTTCAATTAACACGCACAACGGCCGAACGACACCACAGTGGAAGAAGATGTGGTCCAAAGATTCCACCGGCCCACCACAGCGCACACACTTTGGCGTAACTGCCAACGCCGTTGCACAGAGCCTTTTGCCGACGCAGAAGGCTTTCCGCAACACCAGCCAGGTAAGGGATGCCTCGTCGTTATTGAGACACCTTCACATGGGCGCCCAAGGCCACAGAGAGCTAAACTCCTCATTAGTCAAATTTAGCTCTTCTCTCAGATTATCCCCCCCCCCCGCACTAACACAGGATATAATGCCTTAGGAGACAACAGTCGGGTTTCAGAGAGGCCTACCTTAACCTGTGTGAATTATTTCAGGGCAAGTTGACACTCGCGATAGAAGGAGCACTCGGCACGAGAATTCCGCTGGGCCTCGCCCTCATGCACAATTCTCAAAGCTGGAAAAGCTTTCCAAGCATCTTCCTTCCTGAAGAAGCTGTTACCCTCATTTTGCGAGCACATTCGATCAAAGAATTTCAGCCGCAGCGTTTGTTGACGAATCTCAACGTTGGGCATCCCTAAACCTCCCTCAACCGGATGGAAGCAACAGACTTCGCGACGCACCATATGAGCTCCATTCCGCCACAAGAAGCGAGACAAGATTCTAACCAGTAAAAGTAGTTCGGTGCACGGAAGTGGAAGAACCGAGAGCCGGTAAAGTAGGATGGAGTAGATGTGCGATGAACATCCACCCTCTCTTTCAAGGAAAGATTTCTCCGAGATCACATACAAACTGTCGCCTCGGCCTTTTCTCAGACCTCCAACCAAACAGGATGCCAAGTATTTTGACAGGCCCATCCGTCCAGCTGAAGGGTCCTGGAAGAGAAACTCCCTTTCACGCACCCACCCGCAAGCTTGTCGCGGATGACACCTCCGGTGAAGCGATCGGAAATATTCCCGTTCCTCATCCATTGCTTAAATATCACTGTCAGCAGAGGGACAAACGTGTGCAACTCCCTCAAGTACAATTCGTAGAGGAGACCATCAATACCCGGAGTCTTATCACGACCGGATTTGCCCCTATTAGTTAAACCTATTTTCTGGGGAAACTCATTCCGGAACTTATTGACAAGATCAAGCCTGTCGATAAAGTCCCGAAATGGTTTTACATCCGGGTTGTTAGTACCCGATCGAAGACCCGTACGATCTATATCGGGATCGAGGACGGCATTCCAGTCACCCGTTAAGACTACCCGACGAGATGTCGTCAGAAAAGGATCGATCCGCCGAAAAATGTCCGCTCGCTCACTGCTCCTCTATAGTAGCGTACAGGACATAAAGCCTGCCTGGCGTGTCCGCGAAAACAAGCGTACACACAGCGTTCAAAGAACGTTTAACCAGCCAAGTGATTTCCCAAAAGGGGCCATCATGACATGCTGAGAAGAAGTCAAACGCCTTCGTCAGAATATTCTCATGGTCACCAGAATGAAAACGAGTTCTTGTAAAACACAGATATCCACTTGCAGGTGCTGAAGGTCGGGAACGAGACTCCGACCTCAGTCCCGGGACATTCAGGCTTGCTAAAAAAGAGTGACGCCTTACATGCCACCTATCTAGTAATGATTAGTGCAATAAAAACATTTATTAACCCATAACGTACAAAAAAAAAAAAAAACAACAAAAAAACAAAAACAAAACAAAAAAAACACATTTTGGTTGAAAACAGAAAAAAACATTTTGGTTGAAAATAGAAAAATACTATTTAATTCACAATATCAAAGGCACCTTGGTATAAGAGAGACACTGTATATCAAACAGTTTTCTCTTACCATCAACGTTACACTATTTAACAGTTTAAATGAAGTTTTGAAAGTTAAAAAACAACAGACAGACGCTCACATGATGCCCGCCATCACATGACAGCTTTAAAGAACTCTCCTTTTCAGAAAAAAAAACCAACAAAAAAGCACTAAAAACAACAACAAAAAAATACA
This sequence comes from Ascarosepion bandense, assembly GCA_037127315.1. Classification (NCBI taxonomy): domain Eukaryota; kingdom Metazoa; phylum Mollusca; class Cephalopoda; order Sepiida; family Sepiidae; genus Ascarosepion; species Ascarosepion bandense. Next base: position 1,955,185 of record JBBBDQ010001973.1, read on the forward strand.
TTACAGTCAAACATGAGGACATAACAACACCAGAAAAATAACATCCTTAAAACTGACGTGGCTAAAAGTGCTTGGAAAGTCGAAAATTATGTTAAAATATTAAAAATATGTTGTATAGCAGCAATTAATCAACATGATAAATATTTGAACAATACAAAAGCATTGAAAAAGAATAACATTCACTAAGTCACTGAGATTAGATGGCAAAGTATGAAATTACTACGAATTTCTTATAACAAACATTTTCTGCGTTTCTTTTCAGAGAATTACTTTATTATTGGCTTGAAGTCAGTAGTCTTCAGGAATAGGATGTCATTATCCATGCACACGGGTGAAAGCTAGTTGAAACGATGCTGTCCCATTATGCTACGAAGCAGATTTTTTATAAATTTCAGGCTTGCAAAAGAACGTTCTCCTGTACAGTTGATTACCATCATGCCCGAAATTATTTTTGTACAGTGCATTGAGAATCTCACAATTTTCATTAAGAGCTATGTAGTGCTTGAAATGCTCACATTCATTTAAAAGGTCATCACAATTCAGGTTTTTTGATACATGTTCACACTTTTGATGCATATTCCCACGGGTTAAGGCATACTTTTTTTTTACTATGTTATATTGAAAAATATAAGTAATATTTGTTTAAAATCAGATCAATGAAAAATTATCTTTGCATTCTTCCTCAAATAACGTTTATAAAAATTATATTTTATTTTTTAAATAATTTTCTAAAAAGAAAACTGGTTTGTGCTTATGGATGAGTAAAATATAAATATGATCGAATGTAACAACGACATTACTACAGTGGGGTATCTTATCTATTCCTTTTCTGGTTGTAGTGGGAGTCCGTTCTAGTGAAGGGTAGTTGTATACTGCTGCAAGTTAACGGAATTTGGCCTTGTTGTAGATAGCCCACTATAAGTCATAAAATGATTATAAAATCAAGAAAAGCAAATTGAGTTGAAAAATAACATTTTTATATGTACACTTATCAATTGTGTTTTTACAATTAAAGTAATACTTGAATATAGGTCCAACGGAGGTTAAAATGTTCATGGCAAATAAACTGAAAGAGAATTAAGGCTTAGGAATGTGGGGAGCGTGTAAGTGAGAAATGTCTTTGATGTAGTCGCTCCTTAGGTCAGTAAGTAGTTTTGAGACATGGAAGAAGTAAAGAGGCAAACGTAGGCCAAGAGGATATTGATTACACTCTTCTCCTCAAGTTCTGCCTGCTAGGGTCTGTCTGTATCCGCAACGTAGACTTGTGGTGATACCAACCGAACAAAAGAGAGAGACCGGATGTTGGCTCTCTCACAACAAAAAGGAAAATGAATAAAACCCGTCGTGCGCATCCGGGTTTGCGCAGATGTTACGGTTGAAAAATAAAAATTAATCAAATATCAAATTACCATTTCGCGAGCCTACGCGAATTTTATTTACCAGCCAATGGGAAACCCAGAATAAAATTCAAGTATGAAAATCCAAAACAAGCTGTTTTGATCCAAAAGGCAGATATAAAAAGCGGAGACAAAGTATTGTTAGACAGACCGGAGCTGATTAGTTTCTTCCTTGACTTAAGTCGAGTGGCTACTATGCTGACCTCTTTCTTTCTCCCTGTTCTCAAAAGTACTTATTGACCTCTTCAAAGACTGATTTACTGACCTGAGAAGCGGCAACTTCAAAATGAACATCCCCTTATTTACAAGACGCTTCCACATTCTTAAGCCTTTTATCTCTTTCAGCTCATCATTATTTGTCATGAACAATTTAACCTCCGTTGGACTTATATTCAAGTATCATTTTAATTGTAAAAACATTAATTGAAATGTGTATATATATAAATGTTATTTTATACTCAACTTGCCTTTCTTGATTTATAATCATTTTATGAACTATAGTGGACTATCTTCCCACAAGGCCAAATTCCGTTATCCTGATACGGTATACTACTACCCTTCACTAGAACGGAATCCCACTACTACTAGAAAAGAATAAATAAGAAGATACACCCGCTATAGACTTATCACAAATCACATTTAACTTAAAAAAACGAACTCTTCGAACTTTTGAACTTTGAAGGTATTTTACTACCCTAACAAATAGGACACTGAAAAATACCACATTGTGTATATGTGAAATATATTAGTCTTCGTTTTATTTTTCCACAAAGCATTTTTTCGTGTTGTTTTTCCTTGAAAATTGTGTTGTATTTTGTGGACAGTATACTCAGCATTAATTGTCCTTTTAAATCCGGGTATTCTGCCACCACAGCTTAATGTTTATATTAGTTTGAAACAAATCTTATATGATAATATAAATCGTCTTTTTTTTCAGTTGTTGCTCTGAATCATAAAATGTAAAAAGCAGTAAAACTAAGACATTATTTAAATAATCAGAAAAGTGATATTATGATTATTATTAATTCAATTTTTGACAGATTTAGGTGATACTGTTAAAGAATATTTATTTACTAAACATAAATAGAAAAGTTTACTACAATTCATCAACCACAGTATTTTGAAAAAACTTTTTAAATTTTTTCTTTTTGCATATAAGCGTAACGAATTTTGTGAATACGGATCCATGAGACCATTATTATTAAAAAAATCACCTGTTTTAAGGGTTGTTCTTGCGAGAACATTTAAAGATGTAAATGTTATTAGGCTCATTTCTGCCTCTCTTGTGTTCTGTCTTCAATTTGAAGATATTCTTGACAGAAATTTCGGGTTTTGCAAATTCATATTTCCATAAATATTAGATTAAAATAATCAGTTTATTAAATAATTTTTCAGAAAGCTTCTTCAAATGTAGAGCTATAAAATTAATAAAATCAACCAAAGTAACTAAAATTCCAGAAAATATTAGTTTATTTAGAAATAATATCTTTTCTTGTTCAATTTTAAAGATTATTGGGTATATATATATATATATATATATATATATATATATATATATATATATATATATATATATTATTGGGTATATATTTGTGAGACAGCGAAACAGGCTTGTATGTGGATGACGAATATATATTCTCATTACGATTGAGCTCTCTGGAGAGGAAAATTAAAAAAAAAAAACAGTTACCACTTCTGCTATTTATACATAACTGTTCAGCAATGAATTGAGTTCTTTCGTGTGAGTTCTAACCGCTTATATATAACACGCTAACATTTCCCCTCTTTCATTCTATGCGCCTATCGATTAGGGAGTAGAGGCTCCAATGACACCAAATCAATCGATTTCCGATCCCGGCCAGAAGCAGTGCCACACTGATGAGCTGCGATACACTGATATATATATATATATATATATATATATATATATATATATATATATATATACCCTCCGGCCTTCTTTCGAACCGAACCCTTTATTATAAGTATATCATTCTCATTCCTTGTGAGAAGCAGCCTCTTTTGGTTGTCATGAGTTATCTTCCTCTAACCTGACTCTTTAAGTTACTTGTTCACCACTGCTGTAGACTGGTTGAACTCACAACTCTTTGGGTCAAGTTACTGGAACTAACCAACGCCTAAATTCAGTGGGCCATGTGTCCTTAAGGACAACAACTGAATTTCTGGAACTTCTAAACCTAATGTTCAGCAACTGTTTTTTTTTACCAGAGTTCATTTTACAATTTTTGATATTAGTAGTACTGTAGTACTTTTGATGTTAATGGTTTTCGCTAGTATTTTTACCAGAGTCCATATTGCAATTTTTTTATATTAATGGTTTTCTCTAGTATTTTTTACCAGAGCTCATACTGAAATTATTTTTGACACTAATGACTCTAGCACTCCGTATTACTGTTTTTTTTTTTATCGTTTCACCCAAGCAAGAGGGTACCGCCACTGGTGCACAGGGATCTACACAAGAGAAGAGTAAAAGTTTAAGCAGGAGGAGAGCGAAGAGAAAGACGAACTAGTTACAGGGGGTGTCGGAGAAAGGGCAAGAGAAGGGTGGGAATGTGTGAAGACAGTTGCGAGGGTAGAGTGAGAAAGGAAAAGACCAAGATACACGAAGTGATGGGGAAAGGACAAGAGGACTAGAGTCAAGTGGATAAGAGATAGGAATTGAGGTTGTATTTAAATTCTTTGAGATTGTAGCCGTCAGGGAAGCAAGTATACGAAGGGGAGTTCCATGGGCGGGAAGTGCAAGCAAAGAAGCTGATGGAGTAGAAGTGGCGGCTGCATTTAGTTGATTTAACTGTAAAAGGATGTGACCTTGTTGCCAGTCTGGTTGCTTGTGGGGGAGGTATCAGTGAGCTAAGCTCGTCGGAGCAGAAGCCATGAAAATATTTGTAGAATAGACAGACGGAAGTCACATCCCGCCGGTGAGAAAGTGGCTGGAGTCGAACTGCTAAGTTAAAACCGATCTCGTTACAGAATCTTCTTTGGAACCTGTCGGGAACCCTGAGATGAATGGAAAGTGTCCCCGATCAGATACGACAACAGTATTCAATGCCCTGTCGGATGGTTGATTTGTATATGTCCAAGATGAACTCAGATGGGAAAAACTTAACCCTGTAGCTTGCGCAGAAGGCCAGCGTGCTAAGCCCTATCAAAAACTTCGGAGATATCTATGGCACCAGCTCGAGCTTCGCCGAACTTACCGAACTTATGTACTCGGTGATGGTCGTTAGCATATCGTCAGTAGACCTGGCAAAGCTGAAGCCATACTGTTTATCTGAGAATAGTTTATGGGCAGTAAGATGTTGAACTGGTTAAGACATGCTTTTTTACTACGTTATACTAAAAGAATATAAGCAATATTAGTTTCATATCAATTAAAATTTACCTTTGCCATTCTTCCTCAGATGATGTTTATAAAAGTTATATTTTTTTAAAATAATTTAAAAAAAAATAGTTTGTGTTTATGAATATGTATAAAATAAATATGACTGAACTTACCAACGGCATTACTGTTCAAAAATAGGTTTCAAACAATCTGACTGGAAATAAAATGTTGTTTCAATATGATTGATCAGTAAAACATTTTATATGTGAGGTTTAAATTCATGTTGTAAAAAATGAAAGCCAAAATGAAACCTGACAAATTATAAGATACAGGTATAAAATTTAGTTTCTTAAACATATAAGACGATCAATTCTTATGATCTGAAATCATGCCATAACAAAGGTTGTAAGCAAGTGTGGTTTAAAGTGATACATTTTGTGATGTTTAACCAAAGGAGATAGTAAATTACAACTCCATATTATCAAACTCTGGAGCCGCTTTGCAACTATTTATGAAGTCTTCCTAATCTTCTATAAATAGAAGATGTCGACTCGCTCTGAGAGTTGAATTAAGAATAATGAATCGACCAAGTAAATTAAGTAAAAGAAAAAAAAAGAAAGAAATACAGAAAAGAGAAAAGTCTTTCAGATTTAGAGTGATATACAATTTTTAGTATGACTCATTTCTCCCATTAATGGATCTGTTTGAATCAAGAGGACTCTGCTTGTATTCAGAGTTCATTAACACTTACATTTAAGCCAATACGAATTGTCTTTAACAATTTTACTACAATTTAATGAACTGTCCTTGTTAAACATTTTAATAATGGCTAATCTATTATGTCCAGAGAAACTTATTGACTTCAATGTGTCTGACGTCAAACTAGAATATAGTCAATGGAGAAGAACTTTCATATACATTTTTTGTACTGCGACAAAAGTTGTAATAAGTTTTCGAGTTTTTCGCAGACGTACCTTCCTACGAAGAAGCTTTAACAAATTTGGACAGGATCTACATAAAAAAGAGAAATTTAAAAGTTTCTATGCATTTACTGCTTACGTGTCAACTGCCCTCAGATTAAATTGACGGATTTTATCAAGCCTGAGAAAAATTAAGTGAGGACTGTTCATTTTCTTTGGTATAATCGGAACAATATCGAGCCAAATTGATACAAGATGCCTTCATGAACAGGTTTCGGTCCACGGATATCCGACAAAGAATACTCGAAAATATAAATATCACCTTAACCTTACAGTAGATAAGAGCAATAGATTTAGAAAATCAAACTGCTAAAGAGTACGATTAAATACAGCAACATCAGTGATCTCTTCACCTATCCTATCCTTGTATGAAAAACTAGGCTCATCAAAATGTAGCCTTAATTAAACGTATATGTTTTTTTCTGCGAAAGCAAGAGACTTGGAAGTTCATTATACCCCTCTAGAAAGGACAAATGCTATGCACATGGAAAGCAGAGACACTGAGCTAAAGTTTGTAGAATACAAAGGGGAGCGAAGCGGTATCTTTTTCGGCATCAGCTGATACACTTGGCTGTCTATCAACTACACGGCTAACAAACAGCCACTAAAAGCATTAATTGACACGGGGAGCGCAGAAAACTTCATTAATGCCAGTATTGCAAAAGAAAATTCATGAAGAACCTACCCGTGCCTAAACAAAGTTGAGATGGCTAGTTCATTTCTTTCCATACAAGTACTGAAATATTGTTTCGTTGACCTAAAAGTATAGGGTACTTAATAAAAAGACGTATCTACAAATGAAGGATTTATGTTGTGATCTAATATTAAGGCCCAACTTGCGTGAACATTCATTACTAAAAATATTCTTCAGAGGCTTGAAGCCAACCTTTAAAGTATGTGGCCTAGCAGCCGTGAGAATGGAGTGTCTTTACCTGTTTGTCTCTTGAAACCAGGGATGATATTACTTAAGCCACACTCGAGTGAATAAAAACGAACCCCTGGTCGATCATGTAGAAATACTAGATGCCAACCCCAGTATGCGCGTATCCGTTACCCGGATGGACGAGAAGACATAGTCACACTAAGAGGCTTGGTTTCAGCAACCCACAGGCATAAGCGAGAGCTATCTTCAGGACTTTGAAGAGACAGAGACAGGGTCTCTTTCTGATGCGGAACCCTCGAGTTATGATCCCTCGAGTGGTGACGAACGGATTTGTCAGAAGAGAGCACCCCTACCGATACTCTAAAGAATGAGCAAGTCATTCGTAGACTATGAAAGCGCAGCAGGATTAAATCCAGTTCGAGCGAGAACGAGGAAGAACCGTATCATGCTTCTGGCAATCTGTCACGGTCTCGTAACCAGCAAAAAATGCCTGCTCGGTTCAAGGACTTCTTTTCTCAGTAGGAATGAGACAGGGAGAATGATTAATTTTCCCCATTAATGGAACTGACCTGAACGCATATATTTAGGAGAACTCTGCTCATATTCAGAGTTCACTAAAGCTTACCATTAAGCTAATTCGGATTGTCTTTAATAATTATACTATCCAATTATCCTTTAATAGATGTTTACGAAGGTTTGTCACATTATTTGAGGTAATAGCCCTGATTCCAAACTTTTTATCAAAGTACAAAATTTATCTCACCTCAGTTTGTAAAACTTTTTAAAAACAAACCAGAAACCCAATCACATCTGTGAATCGCCAAATCTCTCAACATTTTACGCGCCTGTTGTAGTCTGTGCATGTTGAAATCGCGGTGACTGCTCCAAGTTAGAATAAAATCAGTGGTAACAATATTGTACACATGTAAATGATATGTGTAAGGAAACGGAATGCATTACAACAAATCAATATTTTCTTTTTATATAATTGAGTACCGTGTGTGTGTGTGTGTGTGTGTGAACATTCACTAATGGGAAAGACATGGGACAAATGCGTTGTTGTACAGTGGATATCGGGTCGGAACAAGAAATCGGAGAGCCGAGTTCGAATTCCATTTGAGTTCGGTGCAATCACGTACGCGTAAATATCGTTGGGAAAGGTATTAATTCCTCTTTTCTCCCTCCAGTTATGGGATAAATAGCAGAACAAATTTGGGTTTTATAGCCTTGGTTAGCAACCAGTCTACCGCAGAAAGTAATGGCAACATACTGCAGAAAAAATTTTCTGCCCAGTCAGTCATATTTTTTCCGATCGGACAAGTGTGTATCACATGGCTAAAAAACTGATTGATGCTGTAACGACGACATACATGGGACCTTCCATTAAACAGTTAATTGCCATACGTGACATACGCTTGGCCGATCATATCTCGAAAGACTGGGCAAAACTCAGTTTTTACGGTGAAAAAACATTAATTTGAAAATTCTTGTAAAAATCAAATAATTGTCGGATTTTAATGAAACTTTTATGAATTATTCACAAATGAATGAAATTATTTTTAAAATTATTATTTTTTAAAAAGTCTTGGTAAAAATATTTTTTTACATTTGTTACCCCCACTCTACGTAAATTCATAAAATTTTAAGAAATTAAATTTTGTTGGGAAAATATATTTTATTAATTAAACGCAGGATTTATTGGGGAATGTAAATCATCTATTATTTTTTTCAGACATTTTGCCTTTATTTCCGAAAATCTGCTCCTAATAGTAAATGAAAAATGCAATAGAACTATGACATTATTTAATTTGATAAGCTTTTAATTTCTTTATTGAATAATATATATTAAGGACATTGTAATCTGAAGAAAAAAAATCGATTAATAATTTTAATCCCTTACACAAGTGGTGGATTTTCCCACGCGTTTCCCCTGATGGAACTGATTCACTGCTAGATATCGGTTTCACTTCTATCCTTGACTCTTCCCATGTCATGCAGCTTACTCTCCTGGCAACTCTGATCATGTTGTGGCTTCCGTTAATATCTCTTCCTGCCACACCAGTAACCTCCGACCAGCAGAATATCGTATTGCTACCAAATAGCAGATTGGGAGTTATTCCGTGATTTCCTGTGTGACGTCCCTTGGAACAAAGCCATTAGTTTTCCCATTGAAGACAGTGCATCCAAGGTCTCCTCTTGGGTTAAAGCCAGCTTTAACCCAATCAATACTTTCATCCCAGCCAAAATGTTACAACATAAACCTTATTCGTCATCCTGGTTCTCCCTTGGTTGCTCGGCCGCTATTGCCCACAGGAATCACTTCTTCCGGCTTTATCGGAGCTACACGTCTAACCATAATAGGCACCATTTTGCTTCTGTTTGTAATGAGTGCAAGAGGATCCTAAATGATGATAAGCTGTTGTTAAATAACAGCAAGTCCTCAATCCTCGCTTTAATCAATAAATTTGAGGTCCTCACATCTTCAGCGGACAATGCCGAGTGCTTTGCTCGCAAATTCTTCACCAACTCAACATTTGATTCGTTTGGGGTATCTGCATCTGATTTCCATCTAGAACTGAGGCTCAAATGAATGACGATAACATTACTCCCTAGCTGATCTCTAACATAGTTTCAAAGCTTAACCCCCATAAGTCGAGCGGGGGTGACGGAATACCTATCATTGTTTTGAAAAATGAGCCCCTGAACTCTCCTCTGTCCTCACCAAACTCTACAACTACTGTCCCTCTGCTTCTTGATATCCTGCCTGCTAGAAGTCGTCTTTTCTGGTTCCTGTATTTAAGAATTCTGGGGAACCCTCGGATCTCTCTAATTATCGCCCTATCAGCCTCCTATCGATTTTTGGCAAAGTGTTCGATACTATTATTAATACTGAAGAGGTTCAACATCTCACAGCCTCTTCTCCGATGCTAACGACTATCACAGAGTGTGATACCTCGGCCCGGCTGGTTCGCTGCCCCTGGTCCGGAAACTGCTGCGATGATGATGACCGGAACCTGAGTGGCTTGATGCTGTCTAAACGGCACCAGTTATGACGACGCTTTCGGGCCGCTAGTTGTGATGATTTCGTCACAGTAGCTGGTCCCCAAGACGTCTATTACAACGACGAAGCTCTCTGCCCACGCTGTGTTCTTTTGATCTCAGAAAGTCATGTTGAAAAACCCGGTAGCCGTCTCTCTACCATATCAAACCAGACCGGGCACTTGTGTACACTTGTGTTAAAAAAAAAAAAAAAATACGGCACAAAAAAAAAAAAAAAAAAAGTTCGAAGATGCCTGGATGAGTTACGAAAGAAAGTCTTTATATATATATATATATGTAAATAATGGCTCGCAGTGGGGAACTCTTTAAGTCGTTACATCTTGACTGCAATTTCAAAAACTATTCAACCAACTGATTTTTCTCACTCGGTCTCGATTTTTATAGCTGTCCCCAATTCTCTTGGGGGATGGACCGAGTATCTATGCGACTCAAAACTTTAACCAATGAGGTTATTTTCCACCTACACGATCTAAGGGGGAGTTACGACTCAACGAATGAAATATCAGCACCTCACATGACGTAATGTCGTTTTGTCTTCTTCTCAATTACGTCACCTATTTTTCTGACTTTAGAATCTGTTCTCAGGAATAATTTTGAGGATTTAACCCTACCTGACCTCATCAAAGTTTATGACAAGCCTGAAACAATATTCCAGCTAAAGTTTCCTTTTTGATTTTACTAGTTGCAAAAGCTTCCGCTGGCCGATGATATGTTGACCCCATTTGACCTGTCTCTACACCTGCAAAAAGTGTTTTGATCAATTAATTTTCCAGCGAGTTTGTAATTTTTTTTAAATTAAAATTGCAATATATATTTTTTCTCACAATTTCTTAGCCGCGTTCATATTGCGATCGACAATAAACAAATTTATCATCTCTTAGGCTTTTTTCTCTTCACTCATATAGTAATCTGTAAAATTAACAATACCACTATTAACAATTTCCCTCACTCCGTTGTATTAAACCAAACAAAAATATATCCACGTGGAAATAGGGTTACAGAGTATATATACTAAGCTTTTGGTAAGAATAGTGAAGCTCGAACTGTTGCCCTAGATACCTCCAAAGCATTTGACAGCTTGCGTAGAAGGCACACTGGCCTTCTACGCAAGCTACAGGGTTATGTTATTACTGCACTCTTGTTTGATCTAATTCAGTCATTCCTTTCAAATCATGTAATCAAGGTAGTATTGAATTGATATGCTTCCAGAAATTATCATACGAACGCGGGTGTTCCTCAAGGTTCTATTCTAGGTTCTACGCTTTTTCTGATCTGCATCAATGATCCTTTGATGTAATCAGATCCCAAAGATTGGAAAAGAGAAAACCGGAAACCGCATCCTAAACAGGAAACAAGGGATGAGCCTCTTCACCTGTTCAATAGATGTGGGTGGAGTGTGAACCGGGCGATAGTTTAGTCTATCTACTCCAATTGAAAAAAAATAAAAAATAAGGAAAAGAGTGAAAAGATTGGAAAAGAGAAAACCGGAAACCGCATCCTAAACAGGAAACAGGGGATGAGCCTCTTCACCTGTTCAATAGATGTGGGTGGAGTGTGAACCGGGCGATAGTTTAGTCTATCTACTCCAATTGAAAAAAAAAATAAGGAAAAGAGTGAAAAGATTGGAAAAGAGAAAACCGGAAACCGCATCCTAAACAGGAAACAAGGGATGAGCCTCTTCACCTGTTCAATAGATGTGGTGTGAGCCGGGCGATAGTTTAGTCTATCTACTCCAATTGAAAAAAAAATTGGAATAAAGAAAAGAGTGAAAAGATTGGAAAAGAGAAAACGGAAACCGCATCCTAAACAGGAAACAAGGGATGAGCCTCTTCACCTGTTCAATAGATGTGGGTGGATATATATATATATTATCGATTTTCTGCACTATTGTAAGAACTGCAACCTTGAAACTTCTGAATATCGTTTCTTATGTCTTTTTCTGTGAGTGTATCAAATTTGATTAAAATCGGACCACTCCTTCTATAACCCGATTTTTCGATTATCGATTTTCGATATTTATCGGTGGGTACCTCGACACAAAACCTAGCTAAGAACACTTGCAGACGCTTATAGTACAACTGTGTAAATTTTCAAGAAAATCAGTTTAGCCGTTTCGGAGTCTATAGGTAACGAACACACACACACACACACACACACACACACACACACACAAAGTTCCATTTATAAATAAGTTTAGATATCGAGTTGGCTACCGTGGGCAAAGAGATAAAATCATATAAGACATGAATAATAGAAAAACATCATTGACGATGTGTGCCAGATTATTTGAGACATGTATTTCATGCAATTGAAGTAGGTTTTTGTTGGTTACACTTGACTAGGAATAACTGCTAAAAATCGCTTCCCCTAATATTTAAACAACTTCTATACTGGCATTTCTTCAATAAAAATGAATAACTCAAGATTATCCCATATTTTTGTTCTTTATAGCTTTTAAAACTATAACTTGGCTAAATCCCTTTTGATTGGGAACATTATTCCTACATTGTGAATCTTTTGCTTTATTACTGCCTTATAGTTGTTTTGCGTTCGACTTGCATCATATGCATATATTATCGTGTATTATTTTGCCCTGTTATTTTTTCTTTTTCTCCCACGTTTTTTTTTCTTTTTTTTTTTTTAATAATCATTTTACCCCAAGCAAAGTAGAAATGTCACTGGTGTGCAGGGGATTTCAGTGTGAAAAAAAGTACAAGGGATGTTGAGGAAAAGATAAGAATTGGATGGGAATCAAGTTGATGAACGATGGCAATTGACACTGCATTTAAACCTTTCAAGATTGCATCTATAAGGGAAACAAGCGAATGGAAATGAATCACACAAACGGAAAGTGCGAGAAAACAAACTGTTAGAGTAGAAGAGACGGTTACATTTAGCTATTTCTACAGTAAAATCTTGATGTCAATCTAGTAGCACGAGTAAATACACACAATTGGGATACCAGGGAAAAAAGCTCGTCGTCTTATATTAGGGATCAGAGACAGGATTATATGTACATATATTACTTAATTGAGCCTCAGGTCTAGGCAGGAAATTGAGTGTGTTTACTTCAGATGGGTCAAGAATGGAGTTGGATGAGAATTCGCGAGCAAAGCACTCGACCTTGTCTGCTGTGAATTTTAAAGACTTCGAATTGATTGAACAGAGAGATCGAGTGTTGTTCAGTGCACTTTTGATGAGCCTCTAGTAATCTTTGGAACCAAACTTGCTTCATTCTATCAGCAAACAACAGCTCAGTATGATTTAAGACACGTTTACTTTTAATACGAACAGAGACAAAGAGCCGCCTATTGTGATCAGACGTGTCGGTTCTGTAAAGCCGGAAGAAGTAATTCCTGTGGGCTATGACAGCCGAATAGGCAGGAGAGAACTAAGGAGATTAAATTTTCTAGCTGGGATGAAAGCATCGATGCCGGATTTCACTCAGTAGGAGACTTCAAAGGCTCAGTCTTGAACAGGGAGACTAAAGTCTTTGTTCCAAGGAACACCGCAAAGGAAATCACGGAACAAGTTCTAATCTGCACGTTGATTGCAGTAAGATATTCTGCTGGTAGGAGGTTCCTGGATGGAGGGGGAGTAGAAAGAGACATTTATTGACACCACAGGGTGATCACAGAGATTCTACGAGAGCAGAGCTGCAAAACATGACAAGAATCTGTGACAAAAGTAAAGAAGAAATCTAGAAAAGAAGCATGTTCGCTGTGATTAATGGGGAAACGAAGGGCTCTCGTCCATCAACAGGGAAAAGGGAAAAATTTCACAATTGCACTGAATACTACAAGTAAAAATTTGAAAATTCATCTTCCTTGTAGGTTTTATTCGTTGTCAAATCTAGAATAATAATGCATTTTATTAAAATACGCTAGCATCAAATTCAGGGCAAACTTGTAAGACTTTCTACTTTGATATTGCAAAAATTGTTATAGTTATATCTAATTATAGAGATATATGGAATTATTTTTGTAAGGCTTCAGGCCATATTTACCAGAGGCAGTCTGCATATTTACCAGAGACAATCAACAACAGAAAACATTAGAACCTCACAGCCTTTCTTTATTGTTACAGAGGAAAGTTTGATTAGATTTGATATGTAATGTCTTCGGTATTTTCAAATAATAATCCAAATGTGCTCTGTTGACAAGTGAGAAAAAATTCCTGACGAAAAACAGGACACATATCGAGTAACATAAAATCTCGGCTTCTATATAAATTTTTATTGACCAAAAGAAGAATCGGTAGCATGCAAAAATTTTGAATATATGGGAAAAAAATGACTGAAGTATGATAAAAATGACATCTGCAACCGTCAAAAGTTATCTCAGCGTTTTTTTTTTGTTGTTTGTGGAATGCCATTATCACTTATCTCAAGGTAGAAGAAAGAATGGTTCTTATCAAGATAGATTGGTATTAATAAAGCAACATCGTACGATATAGATAATGGACAGTTCAAAGAATATAAACGGTATCATTTGGAGGTCAGTATTGTTAGCTTTGAGATCACTGGATTACATATAGAATCATGAGAAAACTACATGTACTGGACAACAAAAGAACAAACGACAAAGTAAGAAAAATGCACTTTAAACCCTTCAAAAGTCTCAATTTTGACAGAGAGGTCGAAATGAATAAAAAAGTTGTCCAATATTTAGACGTGGAACTCAATTTACAAACTGGCATTGTTTCCGAACACAAAATTAAGATGAGTGGTGATTAGTAGTAAAAGTGTATTGAAATATACCCTTTCTTCTTTACTGATAAAGTGACAGAGAAACACACACACACACACACACACACACACACACACACACACACTCTCTCTCTCTCTCTCTCTCTCTCTACACATATATTATTTTCTTCTTTTTCTATTCCATATTTCTGGTAACCTAGATTATAACCCAAATCATGCAAAAGCCAACCAATAACTAATGCCCCCGCCAAAATCAAAGCAGAAACGCGTAGGCGTTAAAAAAATATTTTTAAAAAAACAGCCAACACGTGCACAGCCTCTTCTCTTCTCACTTTTTGCCCCGTTCACGCTCTCACAGAGTTCGCTTCAGCTGTCAGAGATTCAGCCAATGCCAACCAACCAAAGGAAACTGTGCTAAATTCATGAAAAGAATATATAGAAAACCAAGAATTAATTTAAGAGACAAGCCACATATTCTATTACTAGAACAAATCATGACATAGCACACGCTAACAACTTGCTACTACATTACACCAGACACACGCATGTGGAAACAAATATGTTATACACACATGAACATACATATACACGAAAGAAAAAAACACTATAACTTGAAACACCGTAATATATATATAATGATGAGTATTAAAATATGTAACCTTATGGAGTCAACAAAAATAAAAATGATGGTATATTTAATAAAACTTGGCCTTCTCTTATTTATGATTACAACCACATCTAAACCATATGTGGTAGATAGGAAATTAAGAATTAAAAGCAACTTTCTTCTTCACTTTTACAAAAATTCGCAATGGCGTGTGAAATCCTGGTTTTGCCAAATAGAAAAAGGATTGACCACGTGCTGAAAGAAAAAGTTGAAGCCGGATTTCGCGAGTAGATGTTAAATTAATTTTCTGACCAATGGAAGCGATTTGCAAGACTGAGAAGTGTTAGCGATTCAGTGCGAAAAAAACAAACTAAATGTTTATAAATGGCGAAATGAAGGTCAGCCAGACAGTCACATGGAAGCAGCAGAGACGACAAGCTAAAACAAAGGAGAAACTTCAAGTCCACCCGGACGGTCGTTCTCTTCTCTTGCTTTCTCGTGTGCTGATTCCTTTTACTTCTTTTCCATTCTCAACATTCCTGTTCAACGATAACATACATACACACATACTACTATGAAGTCTTGATACCCTCTACTTTCTCATTGAACATTAACTTCTACAATTCATATTATTCTTTTCTATCAATAAATTTCCATTTTAACATGCAAAATGTATATTTTATTCTTCCACAAATCCACGCATTATAACCTGCTAACAACTTTCTGATGATTACAAATAATTCTAAGTTGTAAGGTGTTTGGTTATGTATGACACAAGGCCGAATCAATAAACGTTAACCATCTCCCTACAGCTAATAAACACTTCCCTAAAAGTTCCGAACTACACAAAATATTTAATAGAAATATATAAATTAAGTTACAGGTGTACTTTCAATTTAGAAAATCATATAAAGAGACAAAAATGCTAAAAATTTGAAAAACAACGTGAGGCAGAATACCGTTAATGAAATACGTAACGGCAGAGAAAAATAAATGTCCGTTTAAGAAGTTTGTAAAACCGAAGGAGTTACCTACAAAGCAGAAGTCAAAGATAAAACACACATAGGATGTACTGAAGGCAGTTTAAAACACGATGGAATAATCACAAGTTAATATTCAAACCGGAAAATCTTAAAAATAGCACCAAACTTGACGACTACATATGCGAACTAAGATAAAATTGCGAGAACCCCTAGGTGGCGTGGAAAATATTTAAAAAAGCCAAACCTTGCAACGGTAGTAATATCTGCAGATTGTGCCAAAGAAAAGCTAACGATAATATTATTTTAGGTACCCAAGGAAACTTTTTTATTTTTATAAATTTAATTTTAAAATTTATATATCGAAAATGAGTGCAGGTGTAGCCGTAGGGAGATGGTTAATGTCTATTAATTCGGCCTTGTCTTATGCATATCTGCAGCTTACAGATTTTATCCAGAATTATCAGAAGGTTATCATCAGAAGGTTGAAGCTGGTTGGTTGGAGATTATGAAAGAGTGGAATAATAAAATGTACATTTTGTATGTTAAAATAGAAATTTATTAATGAAAAGGATAACATGAATTGTGGTAGAAATTAATGTTCAACGAGAAAGTTAAGGGGATCAAGAAATAGTCGTGGTAGTAATTTGTTGGAAAGAGTATATGCGTACGTACATATGCATGTATGAGCGTTTGTTTGGTAGGAATGTCTTTGAATGGAGAAGAATAAGTAAAAGGAATCAGCACACCACAAAGAAGGAGAAAGAAGACGATGTGCGACACGACCTTATGTCCGGGTCGAATTGAAGTTTTTGCCTTGTTACATTTTAGCTTGTCGTCTATCCTGCTTCCATGTCTGACCGAATGATGCTGTTCGAAGTCGTTTATATATCCTTTAGACATTTTTGCACTGGATTGCGAAGTCCTTTTTGATCTTGCAAATCGCTTCCATTGGTCAGAAAATCAACATCTACTTGTGAAATCCGGTGTCGACTTTTTCTTTAAGCACATGGTCAATCTTTTCTCGATTTGGGAAAAACCAGGATTTCACACGTCATTCTGAATTTTTTGTAAAAGGGAAGAAAAAAATTCCTATCTACTACAGAGGTACCTATATTAAATCCAGAACGATAAAAGTTACTAAATAAAAGGTCCGAAATAAGGTCCAGATGTAGATACATTACAAAATATTTTTAGGTTCGTACAAACTCGGATGAAAGGATTTACAATAACAAACCACTCCCTTATTTTGAATTTCCGGATATGAACTTATAAAAGCTTTAACCTTTAAGCAATCTTTTTCTTCTTCTTCTATGTGCCCTGTCCCTTCAGAACGTAGGCGATCATGGCTTTCCACATCTCCCTATCCCTTGTGGCCCTTAGTATATTTGTTCCTGTTACTCCTGGCAATCCCTGTTCCGTCATCCACCCGGCTAGGCCCTGTAAATATGTTATCCGCTGCCTTCCTCTGTATCTTTTTCCCTCTATCTGGCCAGTCAATATCAGGTTCTCCAGGCTCTCCTTCCTCATTGCGTGTCCCAGGAACTTCAGTTGTCTCTTCCTGATGCTCTGTATTAATTTCCTTTTGGTTGTCATTCTTTCCAACACCTCATCGTTGCTTGCACGCTCAATCCACGATATCCGCAGCATCTTTCTGTAGAACCACATTTCCGCTGCTTCCAGTTTTGTCCTCATTTTCGATGATATTTTCCAGCATTCACTGCCGTATTGAAGAACTGACATCATATAGCAATCCAGCACTCTTTTCTTTGTTTCTAGTGAAATTTTCCTGTGTGTTAGTACTTTGCTCAGCTTCTGGAACGCGACCTTTGCCATGCCAATTCGCCTTCTGATCTCTGTGTCGCACTTTCCATCTCCTGTTAGAACACTTCCTAGGTATTTAAATTTTTGTACTTGCTTGATTCTGGCATCCCCTACCTGTATTTGGCATTTTGGGTTGCACCTTTTGCTGATGACCATGCATTCAGTTTTCTTAAAGTTTATTTGTAGTCCTTTTTTGTCACTCTCCACCGCTACCTTCTGTATGAGGTCTCGTAGTTTCCTATCCGTGTCTGCAATCAGCACTATATCATCTGCGTACCTTATGTTGTTCAAGTTGTGGCCTCCAATAACAAATCCTGGCGTGTCGTCTAGGGTCCTCAAAATATTCTCGCTGTACAGGTTGAACAAATCCGGTGAAAAGACGCATCCTTGTCTTACGTCTCTTTCTATCTTTGTAAATCTACTGAGATCGTTACCTGTCCGTATGCAGGCCGTTTGCTGCCAGTAGAGATTCTTGATTACTCTTATGTCTTTCCCGAAAATGTCTAGGCTGCCGAGCATCTCCATCAACTCCTTGTGTCGTATCTTGTCGAATGCCTTCGCATAGTCAATGAAACATAGGTATAAGTCTTTCTACATCTGTATTGCCCTTTCGGAGAGCATCCTAATCATGAAAATGGCGTTCCTTGTTCCAGTGTCTTTATCGAACCCGCACTGTTCCTGCCCTATCTCTGGCCTGATTCTGCTTCTCGCTCTATTCATTAGGATTCTGACAGTTTTGTGATGTGACTCATTAAGCTGATAGTTCTGTGTAGTTCACACTCGTCTGCACCTGGTTTCTTCGGCAGTGCTATAAATATCGACTTGCATAGGTCGTCTGGTATTATTCCACTGCTGTAAATTTCGTTTATTATGTCGGTAATTTTTCTATGCCATATTCTTCTAAGGCTATCAGCAGCTCTATCACTATGCCGTCTGGCCCAGCTGCTTTGTTTCTGTTCATTTTGGCCTTTGCAGCTTCCACTTCGGATTTTCGGATTTTCGGTCCATCCATCTCCTTGTGTATTCTCGGTTGTTCTCTCCTGTCGCAAAAAAGATCCTTTATATACTCTTCCCATCGCTGGAGTATTTCCTCTTTCTCCAATATGATTGTTCCATCCTTGGATTTTATGCATCCTGTTGAGGAGCCGGTTTTTTGTCCTGTCAGTTCTCTTATCTCTTTAGGCATCTCTGCTTTATTGGTCCTGCTCAGTCCCTCTACTTCTGCGCATTTGTTGTTGAGCCATTCCTCTTTAGCTTGTCTGCATTTGTTCCTTATCTCCCTGTTAAGTTTCTTGTACTCTGTTCCATGTCTTGGCGTTTCAACCAGTCAATACAAATCGCCTGACAAAACCGTAAAGGTCGAAACCATGGTAGCGTAATCTGCTGATCTCCCCATCTCAAACATGTAAAATCCCTAAATTTTAAAGCTTCATTTCCCTTCAAACATCTATTGAGCACTTTCTAATACAACTGTTTACTCGACTAATTTATATTTAATTTAAATCTTACCAATCTCTCTCTCTCTCTCTCTCTCTCTCTATATATATATATATATATATATATATATGCTATAATATCACTATAAAAGCAGCCATTTTGTTTCGACACTATCTGTGTGTTATCAAGTGATGAGGTTTATTTTAAGTTGAAGAGTTTTAAAAGGTTCACGACGAGCCAAATTCTCTTAATCAGGGAGGCATTGTTACTTAGACAGAGCGGACCAATCAAAGTAATTTCTAATTTGAAGAATATGAGATCAGACTCTAAAAACAATTTATTGGGACATTAATATTAATATTTGATTAAAATAGAGATCAGTATTATTAATCGACTATTAGATTCACTTCATTTTTATTACGAAATTTAAATTTTAAGTTTAACAAAGCATTCGATTTAGATTACTATAAATTTATTTAGATATTAAACGAGTAAAAGATGTGGACGTACACATATTCAAAACTATAGACATCCACACACGGACAAATAGACGAAAGAAAATGGCTACTTTTGTAGTCATATTAAAACACATTTATGTTATAAATTCTAAATAAATATTATTCGCCCTACTTTGTATTGAACACTTAAGAATAGTGTTTCTTTGGCTACGGAATTTTATTCCATTCGTACTTACTCTATACTCATATATATATATATATATATATAAGAAACAAAACAAGTTCTAAATATAAAATTAAAATCTGATTCATTGATTTTGTTAGAAAAAAAAAACGGATTTTCTCGAATTTACAAACTTTGCTTAGTACACACAAAACTCACGATATTTCACACCACGATGCGAAATGTTTTTCGATCAATAGAAAACTAGGAAACATCTAAAATATTAAATAATCTTTAATTATTAAAAAAAAACAAAAAAAAAAATTCCTTTTCGCAAGCCGACGCGAAGTTTGTTTGTCGTGCACTGGAGTGAATTCCGGGAGTGAATTCCCAGATGACCTGTTTGGAGCCCCAGAAAATGAAATAAACAGACGAAACAAGAAGACGATCGTAGTGAGAAAAATACGAGCAGTTAACACGTACCTTTGACAAACGTCAAGCAATCGTTATTAATATTGCTTCTCTCTTTCTCTAACACCTCTTTCTTCTTCATCGTTCACCTCTCACCTCCTTCTTCATCGTTCACCCATTTACTTAATAACCGGACGGAACATTTAAGACTAACCCTACCCAACAAACGCTCATACATACTTACATACACACATACGTACACATAAACTCACTTTTGCAAGGATTACTACGAACATTTTATCGACCTTGTACTATAAAAAAAGACATTACTTTTATTTGTAAAAACGTTAGTTGATTTATATATATATATATACATATATATATAATTGTTGTTTCTATATACAATTTGATTTTCTTTTTTTTTTTTCCACCCTTCTTATTGTGGGCTATCTAACTAACAAGTCCAAATCAAACCAAATTAATGCTTCAACGAACATACACTTCACTATAACGGATAACCCACTGTAAGTTGGTGAACCCCGACGTCCAAAAACAAAAACCTTCAACCACAAGAATAATAGCAGAAAAAATAAACGAGACAGAACAAATAATCATCAACCAGGATTCATCCATCCATACAAGCGGTAACACCCGTGTTTATTGAGTCGATTGGTTTGCGATAATGGAAGTGCAGTTCAACATCACAAACATTCTACCACGCTTAGGCAGCTCTTCCTCCAGAAATATTAGGAACAATAACAACAAATATATAACACTCAGAAGATTACGACATCTTGAAGGAAGCCGTAATCAGTGCATATGAAAAATCGAAACCAGAGATGCTCGACAAACTGATGTCATCTTTAAGAATATCAGGACGGCCTTCGACTTACTTAAACGAACTGATGTCGTTTGCAAGTCACATAGGCGCAAATGAAGACATTGTCCGACATAAATTTATACAAAACTCATATTATGCGAAACGCATCCAGTACCTTCCAAAGGATGATGGACAATATTTTTCGTGACCTCAAATGTACATTCACTTACATTGACGATATTCTTATCTTCTCGGATGACGAAGATAGCCATTACAAACATCTTGAGGAATTACTACAGAAACTCAGGGAGTATGAATTTAAAATCTCTCTTTCAGAATGTACATTTGTTGTTACCTAACTCGAAATTCTAGGATCTCAGCTGATGGACTTAAACTTGGGTGATACTAGGGACCGGATGTCCAAATAGCAAATGACCAAAACTGGTCTTTGCGTATCTGGGCTCCACGCAGATGTTCCGGTGGAAAACCAAAAATAAATAAATATCAAATTCTTTTTACGGGCCCTTTTCGCGAGCCGACGTGAATTTTGTTTATCGTCCAATGGGAATCCCAGAATTAAATCCGGGTGTGGATTCCTAAATGACTTGTTTGGAGCTTCGAAGACGAAATAAAAGGCCTACACAGGAATCATCGCCAGTTGAGAAAATACGAGCATAATTAACACATCCCTTGACCAGGTCAAGCGATCGCATTATGCTTGCCTATCCTTTCTCTCTCATCTTCTTCATCACTGTAAACTGAGCCACTTACCCGATGGACTGAGCGGAGACATCAAAGATGCTCCTAACAAACAAACGCTCACACATACATACGCATAAACTCTGTCCAGCATTTATTACTATGAACATTTTTAACGACCTTTGTACCAACCAAAAGTCATTACTTTTATTTGTAAAAAAAACCTTAATTATTATATATGTTGTTTCTATACACAATTTGATTTTTTATACACCCTTATAGTGGGCTATCTACTAACAAGGCCAAATTCAAATAATATATTTCAGCACACAAATACACTTCACTGTAACGGATAACCCACTATAAAAACCAGTATAAAGAAACTAAATGAACTTAAGCAATTTCCTCAACCAAATGATTCTAAATTCTTACGAAGATTTATCGGAATGGGGAATTTTTATAGAAAACTTGTACCCAAGTTCCGCGATTGTTAATCGATTTCTATGAGGACATAGAAATAACAGACTCTCACATCAAGACTTTAGCTGAAGAGATGCAAAACTTTGACATAGAAAAATTTTCCAGCGAACATTTACACTCTACACCTCAGTCAAATATTCTTAAAGATTTACAAAACTGTGAATATGTTTAGTTGAGAACGGACAGAGCATGAAAACCTTTAGAAGCGCCATACACAGGCCCATTTCAAGCAACAGTCATGACAAATATTTTACGATAAAAAATCGGAAAATGTGCATAATAATGTTTCCATTAACAGATTAAAACCAGCATATATTTAAAAAAATACAAAGTCAAGAAATTCTGCCGAAAAAAATCTGGAATTAAATGATTCCCAATCTCATGTCGATGGAGCTCGTGATGAAAAACAAATAACAAAAACAACAACTGGTAGAACAATTAAATGGAAAAAACAAGACATATTTTTAATACAAAAAAACAAAAACAAAAAACAAAAAAAAACACACACACACACCCACAGAGAATTACACTCCGTTATTTGAGTGAGGAACTATATGTACAAAACAAGTTCTAAATTTAAAATTTAAATCTGACTCATTGATTTTATTAGGAAAAAAAAAACGAATTTCTCGAATTTACAAACTTTGCTTAGTAAACACAAAACTCGTTAAATTTTTCGGCCAATAGAAAACTTGGAAACATCTAAAAAAAAAAAAAAGAATCAAGTAATCTTTAATTATCGAAGAAAAAAAAACAACGACGGAAAGCCAAGAAATAACATCCGGGAGTGAATTCCCAAATGACCTGTTCGTAGCTCAAGAAACGAAATAAAAAGACGAGTCGCAGTGAGAAAAATACAAGTCGCAGTGAGAAAAATACAAGCAGTTAACACGTACTCTTGACAAAGAGTATTGTTAATAGCTCGTAGGTTATAATTATTGCCACTCTCTTTCTCTCTCACCTCTTCCTTCTTCATCGTTCACCTCTCACTTCCTCCTTCTTCATCGTTCACCCGTCTACTTAATAACCGGACGGAGTCCTTCAGACTGAGCGAATATTTCAAAGACACGCCTACCCAAAAAATTAATACCTTTCCCAAGGGTATTTGCACGTAAGTGAATGCAAGGAATTTAACTGGAATTCGGACTCGGCAATAAAACCTATTATATATATATAATTAAAATTTATGTATTTAGGTAGCAAATTTTCCTTTAGGTATTGTCAGATGAAATAAATTGCAAGCATTGTGTTTGCTTATTTTTAATGGATAATCTTTCACGTATAATAAATGAGCTGTAACTTTGACAGATGGTTTTATTATTCATTTCTCGATGTTCCAAGTACTTTCTATCTTCTCCCGAGATCATTTTTAGTGGGTGTGAGTTGTGGTAAAAAAAATAACCGCAAAACTGTGTTGGTAAAATTTACTATAAATCTTCTTCTTGCTTCAAATATAACAGTTTAGCGTTCATTAGAACGTGAAAATTATCCAAAATGTTTTTTTTATGTTGTAATGTAACAATATTTTAGCGGAACGGAGGTAATTAATTTTATTAATTAATTATTAACTATAACTGGAAAATCTTTTAATTACTATTATAGATCAGAAGAAAACGTACTAAAAGACATTTTCTTTATTCTCCGAATAGGAGCAAAGGAAAAGATAACAAATGGTATTTCTCTGTTGTTATTTCAAATCTGAGAAAGAAGGAGAGAAAGAAGAGGAAGAAAAAAAAGACTTAGATTTGTTTTAATATCAGGGAGTGCCACGAACAATGGACGCTGGTTTCGGCCCACCCATGAAAGCTAACAATTGTCATTCTAAACCTGAGAGAGAGAAATTCAATTGTTGTTTTTTGCTGAACATTGGAGG
The DNA here is from genome assembly GCA_037127315.1 of Ascarosepion bandense. NCBI lineage: Eukaryota > Metazoa > Mollusca > Cephalopoda > Sepiida > Sepiidae > Ascarosepion > Ascarosepion bandense. Next base: position 1,979,308 of record JBBBDQ010001973.1, read on the forward strand.
TCTGAAACATAAAAATAACCACATGGTACTAACCAGGTACTTTTATTATCGTATCTAAAAAAGCATTGTCTTGATCGCGTGAATTGTGAAAAGAAATAAGAAAACAAATATCTATTTCCGAGTTGAAAACTGGATTAGTAATTTAGAGAAGAGACATTTGGCTTGACATCGAGCAGGGGGAAGGGTAGAGCAGATAACGAAAATATTTGCTGTTACCTAAAAATGTCGGTGACTCGGAAATGGATATTAAAAACGCAGATGGGGAAAATTCTTATCTAAATGACAATGCCAATAGACTCTTGTCAACTTGTTTTGGGCGAAGCAAGTTCAAAAAGGTTAATAATGACTGATTTAAAAAATCCCCAAAATTGTTTCGTGAGAAAGAAAATTCGCTGGTTAAGTCCAGCCCAGAAAAGAGGTATGGGAAGATGACGTCATAAGACTGAGAGGAATCTCATTGTTCCTGTGAACCAGCGCCGAAAGGGGGAGACGACCAACAATTGACGTCATGGAAAGAAGACTAATCTCATTGGGTAAACCAAAGGCACCACGAGTAGTAGCTAACCTCAGCATTCTATTGGTTGCCGAGATGAGGGGTTAGACACCCAGCGATCGTCGGCCCCACACCATGGCATGGGCATAAATACAGGGTCCCGAGGGACCAAAATCACTTTTGAGTTGGATTCCAGTTGGATTGGAGTTGCCAGTTGAATTCCAGTCAGCTCCCGGCCCAGAGATGTAACGACGAAGATAGGCACCATGTTGTTGGGCGCCAACCGTAGGGTCTGCAGGTCAACCAGAGTTAAAGACAGACGAGAAGTGATTTTGCAGACGAAGTTGGAGTTGGAGTTGAGTTGCAGCTCGAGTGGCAGAGAGTTCGAGTTCCCGGTTCAGAGAAGTAATGACGAGATAATTGCCACACAGTTGGGTGCCAACCATAGAAAATCGCCGCTTGCCAAAGACATTTCCCAGCTGAAGAAGTAAAGAGACAGAGAGATAATTGCCATGTCGTTGGGTGCCGACTGTGGAGAAGCCTGTCGCCAATCAACCAACCAGAGCTAAGAGACAGACATGAAGAGACTTTGCAGATAAAATTTGAAATTGCCAAATGTAGAGAATTTTTGATAAGAGGGATCCAACCCGGAACAAGAAATCCACCTCGATTCCGTTTCCAAAGACGAACCGCGCCAACCTACCCACAACCCAGCACTTCAGCAATTTCCGCGACATTCAGGAAAACAAGTATCAAATTGGCTAGACTTACAACGAACTTAGAACTCTGTTCGGAGCAGCGAGCTGCGGCCAGCCAGATTTCTCGCTATTGCTTAGGAGAATAATTCGATTTACTTAAGAGACTTCCGTTTCGCTACAAGTTTGATAGAAGCAGGGATTGGGAATTATTCAAGAGACTATCGTGCATATTCTGTATATAAAGACGTTATTTTACAACACTTCAGACGTCGGTCCACTTATTTTTCTTGGTGATATATTTCTTTCTTTTATTACTCAATTGTGTGCACGCTTCCCGGTTTGGTTTAGTTCGGCAGAGAGACAGCTAGTGGAGAACTCACGTGACTACCTTGTGATTAATCAACACAACGTGGGACAAGGGAGATCACCATGACAAAGTCAATCTACGACCAGCTATCTGGATCGAAACCAGCAGTAACCGGTCAGGCATATAGTGGCATAGTAATGTCATGGTCATGCACGTGAAATAACTGTTCTTTTGATAAACATTTTAGAACATTACTACAGTGTTCATAGCTATTAATTGAGAGCTTAAGTTTTTCAATGAATATTGCCTCGAGGATCTGTAGTTTGCTTTAGACCTGTGTAATCTAAGACGTCTTGTTCATGCAGTTGTTGTAAATTCAGCATAGATATTTGTTTTTGTTTTATTTTAGGAGATACATTCTCTTAAGAGGCATTTGAAGTGATACATAATGTTGGTTTTACGTAACACATCAGTTAGTTGGGAGGAGTTATTACCGATGATTAAATTAGTAGTATTGTATTCTTATAATATATTAATAATTTTAAATTTTTATTAGGATCAAGAGGAGATATATTAGTACGAATGATATTTATTTATGTTTTCTCAATCCTGTTTGTGGTTATCGTGCATTTGGTTGCAACAGAAGAGTTTGATATGTTTAGAGTCTTTTGTGAAAGTACCATATTCTATTTGATGTGTGTTGAAGCTTTTGAAATATCGTCTTATTTGTTCATCTACAATGTGGTTTGGAAAGTTATCATTAATGAGAGTCTGGTTAATAGTTTGGAGTTCTATTATTTCTTCTATATTTTTAAGTAATATAAGAATACCATCAACATACCGTCTGTAGATGGAGGGATTTTAGTAGTTCTAAATATATTATTTTCTAGGTTGGTCATGTAGAAGTTGCTGAAGGTTGGCTCCAGAACTGAGCCCATTGAAACACCGTCCCCTTGTACGTATGTATTATTTCTGTGATCATAGAATGGGATTTCGGTGGTACATGTTAAAAGTAGTTTTTTTTTATTATTTTTGGTTTAATTTTCAGTGGGGGCAGAGAATTATTATTATATTATTATCTTTTATCATATTGTCAATGGTTTCTCTGACAGGAACGTTAGTGAACAGTTTTTCAACATCAAATGATACTATGGTTTTATTATTAGGTTTTTCTGATTGTATGTAAGGTGTAATTAATTGGTTAAGCGTTTTAGTTAGTTGGTATATAAAAGTGGGTAATTGCGATATAATTGGGTCAAGTGGAAAGTTAGGCTTGTGTGTTTTGATAGAACCATAAATTATCCCGGTTTATAGTCCCAGATTATTTTGATAAGTTTTAGATTCTCTTGCTCCGCATTGTTAGCTGTGATCATTTATTAATTTTTGCTTTTAGCTAAGTGGTAGAGTTATTGGTAAGTTTTTTAAATTTGATGTGATTATCAAGTAACTATTCGATTTTTGAGTTGTAGTCAGACTTGTTTAAAACAACAAAGATGTTAGCTTTATCAGCTTTCCTAATTACTATTTCTGGATGGTAGCGTAATTCTTTTGCAGCAATCTTGAACTGAAGTCTTTATGAGTCTAGAAGAATACATATTTTTATCGTATCTGTCTTTCATAGCTTCTACCTTAAGTAGCTCACGGAGTTCTGGTTCTGTAATTAGCTGCTGTTCTTGGAGTTTAATCGTATTTTGGCATAATGTTTCAGTCTCAACTTTTTTAGTCCATTATATTTTTATATATATGGCAGTTAGTTCTGAGGTTAAATAGTTCTTTTTGGTTGTCAGTTAATTCATAATCAGAAATGTTTATAAATCATTAAAAGTTATTCGGGGGGTATGTAGCTCCTTTATATAATGTATTGAGTTTTCTTTGAATTTTTAACCTATGTTTACATCCTAATCTGTTAGTAATTTCTTTGAGTCTCTCTAGAATTTGTTTAAGTTGTTCAGAGTTGGTAGTTCTTTTTTAATATTTCTTGTTTTCGTTTATTGATAGTTGTTAGGTTATCATTAGTTAAATATGCCTTATCACAAAGCTACGTTTAAATTGCCAAGTGATGTTGTAATGAAGGGCTGCTGGATTGTATCATTTAAAAATTTTGTATTTAGGCATCAAATTTTCTTTTTCGGAATAAGTGCAGCAAAGAAGAAGACCGTAACACCCACACTGCACATTTCAAGCAAATACTGAAGACAAACGGCTACCCCCAGTTCTTTGTGGGTCGCCTGGAACGGAAAGGTAATAAAGGCCGAAGGCGGCATAACCGCAAAAATACGTAGAGCTATCCGCAGAGAGGGATTGGACATACAGTTGGCCCACTCAGTCAGTTAAGTGCCATACGTGATACACGCCTGGGCAATCATGTCTCGAAAGAGACATGACTGACTGGGCAGAAGATTATCCCGCAGTAGGTTGCCATTGCTTTCTGTGGTAGACTGGTTGCCGACCAAGGCTATAGAACCCAATCTGTCCTGTTATTTAACCCATAACTGGAAGGAATAGACGGATTAATACCTTTCCCAATGGTATTTGCGCGTAAGTGAATGCGATAAATTCAGCTGGAATTCGAATTCGGCTTCCCGATTTCTCGTTGAGCCGATATCCAATGCACCACAACGCACATCCCACTACTTACGCATAAAAGAGTCCTTAATAATAACGAAACTGCACCCAGAGATCAACAATCGACAAGAGCTCAATCTAGACTACATAACAGAGTAATCAACGCTATCACGCACATGACACACACCGACCACAACAATAAGGCGCATACACACAAACACGCTATCACAGTTTAACGCACATAAATAAATATATGTACAATAAACATGCGTACCCACGCACAGTACACTTACCTATAACCCAACACACCCCACACACACACACACACACACACACACACACACAAAACAAACTGATATCATCAGACCAGAAAAAGGTCCCAATTGGGACGGCACGGACTCACTCGGACAGACACACGCTCCTCTGCCATTCTGAGGATGAGATTTTGATCTTGAAATATTAATGTATAATAAATAGGTAATACGCCCAAACTTCTTTACCTTCCTTTATTTTAAACGCATTGTGACAGCCTTCAAGACCTAACCATACAAATTTTCTTTTATATTTTTAATTTTAGTGATGTAAAATATACATATTAGGAGGGTATACATATGTATAGTATTATTATTCAGGTGTTATTATTTATTGCTTAGTGTATGAACAGAGCTGTATTATATATAAATATATATTAATAAATAAATATACATATTATCCTACGACTCAGAGTTTAATGTGTTATGCAATCATCAGATGCGTATTCTAAACTGACAGTTTATAGATTTGAATTTAAGTTCATAAGGGTCTGCAATGTGATAGATACCGACTTGGCAGACCGCCTGCAGTCTCTCTCCCACCGGCGAGACGTGGCTTCCCTGTGTCTCTTCTATAAATACTTTCACGGCTTCTGCTCCGATGAACTTAGATCACTGGTGCCCCCTAAATACGAATTTGCACGAGATACTAGATTAGCAACTAGATCCCACCCTTTTACAGTGAAACCGATAAAATGCAGCCGTAACATCTACTCCAACAGTTTCTTTCCTCGCACTTCCCGACTGTGGAATTCTCTTCCAAACGATTGCTTCCCCGACGGCTACAATCTCCAGGAGTTTAAATGTAAGGTCAATACACACCTCCTAACAAACTAACCGGCTCCCATTCTATCAAGCACTCTTCCCATCTGCCCGACCCTCATCCTCGCTATCCTTACTCATCTGTCACCTTTCTCCTGACATTCCCTATGTCTATCCACTCCTTCTCTTTACCTTCCCCTATGTAGCCCCATGCGCAATAGTGGCAGTGGAATGCCTTGCTTGGGGTGAGATGATTAAAAAAAAAAATCGATGTTCATGGGAATTAAATCTTATAAAGTAAAGTTACTGCTTTTTTAATAACAAGATTAAAAATTTAAATGTTCTACGGTTACATGTAGATAAAAATTTAAAATTAAAATTAAAATAAAAAAATAAAAATTAATAAAATGCAAGGAGAATTAATACATAAAAATGTAGGAAAAATTAAAATTCTACAATTTCAAAATTTTTAAATAAAAATAAAAATAAGATAAAAGAAAATAAAAGAAAAATGAAAAATGAAAAGAAAATTAAGAGGTAAAATTTAGAATTAAGAATTAAAAATGTAAGGAGCAAAAATAAAAAGGGTTTAATTCATAATTGTTAAAAGTAATATTTCGGAAGAAAGAAAGAAAGAAGCAAACGTAAAGAAAGAGGTATCTAATCAGGGTCTAAGAATTTGACTAAAAACAACCTAGTGAAATGGAAAAAAGAAAATGATCCAACTTGTCCCTTGTGCAAAGAAAAACCTCAGACATTAGAACATGTCCTTAGTTCCTGTAAGACAGCTCTGGCCAATGGAAGATATACATGGAGACATAATAATGTCTTGGATGAGTTGGTCAGAGTCATAAAAAAGTATATGAAGCCTGATTCTTCGAAGTCAACCCAAAAATTTGTTACAAAAGGAGGAAGAATTTATGCCTCTTCTAAACAGCCCAAAAACTTAGCTACACTTGGACAAAACCTTAAATCTGGTAACGATTGGGAAGTCTCTGCAGACCTTAAAGGCTGGAGTATCAATTACCCAAAAATAATCTCAAAAAAGGGTTTTCGACCAGATATTGTTCTGTTCTCAAATAAGAACATCATTTTAGTGGAATTAACAATTCCTTATGAAAGCCGAATGGAACAGAGCCATGATTTTAAAGAAAGTAAATACGACGATTTAAAATCACAGCTGGAAAAAGAAGGTTATAGTGTAAGCATTAAGGCCGTGGAAATTGGAGCAAGAGGATTTGCGTCAAGCACCCTGTACAAATTTTTGGGTGAAATAGGAATAAAAGGCCGTAACAGAGCCCGCAGTATAAAGAAATTAATAGAGTTAGCAGAAAATGGTTCAATGTGGATTTGGAAAAAGAGAGACGCGACGTGGAATATGTCGTAATAGAACAATATGCTAACTTTTTCACGTTAACGTGGAGAAAAACGTGAAAATATTTTTCTCTTTAACCGTTTATTTTAAAATCAGTTTTGCTTTTCGTTGAAACGGTTGGTAAAATACAATGGGGCCTCACATCAGTGAGGGGGGCCGGTGTGCAATGAAAACCGTAGAGAGGAAGGCCCCGAAACGGTGTACATTCTCTCCTGATGACCCCAAGAGTAATAGATTATTTGAACTTTTACGAATTGGATTCCCAAAGACCGTCATAGAAGCATTGTGCCAATAGGATAAGTGGACTTTTAAAAGCTACCTTTTTGGTAACTTTGAATTACTTTTGCAGTAATTTCCTTCTTTGAGTAAGTATTTTTTCTATGACAGCATGTGGTCATTAAATCACTTTTCTTATTAAGTAAATTTGAATTCTTGATATGTTTTTTAAGATGATAAGTTTTTCTAAGAGGCATAGATTTTTATGCATTTATCTCATTTTCTACTGTAATGTTTGGACTTAGCTACGATATTCCAGATAACTGGGAATTTATTGTTACTTTTTAATTTCCAATAATGTTTGGATAAAGCAGTACTTTATTTGGTGTATTTACTGTTGTTTAAAGACAACATGTGGTTGTTAAATCTTATCTTCCACCTGTTAGAAGTACTTCCAAAGTAAAATTTAACTATCATCCGAATGAACTCGAGCTCTAAACAATACTTTCCGATATACACTGGCGACTGGCCATTCAATGGGCAGATTTTATTTTTTCGGCAGTTGCAATTATTTTGTAGCTAATAAGAAATTAATTAAAATCAGCCTTCTTCACTTTTACAAACATTCACAATGACATGTGAAAAATCATTCTTAATCCTGATTGGTTAACAAATCGAGAAATTCAAAATACATCAGAGAAACGGTTTCTCACAGCTAAAGAAAAAATTCTGGGAGCCACCCCACGTGACTGGATTCAATATTTAAGGATGGCCTCTAACCGGTCACTGTAGTGGAGGCGGTTTGCTGACACACATCTAAAATGTAACTAACTTCAAATCGACCCGAAGATAAGATCAGGTCGCACCTTGTTCTCTTTCTCCTTATCTCTTTCAACAATTACTACAACGAACAATTTCTTCAACTCTTATACCCTCAACTCAACTTTATTATTGAACATGAACACTACGCTTAACCTTTTAAAAATGTTTCTAATTGTACATTAACTCCTACAACTTATGTTAGTCTTTCCCTTTAATAAATTTCAATTTTAAAATGCAAAATGTATATTTTATTCTTCTTACGTTATTCCACACAATTCCACATATTCCAACCTGCCTACAACCAACCTTCTGATGATGAAAAACCTTCTGATGATTATAACTGTATAAAACTTGTAAGCTGTAGAGAGTTCGGTTAAGTCTGACACAAGACCGAATCAAAGAAACATTAACCATCTCCTTACGCTACACTGGTGACTCTCGACGTTCAAGGAACACGCACCCCCACGCTGCAATTTTTAGGAGGGCTATTTTTACTATTAGTTGGGTGACGAATGTTGTTTATGTGGGCCAAATATTTATTTGATATTAACATTATTTTGTGAAATGTATTTAATTTATCTATGTTTTTAACGCAAGTATAACTAACATTGACCTTGTTTTTATTGAAGAATTTTTTTTAGTGTGGGTGAATGATAGAAATGTTCATGAATTAAGTTAAGGAATAGTTTACCAATGTTAGTTTGGAGTTGGACGTTACAACTGAAAGAGTGAGTTAAACCAGAATGTTACGTTTACGTGATTTCTGCTTATTTCTGTTTACCTTGCCATTCTTACCACGTCCACCATAATGTTATATATATATATATATATATATATATATATATATATAGATATGTTTATTTATTTATTATAAATTATGTTTTAGAACATGTACATTATTTTTTAATATATGTCCTCGACAATCATATGTTTGTTTCAACGTTGGGTACGTTTCTTCGGGAGGTAAAAGCAAAACTGAATTCGTCTGCTCCTTATATTTGGTTCATTGTTGTTGTGGGAGGTTGGTTGGGGTTATTGATAATGAAGGGAATGTGTCTTCTAGAATTTTGAAGAGCTTGGTGTGTAAGTGCTAAATTGTTGATTAATGGTATTATCTGTTGGAGTGTACGTTTTTATCTGTCGGGTATATCTTTTGGTTAGAATTTCGCAGAGATTGGTATGTGTGTGTGTGTGTGTGTGGGGGGGGGTTATTACTCGGTCAGTTTTGTGTGTTTTCGTGGAGTTTTCTTGTGTGTGTGATTGGGGATTTGTCTTGTTTGTTGACCTTAAGAATTTTTAGGTGTCTTGCTTAGCTAGCGCTTGATTTATTTGTGTCTGTTGTTACCAGACAAATTTTATTTATTCTCTTTCATTTAGTGGCGAGGCTGTTTTACTTAGGGTTCCTTATATAGACGTGATAGGGGTCATCCTTAGCGTTACGTAGACAAAGTTCTCCTTAGTGTGCGGGCTGTACTTAACAAGACAATTTTTTGTATATCTCTTAATCTGGGGTTTCCAGAAATTCTTTCAATGTGTTGTTTTGTTCCATTTTTTATCATTCCAGGTGCACCTACTATCACTGGTACGATTCTTGTTTTCAATTTCCACATTTTTTCTATTTCCATTTCCAGGTCTTTATATTTTGACAGTTTTTCGAATTCCTTGGTTGCTATGTTACAATCCGCTGGACAAACCATATCAATTAATAGGCAAGTTTTTTCTTTCTGGTTTTTAACAATAATGTCCGGTCTATTTGCTTCAATTTTTCTGTCTGTGTAGATGGTGTAATCCCATAGAATGGTGACATTTTCTATTTTTGTAACCGGTGCTGGGTGATGTTCATACTAGTGTTTGTTTACATATTTTCCATAGTGTTTGCACATTATCTAATGTAAATATTGCCCCACTCTATCGTGACGATTTTTATATTCATTTGGAGCAAGTACAGAATATCCTGAGATTAGATGGTCTATTGTTTCTTGGTATTTATCACAGAACCTGCATTTTGGATCCACATTATTATGTATAATATTTGCCTGAAAGTTCCTAGTGAAAAAACTGGTCTTGCGCTGCAAGAATAAAGCCTTCAATCTCAGACTTTAATCCAGATGCACGTAACCATCGATGAGTATTAACTTTATCAACATTGGATTTATTGGCACGTTCTGGATATTGGCAATGCAGAGGTTTGTCTTGCCAGCGTTGTTTCATCTGTTCAAGAGTTTTATCCTTGGCTTCATTTTCATATTTTTTGCCGCAATAGTTGGTTCTTGGCTTTTGCTTTGCTTTTATACAGAATCTACTAAATGTAAATCTTGTTTGTATTGACTGCTTTCTTTTATTATTGTATATTTTTTTCTTTCAGTTTTCATGTTGTATCATTTAGTCCTTTGTTGTTTCTATGTATGTTAGTAAGCCAATAGTTGTTATCTTGTATGACAATTCTAGCTGAATAAGACGTCTTCCACCTTCTTTACGGGGTATGTATAGACGGTCTACATCAGCTTTTGGATGATGCATCTTATGCTTAGAAAGAAGCTTTCTTGTTTTAGAATCCATTCGCCTGATGTTTAGAGTCCAGTTTAAGATGTTGAAATTATATTGGACAACTTGGATGGCAAGGCTTTTAATGGCTATAATTCTGTTCGGAGAATTCAATTTAGTTTTTTTTTAGTATCAGTCGTAGCTTTCTATAGTACTCTTTACGCACTATTTCTTTCATTTTTTTATGGTGAATTTTTTCACTCTCATTTACACCTAGGTATGTATAAGCTTCTTATGGCTCTAAATCTTTTATTGTTCCAGCAGAGTCTAAGCTAATTCAGGATGTTTGTTGTAGCGATCCACGTAAAATTGTAGCTTTAGCACATTTATTCAAATTGAATTTCATTCCAATGTCTTCGCTGAAGCATTTTACTGTTTGCTGAAAACCGTCCAGCTCATTATAATTCTTAACATACAACTTTAAGTCATCCATGTAAAATAGATGGCTTATTTTCTTTTGGCCTATTTTATAACCACATTCTGTCTTGTTAAGTTGACTGGTTAGTGCTATTAATGATATGCAGAATAGTAAGAGAGACAAAGAGTCACCTTGAAATATATCTCTTTTGGTGTTTATTTCACTTATATAATTGAGGTAAAGGGTTGTTTTCCATATCATCATACATTGTATGATGAAATTGATGATGACGGGTGATATCTTGTATATATTTAAAGTTGTTATGGTTTATAAAATGGCGAATGTTCTAAAAATAGAAAAAGGTAGACACACTGACGCCAAGAATTCAAAATTGGGCGGCAAAATAAGGAACCGTTTCTTTTTGTAGGAGTAAGAGTAAGAGTAGGAGTAAGAAGTAGGAGTTAAGGACAGTAGTTTTGTGTAGGAGATTTTAAAAGAGGACGCTAGTCAGTTGACGACTAGAGTCCAGAAGGGATAGGCTCGTTTACTACTAGCATCCCACAGTGAAGAGAATTTAGCTAGTCTGCTCCTGTATCCACACAAAATTTAAAGGTTGTAACTTGATGTAAAAACCTAAAGTTTTATACCAAAAATAAACATCATTAATTCAAGTTTGTGTTATCTTCTAATTATACCAAAACGAAGCAACACAACAAAGTCTCTAAGATCCAGGAATGTGGTACATTATCGAATGTCTTACGATAAATCTATCCAGGCAGTACTAAGAGTTTTCTTTGCATTGTAGCAGTTTTCCAGGATCATTCTGTTAATAATTGGTCTTTACATCCGTAATAACCACATTTGCACCCTTTTTGTTCAAGCGGTAGTGTACCATTTCTTTCCAAGAAGAAATATGTCTGTTTTGTTAAAACAGATGTTAATAGTTTGTATGTTGTCGGAAGGCATGTAATTAGTCTGTAGTTTTTCGGGTTGTTTGTATCAATATTCTTGGGTAGAAGAAATGTAATTCCTTTGGTCATCCCTGCAGGAATTTTAGTGGGATCGCTAACCATTTCTTGGAGTTCTTTGGCTATATTATTTAAATAATATAGCCAAAAGTTAGGAATGTTATTTATTTCTGGAAATTTCCAATTGTGTACTTTTTTCTGTGCACATTTAACATCCTCTTCTGTGATTCCAGTCCATATCTGTTCTGGTTTATTTTTCATTCATTCTATCTCTTGCGCAATCCAATCTACTTCTTTTTTATGTTCTTTAGGGCAAGCCCATATTTTTTCCCAGAACTGTATAACTTCTTCCATTTTGTGGGTGGGGGACTGTCACTTAAATTCTTTTTTTACCTATTTCCCTGTAAATTTATTTTGCATAGGTTTGAAAAAATCTTGTTTTGTCTGTAAAATCTTGATCTTTGCTCATAGCGTCTTATTCTTTGAGCCTTCAGTTGTATTGTTTGTTTTATTTTTTCCTTAGTTGATAGGACTTCATTTTCATGTCTAATGTTGCATTTTTTTCGACTCTTCTGCCTTTTCTAGTTCTTAAATTTATTCCTCTTGTCAGTTCATCGAGTACTGATAGTTCACTTCTAAATTGTTCGATTTTTTTTTCTATTTTTCTTTTCCAAGGTGGATCTTCATGTCTGCGAGACTTTGATGTTCAATTTTTTTGGTTGCTGCTATTGCTGATGCATATATTGCTTGATTGAGATTTATATGAGTGTCTTCTTCATCCAAAATTAATTTGAGTGCTTAATAGTTTCGAGGTTATGCTTTGTTGGTTGTAATTTTGGAAGCTGTTATTATTATTATTACGTCTGAGAGAAATTTTGTTTGATACATACATGTATATATAAATGCATATGTATACATATATTTGTTATCTCTTTATTGTTTTATTTATTATTATTATTATTATGTCATTTTTTTCATCATATTTCGATTTCTGCTTTGGTCTCACTACCAACCAAGTCTGCGGGGAGACCTAAGGCAGGTCGTGGCGTGTTGTTATGACTCCATTTCATGTTTTTCTATCTTCCCTATCATCCCTAGCATTACATAGATAAAGTTTTCCTTAGTGTGTGGGCTGTACTTAATAAGACAATTTTTTGTATATCTCTTAAGCTGGTGTTTCCAGGGATTCTTTCAATGTGTTGTTTTGTTCCATTTTTTATCATTCCAAGTGCACCTACTATCACTGGCACAACTCTTGTTTTCAATTTTAGTATTGCTAGTATTTTAGATAATTTTTAAGATTGTATTTCAATAAATTATATTTTCTTATTGGGAGTTATTTTAACTATTGTTAGAATAAATTACTGCTAGTGGTTATAATGTAATTTATGTTAGGATATATTATTTATTTTTCACCATAAAGATTCCCTATAGTCGGTATATTTTAATTTAAGGGTAAAAATCCTTTGTCAGGTTTCTAAGAATGAATTATATTCGTCGATTTCGATCTAGCGTTTTTTAATTTTTTAAATTATTTTTAAATCCGTTCTATCGTGATTTTTTCTTTTTTCTTTCCTTCTTTTTGTGTATTTCCTCCCTTCGGTTAGGTTTATCAAATTTTTCCTGTTTCTATATTTATTTGTTTAATTCTAGTATTTTTAATTATTTTAACAATATTTTTTAAATTAGCATTAATTTTTAAAATAATAGTAAGAGTAGTTATTTTTTCAAATTGTATTAATATCATGATATACAATTGTTCTTGTACCGTAAATATATCCCAGTATATTTGAAATTAAATTTCATAGTTAAATTTTCCCATGTTTTTCTAAGAGAACAGTTAGGTGGTTTGAGACGCAATTACGAGAAATGGTGTCAACATTTATTTCTCGTGATACTGTATTTCCTTTTATTGTATCCCTTTGTCCTTTCTTTTTCTCTTCTTGCTTTCCATTTCGTTTTTTCTGCTTCCCCTTTTTTTCTTTTTTCCCTTTTTTACATTAATCAATCTTCTATCTTTTCTTTATCCTTGCTTTCCTCTTTCTTTGGGGTTCTTTTTCGAATGAGGGAGAAATTTTCGTAAATAATAGTTACAATTGTCTATTCTAACATGGATAGGTGAGCGTCTATGTAAAATTAAACAAAAGAAAATAATTTTTTTTTTGGTAGGGGGATATTTTGACGGCCAACTGTTGTACCATTTGAGTGTGACGAGCCGAGATAATAACATCAGGACACAGTGAAATATGTATTACCCATTGTAATAATCTAAAATATTTTATAAATTGTTATAATTTTATACTCTGTTAAATTAAATAAATGAATTTAACATTGAGTTCTCTTGAGTTCGTCTCTATCGGAATTTACCTGGATTGTATACCAAGTGTACTATGTTTTATATATATAGGTTGACCCAGCCAAAATTGATCAGGCCCCGGCCTGTGTCCTAATCTCAATTTGCCACGTTATTGGAATGCAAGATGTTTTGGTTGCACAGGATAAGAGGAAAAATTTCTTGAATAAGGTCGTCCACAAATAAATGAATGTCCAGTGATGATAATGTGTACATGGTTCCAGTAAATATCCGGAAATATATAAATTAAAATAAATTGATTTTCGTGATATTAATGTGGAGATGAATGGTTAAAATAGCTAAATGACATTATTTATTGTACGAATAGTACAAATGTGGCACGAGGCCGAAATTGGGGATGGGGAAGGCTGGTCATCATCTGTCCTAATTTAACTTAGCTATTCACTTTCGTCGACCCTGACACACTTACAATAAACCTTACACCATAATACCACATTTTTACTTGCCATTCTTACCACGTCCACCATAATACCTCAGGTTCTCTATGTAGTCCAACTTAACTCCCATATGTACAATTTTCAGTGGAGGGCATGGGCAGAAAATAACAACATTTAAAATTCCCCAATGATTTTATACAATATATGATATTTACAAGAAACTAAATAAAATTGTATTAGTAATAAAAGCCCCCCCCCCCACTACTCTAATATTGTGACAGCAAAATCAGTTCCCCGCCCGAAAAATAATGCGTGGCTTTATAAATATAATAATACCACTTATCCGATCAGAAATTACTCACACAATCACTCACACATTTAAACACCATAACAAAAACGAAAAGCACACTTGAAAAATAACGAAAGACGCCACGCATCCACCGGAGAACTAACATTCCTGAACACCTAAAGTGGGAAGGGGTGGGGGATTAAACTAAAAGAAAACTGGGGCCAAAAAGAAAAAAGGGACCAATGAGCAATCATAACCTAGCTACGTTAACTTTAACGAGAAAAACAGAAAATCAAATACTTCCTACTCTAACCTAACAGGGAAGAGGGTGTCCATGTTCCACCCAGCACACCCAATATCCTGATACCTAACCAGCATCAAACAACCACTCCAGGTCAGCACCTTTCACTCGACAGAAACGCGCAAGACTCACCCACCTTTTGCCAAATTCAGATGGAGTGAGTCGTTTCTTTTCCGTCCTGATCTTGACTTTAAGCTGATGCTTAAAGAACAAGATCAGTTGGGAAGAGGTTAACTTCTCATCACCATAGAATTCCTTCTGTCGCGTCGTCCAAATCACGACTCGCATAATACCTAGTAAGCAAAAGAGCACGTAGTGCTCAGCCCCAGATAACAGAGGTACGACATTGCTACAAACAGAACTAGCCTCAAGGACAAAGAACTTTCCACGCAGCATACGAACCATAAAATCTTCAAGAAACTTACATAACGGAGCAACAACACTGCAGTGGAAGAAGGCATGATCGACGGATTCCGCCGACAGCCCACAACGCACTCAGGTTGATTTCGGTGTTAGGCCCGTTACATGAAGCTTCTTGCCTACCCAGAGAGCCTTTCGGCTCATCAGCCAGGTGAGTGATGCCTCATCGATAGTGAGACATTTCAACCCGGGCGCCCAAGGCCATATGGAGCGAGCCTCCTACTTCGTAAACCCGAGCTCGCCTATCAGTTCATCTTGAACGGCCCCCCTAACTAACACCCGATATAATGCCCTAAGAGACAACGCTTGGGCGTTGGACAGGCCATCCGTAGCCCGCAAGATAAACTGGAGAGCCAAATGACATTCTTTATAGAAGGAGCACTCGCCACGAGTAGAACAGCCGGCCTCCTCCTCCGACAAGTGCACACTTCTCAAGGATGGAAAGTGTTTATGGACGTCCTCTTTGACAAGGGCGCCGTTCTCATCCGCTAGCATCCCCTTTCGATCCAGGAATCTAATGCGAAGCGTATGTTGACGAATCTCAACGCTAGGCATGCCCAGACCGCCCTCAGAAGGATGAAGGCAACATCTCGCGACGCACCTTGAAAGCCTTGCCTTCTCCCCAAAGGAAGGAGAACAAGAGCTGTATTAATCCCAGTCGAATGACACACGGGAGAGGAAGTACCGAGAGTCGGTAAAGGAGAATCGGGTAGATGTGCGAGGCACATACTTCCGCCCTCTCCTTTAAGGAAAGCTTCCTCCGAGTCCACAGACGAACTGTGCACTCGGCCTTCACTCGAACCTCCGACCAATTCATTTCCAACTGGAGATCAGGACCGAAGAAGACGCCGAGAATCGGCCCGTCCGTCCAGAGGAAAGGTCCGGGAAGAGAAACTCCCTTCCACGCACCCAATCGCAAGCCGACAGACTTATCGCGATCGATCTTGGCCCCTGTCACCGTCTTATAACATCTGATTTCTTTGCTAACTTCGTCAATCTCGGCTTTGCTCGACACAAAAACTGAAACGTCGTCAGCATAGGCGGAGTACCTGGCCGAGGTGGTAGCACCAGGTACGGAAATTCCGCGAAGGACTGGATTCGCCTTTAACTTGCGTAGGAAAGGCTCCAACGCAAGAACGTAGAGCAAAGGCGAAAGTGGACAATCTTGACGAATGGAGCGAGATAATGTGAAGGGTTTCGAGCTTACGCCATTCACTTCCACCAGCGCACCGGGGGACTCATACAGCAGTCGGATCCAAGAGCGAAAGTACGGCCCGAAACCGTCGGCGGAAAGGACAGACTCCAAAAACCGATGGTTAACCCTATCGAATGCCTTGGACTGATCCAAATTGATCAGCGCGGCTTCAGTGTCGATTTTCTCGATGATCAGGCGTACCAAATGAAGGTTGTCCTGAATAGTCCTGCCTTTCACAGCACAAGTCTGCTCGGGGCCAATCAGACTAGGTAGGACAGCCTGCAAATGGCGGGCCAAGACCTTGGCAAAAATCTTTAAGTCAGTATTTAACATCGTTAAAGGCCGATAATTATCTATGCCACACCCACCGCCCTTGTTCTTGCGAAGCATCTTGATCACACCTCTGGTGAAGCATCGGGGTATAGACCCCTGCTCCATCCAGTTGTTATAAACAAGCGCCAGCAGAGGAACAAAAACGGACGACAGCCTCAAGTACATTTCGTAGGGAAGACCATCCAATCCTGGAGTTTTGTCCCGGCCAACCAGTTTCAGCGCATCCCAGATTTCCGACTCTGTTATGGGCCCCTCGCACCCAGCTGCTTCAGCCGTCTCGAGGCGGGGAAAGTCAGCCAAATAGGCATCGAACTGAGCTGTGCTCAGACCGGGCTCCCTGGTGAAAAGATCCTGGAAGTAATCTCGAAAAGCCCCACATATACCCACGTCTGTGGTCACGGTACGCCCGTCCGGCAATGTGATGTCCTTGATATGCCGATTGACTGTTTGCCTAGCTTCCTCTGCACGCAATTCTGCGGCCATATTCGTTGCCTCAGAAGACATTCTTTTTAACCTAGCCCTAACTACCAGAGCTTGATCCTTCTTGATAAGCAAGGAGGCCAACTCGGCCCTAGCTAAGGCTACGTCCCCACTATTACAGGATTTGACTGCCCGATCAACTTTTTTCTCTACTGCCGTTTGCGCCGCTAAATTAGCGAAGTTGAGTCGACGGCTATAGTCGGCGGCAAACGACCTAAGTTTGGATTTAAGTGTATCCCACCACATTCCCAACCACAGCCCCCGTCAATTCCCGTTTTAGTGTCAGTAATAGCTGTTTCTGGAAATTTTGGCTATCAAATAATGACGCGTTCAATTTCCAGTATCCAGCCAACTTAACCTTAAGCTTATCTAAGTTTACACGAACCCGGACGAGCCTATGATCCGTGTAAACTATCGAATGGAAACTTGGACAACCTAAGAGCCCTACGTCGATTCTCCTAACTAGGACTCGGTCGAGGTAGCTTGCGCGTACCTTCGAATCCGAGCTGCCTCTATTAGTCCAAGTTCACACTACCTCCCGGGGGTGTTCATTTCGGTATTGATTGACAAGATCATTCCTATCGATAAATTCCCGAAATGGTTTCACATCCGGGTTGTTAGTACCCGATCTTTCTCCTATACGATCTTTCTCAGGGTCAAGGACGGCATTCCAATCCCCCGCTAAAATTACCCGCCTCGATGTTCCAAAGAACGACTCGAGCCGCCGAAACAAAGCGGGACGCTCCGCATGGTCATTGGGCGCATAAACCCCAATGAGCTGAAAAGACTTCTCCTTTATGGTAATATCCAGCACACAAATCCTGCCCGCTGGATCCGCGAAGACAAGCGCACACACCGCACCCAAAGACTTGCTCACTAGCCAGGAAACACCTCTAGAACGACCATCAAAACGTGCTGAATAGAGATCGTAATCCCTAGACAGTATGCCCTCATAGTTGCCAGCTAAAAACCGGGTCTCCTGCAAACAGCAAACATCCACACCGAGGCGCTGGAGATCATGAGAGAGTCTCACCCTCCGAGACTCTGACCTCAGCCCCCGGGCATTCAAACTTGCTAACCAAAGAGCCATTGTGATACGTAATTAGAGTTGGGGTCCTGAACAGAACATGGACGGGGAAAGGATGCCGACAGCCTCTTCCATATATCCTTTGCCCATTTCTTTGTCAATGGTGCCATCATGGGAGATGCCTCCAACATCCCAGGGAAATGTTAGTTTTAAAGCTCTGTACAGGGAGGGGTGAACCAAAATTGGGACCCGTCCTACACAGAATTCTTTGAGTTTATCCAAATTTTCATTTTCCTTCGTGACAATAGGAGGGGACATTTTTATATTTTTTTCTGCCTCCAACAGCATGTCCCACATCTTTCCCGCTCCTGTTCCAGTTCTGATTACTGTCAGTAATCTTTTAGCCCGAGGGAAATCTTTTGGCTTCTCAATGTTCATGTCTTTACATTTTTTCATCGCCAGTAATATTTTTAGTTTGTTTATCCTATTGCCAAAATTTCTGGCTCTTTCCTCCTGAGATGTAGAAATTTGACAAATATCTTCCCCCAAGACGTAAGGCGCTTTTGTTGTCTTTTTGCACGCTTTCCGATCTTCCGCTGTGGAGCTCCTTTGACGTTTTGAAGGTGGTGGTAACAGCTTCTTGGGGGAAGGACTGGGGGTTGCTTGAGTTGGGATTCGAAACGGGCTGGGGTCTCTACTGAGAAGAGCAGGTTTCCTTGGAGTGGGCTGAGAGGAGTGGGACATTTTGGGGCTTTTCTTTTGTCCAGGGGAGGGCGGGGCAGAGACAGAGGGACGTATTGGGTTTCTTGCCAGTTCCTCTTTCAGCTTCTGTATTTTTCTCATGCCTTCGTAGCCAGGATCGAAGGCTTTCCGCATCTTCTCGATTGATGGTGCAGACCAGGCCGAGGCGTCGCCCTTCTTGCTGGTAGAGGGAGTGGGGCTGTGCGTGCTTTTAGTCCTGGGAGCATCAGGGGACTGAGGTCCCGCAGCTTGACGCTTCCCTCTGGTCCTACCAACAATCTGCCATTCCCCCTTTTCCTTCTCCGTAACTACACTTGTAGCAGGCGAGGGATTTTCGGGGAATGGGGGCAGATGTTTTGACCCAACCAGGGGTACTACCACACCGGTCCTGGTTGCTGGCATGCCCACTACAGGCGGGACGGATTTTGTCAAAGAAGCGGCCAGAGGGGTATTTTGGTCTTCAGGGGCCTGACTTCCAGAGGCCTTCTTCTCTGGGCAAGAGGAGGAGAGGTGACCAATCTCTCCACACCTCCAGCATTTGGGTTTACGACCGGATACAATCACCGGTAGGCTCAGGCCCCCAACGGCAAGACAGTTGGGGATAGTCATGAAGGCTTGACGGTTGATCATTATGTCGAACGATCATCCCCCGGTCAGGTCATCGCAGGAGGCATCTACAATCTCACCGAACTGAGAAAAATAGGCTGCGAGATGCTCCCCGATCATCTGAGGAGAGACCTGGTACACTGCTACATTGGTCCTACGCATGCCTTGGTACTTGATGTCTTGTGATCAGGTCTTTTGTTACCATTTTTTGACAGTCTTCCGGCGTGGGCAGCAGCACGTCCCACATAAAAAAGCCCGCACCTTTTACGATACATAAGGGCTTGACCCCCATGGACTACAGTGTTTTAACACTGTGTCTTTTGTGGAGCGACAAATTTTGCGCGAACGCTTGTCGACCACAAAGACTGACACAATTCTATTTTCAAATTTTCTTAATTCTTCTGTCACAAGGTGTGCGTAACTCTTGGCTTTCTCCAAGAACTCCGTCAGGTTGATTTTTACTTTAGGAGGAGACTTCCAGCCCAAGGGCGATTCCCCGGCCTCAGCATCTTTGGTTTTGTTTTTATCATTTTTCGCCTAGTCGGTACTTTTTTCCTTTTGGCCGTTCTCGGCCACCATAGTTTTGGTCACATCCTTTGTTCTTTCCTTGTTGATTATTATTCTCAGCAGTAAGCGGGGGATAAGACTCCTCATCTTTTTCTGGTGGGCCCTTCCAGGGCGAATCGAACATTAGTTTTTTCTTTATTGACCGACTTGAGTCGGCCATTTTAAAAAATTAAACAACGTAACTAATATTTTTTTCCTCCGTAAAAACAATGTGATTAGGGAGGGGAGGGAAAAACGGGAGAAAAAATGGGGGGGGGGGGGACATATCAAAGAAAATAAACAAATTAACCTCGCACGGTAAGGACAAGAACAACGGTTTTAACAATAAATACAAAATAAAATTAGCCTATAATGGCAAACAAAATAAAATAACCAAACGGCTTGAAAATTAAGAAAAACTTGCCTTTAACGGCAAAATAAAACTCTAAACAAAATAAAAAAACAAAATAGGCAAAAACTAGCCTCTTGAGAGGTTTCACAAAGAAAACACAAAAAGTCACCTAAAAGGCGATAAACGTTTTGTGGCTTAAATTAACAAAAAGAAGTTTACAAAATAAACTTTACACGCAAAAATAAAAACGAAAGAGTCGCCTAAACAGGCTACTTCACTAAAAGAAAATAGTGGGAGGGTCTAAAAAATAAACGTTAATAGGTTTCAATAAACCTGAAAGAGAATTAAGTTACTAACTATACAAATATGAAATAAATCAAACAAAAAGAGCGGAGAGTCGCCTAAAAGGCTACTCCCGAAAAAGTAATATGGGGAGGGGCTGGAAAAAAAAATTAAAGTGGAAAAAAAATCAGATGATACTCAGTTACTAGTAAACAAGGAAAATTACAAAATAAAAATAAAGTTTTAAACAAAAATAAATGTGGCACGTAAGGTCAAACAGAAACTGTAAAATGAAAACGAAAATTAAATCACACGGGCCGACCTAAAAAAAAAAAATGGCGGCCAGAAAAAATACGAAAATAAAATGAATAGAAAAGAACAAAGCAAGGAAACGAAAAAATTAAATAAAATTAAAAACTTAGCTATACAAAAAAAGGTCTTTAGCAGGAAAGCGGGTAAGTCAGAAGAAGTTAAGTTTTGTCAGTACTCCGTCAAAGACTGGACTGAAAAAATCCTGGTAACGACTCCAAAATAGCTAAATGACGAGATAGTAAAAAATAACATTAAATATACTAAAATAAATACATAAATTACGATGTGGAAGATACCATTTCATAGGGATGAAGGAATATGCCTAAAAAAAAAAAAATTGAAAATCGTACCGAATACGGTTGATATGTAAATAACTAGAATAAAAAAAAAATAAAAAAAAAATGAAAAAAAAAAGAAACGAAAGATATTGGTGTAATATTTCTGATTAAAAAAAAACTACGGGAATTGTAAAGATAAATGTAGAGATAAAAACTGGAACAAAATACAAAAGTAAAGCGAATGATATTCATGAAATGTTTGGGATTAAAAAAAGAATAAAATATGATTGACATGAATAGATAAATGAACAGATAAAAAAAATATCGTCGCATTTGGTGACATTAATCTAGGTTGTTTCATTTCCTCGCCATGGTTTTTGGTCTATCGGACACTACCGTTATTTTGTCTCGTCCAGGTATTATTATTTCGGCATATCCAAATCCACCTGGATGACCTCAGAGTTGCATCTAGGATTATTTGAGTCATTTTCCTCTTTTTTAACCCTGTAATTCCCATTTTATTGAAGGCCAAATTTAAAGATTTCCCAGCGAAACCCCTCACACCAATTTCGATTGGGAGGCATATTGCTTGCCATCCTCGTCTTCTACACTCATCCACCAGTTCTTGGTATTTATTCATTTTATGTTGGTGTGCAACTTCCATGTTTTCTTCCCATGGGACTGTTAGTTCCCACAGAATAATCTGTTTTGTTAAATTCGAAAATAAGACCATATCTGGTCGTAAGGAAGTACTTAGAATGTGTTCTGGTAACCTCAATCGGTATCCTAGGTCTACCATGAGTTGCCAATCTGAAGCTGAGGAAAGTACACATCTAGTGGGTCTCTTACATACTGTTTTTTTCGCCCGCCCTTACAAACTGAATTTTCTCTTTCTTTGGGTTAAATTTCGAACTCCGTATGGCTGTGTTGAATATTTCAGTTAGTTTCTTTAAAACTTTATCATGGCGCCAGCGATATCTCCCATCAGTTAATGCCTTAGGACAACCACTAAGTATATGTTGAAATTTCTTTTTTTCCCCAAATATGGAGGTTCACAGGGCTTGGTAGTGTATCATAAACTGCCTTGATCTGGAATTTTGTCTGTGTGAATTCATTCCATAATATATCAGACCAAGTAATTTTCCTTTTTGTTATGTTCTCCCATCTGGTCCATGCTCCTTGCTGGCTTAATCCAACCATTTTTGTAATTCTCTCCTCCTCCACACTAGTTCTTACTTCATTTTGGAGAAGTTTTTGGTAATCTTTCTTATTTGCCTTGTCCATAGGTTTCCGCTGGATGTAGCCTAGTGCCATTGTCCCTTCTGCAACAGTTCCTATATATATATATATATATATATATATATATATATATGAATTGTTTGAACATTATTTTTTTTATCGATATTCGTATTTAAGTAGATATTCTGTTTTTTTTAATTAAACAGTATTATATATTTATATCTACTGGCCTGATTATTTACGATAAATTGTTATTACGAAAATGTGTGCCATTCGGCAGGATTCGAACTTGCGACCTCTATCTACATAGGGGAAGCTACCATCTGATTTGGCAACGTCTTAGACCGCTCGACCACGAATGGCCTCCAGTCTAAACGAAGTTTTAATCAAGCCTATATAACACAATTTTCGATTTATCTTACATTAATATATCGTTGACATTACGATACATTTCAGAGCATATATGGTTGTTACGATAAATCGAAAATTGTGTTATATAGGCTTGATTAAACCTACCTTGGTAGGTTTGTTGGCTCACTAGGTTAATTTACTTATTGTGCTCTGCTTACGTATTGAGCGCTTTTTTTCTTATTGATTACTCATCTCGGGTTTTCTCGGGTCCAAATCGCTTTAACTGATGTTCATGTGCATAGCTCTTTCTTTTTTTACAACCATTTTTTCCTTCCGCGTATATACGCAGAGGGTTTTTTCGAAACGAGTATAGTGATAGTTTGCATTTATATATATATATATATATATATATATATATATATAATTGGGGTAGATAGACCCTTCTATCGCCTGGTTCACACTCCTTCCTCTTCTTTTAGACAGGAGTGGAGGTGCACGCCTTGTTTCCTGTTTAGGAAGAGGTTCCTGGGTTCTTTTCTTTGTCTAGTCCTAGTCCTGTCGCAAGCGTTTTGCAGTGTTTGTGGATGGTGGCAACGTCTCTTCATTCTGAGGGTATCGGATTGGTATTTTCTTTGTTGCTGCTAGGAGCCCGAACTCGTGTGTAGCGTCATGAGAGGCTGCTCTGATTAACAGTTGAATAATATCGGGGTTATATGAAGTGCCATGTCGCTGCATGAATCCCTGGAACATTATACTGCAGTCTGCGCCAGTTTCCCTCCCACACATGCTGCATACAGCGACCGACTGATTCTACTCTAGGCCTCTCTCCTACTAAAACTTTCATGAATACACACTATCATAAAAGCAAATCTAAACCAGCTAACCTAAAAACACCCAAACCCATCAACATCTCCTTCGCTAACATACGAGGTATACGCACCAACTTTTACAGTGTCGAATCCTTTCTCCAAGTCAACACGCCTGACATCCTAGCCCTCTACGAAACTAACTTTGGTCCTTCTCTCCTCTCTTCTGAATTCTACGACCCTGGTTATCTTCTCCTCTTCAGGAAGGACTCTAATGTCCACATGCATGGGCTTGGTGTTTATGTCAGTGAACACCTCCCTCTAGCTTGGGTGATCTCTCTTGAATCCCTAGATCATTCTTACATGTGCTTCCGTCTCTCCCTACTAAGCTCAGCTATCTCTTCTTCCTCTACCGCTTCCCTTCATCTCCCGACTGTTCCGTTCTTGACAGCATCTCTAATAATATTGACAAGGCCATTTACTCTCATCCGTCTGCCCATATATTTGTGTTTGGTGACTTTAATACCCACCATGCCAAGTGGCGGAAAAGCTCTGTCACAGATCTTGCTGGTGTCCACACCATGAATTTTTCAATCACTCGGTCCCTTACGCAAGTGGTGGTGTTCCCCACGCGTCTCTCTAATAACCATAATGAATCTGACTCACTGCTAGATATGTTTTACTTCCATCTCTGACTCTTACAAAGTCAAGCAACTCTGCCCCCTTGGAAACACTGACCATGCGGTGGTTTCCGTTAACATCACCTTCCACTCCCACTCCACCCAAGAACCTAAGACTAGCAGAATATCTTACTGCTACCAAAGAGCCGATTGGGACTCATTCCGCAATTTCCTGTGTGACGTCCGTTGGAACAAAGTGATTAGTCTTCCCGTTGAAGACTGTGTGGCTGAGGTCTCCTCTTGGGTTAAGGCTGGCATCGAAGGTTTCATCCCAGCCAGGAAGTTGAGACTTAAATCCCACTCGTCTCCTTGGTTCTCCCCTGCTTGCTCGGCCACCATCACCCATCGAAACCACTTCTTCCTGCTTTATCGAAGTCACGCGTTGGACCATAACAGGCGCCTCTTTGCCTCTGCTCGCAATGAGTGCAAAAAATACTTAAAGAAGCTAAGCTGCTGTTTACAGCCAGAATGAAGCAGCGCATAGCATCCCGTAAGTTCGGTTCCAAAGACTACTGGAGGCTCTGTAAAAGTGTACTAAACAATAGTAAACCCTCAATTCGCCTCTAATCAACGAATTTGAGGTCCTTACCTCTACAACAGACAAAGCTGAGGGCTTCACTCGCAGATTCTCTACCGACTCGACACTGGAATCGTCTGGAGTATCTGTACCCGACTTCCCACCCCGAACTGAGGCCCAACTGAATGACATCCACATTACCCCCTTGGTGGTCTCTAACATAATTTCAAAGCTTGACCCCCATAAAGCGAGCGGCGGAATTCCAATAATTGTCCCGAAGAAATGTTCTCCTGAACTCTCCTCTGTTCTGTCCAAACTATAACTACTGCCTCTCTTCTTGCTTTCCTGCCTGCTGGAAGTCCTCCTCTGTGGTTCCAATATATATGCAAGAATTATTTTTCTGTATTTCAACCGAATAATAATTTTTTAATATTTTATTGTAAAATATTTTTTGGGTTGAAATGTGTTAAATTATAAGGTTTTAGGATTTATTCCAAAAATTTCTTATTTGGGAAAATGGGCATTTCTTTGATACGTATTTGGTAAAGAACGCTAGCGTGAACATCTGCTTTTGTTGGCGCGAATAAAGTTATCGTCTGCAAGAGTTTTCGTGTTGAGCGAAGTAATCAAATAAAATCAGAAATATCTGAGTGATTCTAACGGGTGGACGTATTCAGATTTTCTCCGGTTTCATTTCTTATGAAATCGTAATTTTATAAGTAGCAATATGAATTAGCTACTTAATCTAACTTATGATTTGAAGTAGAAATATTGGAATCTATTATTGGGTTTTTCAAAGCTTCAAATCAATATTTTACATATTAACTAAGAATATTCTGAGCGTCATAAACTTACAGACGTAATCAGATTTTCTCTTCGGTTTCATTACAATGAAATCGTTATTTTCTAAGTTGCAATATTTAGCAATTTAGTTTATTAAATATAAATGTTGGTATCTATTAATAGATATTTCAAAACCTCTATTTTTTATATATTAACTGTGAGAATAAACCGAGTGTCAGTCAGTTAAGTACCATGCGCGATACACGCTTTGGGCGATCATGTCTCCAAAGAGACATGACTGACTGGGCAGAACATTATCCCGCAGTAGGTTGCCATTGCTTTCTGCGGTAGACTGGTTGCCGACCAAGGCTATAGAACCCAATCTGTCCTGTTATTTAACCCATAACTGGAAGGAATAGACGGATTAATACCTTTCCCAAGGGTATTTGCGTGTAAGTGAATGCGAGGAATTCAACTGGATTTCGAACTTGGTTCCCCGATTTCTCATTCCGAGCCGATATCCACTGCGCCACAACGCACATCCGAGTGTAACAAACTAAAAAACGTATTCAGATTTTCTCCGGTAATTTTTTAAGTAGTGAATAATTTTGCTACTGATTTAAACTGCGTTTTTTCAAAGCTTCATTCATATTCTACATATTAACTGCGCTAATATGTAATTTATTCAAGTTAAAATTACAGTTTTAATAGCTTGAATGTAAATGGATTTTGACTTTTAGTCTAAATAAAGGCTTTTAAATATTTTAACAATAAGTTTAATACAACAGTATTGTTTTTTTTTACATTTTGCATATTTAATTGTGCAAAATATATTAAATTAGAAGGAACATCTGTAATGTTTTTTCTATAAGTAAAACACAATATAACATATCTCAAAATTAAATATTTTGTTTTTAAAGATATTGTCGTTTTTAATAATAAAAAGTCAATTTAAAAAATGTTACGTTAAAAAATTAACGTAAAATAAATTTATCAACAGTAATTCAATCAGTCAAAGGGGACTAACTTACACCGTTCTCGAAAGTTTGATTATTACTGAAATTAATTCTGTTTCTCTTTTTTATATTAAACATTTTGAAATCTGTTAAAAGCTTGCTAAGCATAAAGGACTATTTATGCAATTTTTTTTTGTAAAAATCGTTCCTTTATTTGAATAAACTTTGTGCTTTGAATTGGATTCTCGGAATTTATAATTCTATTTGGTAACTTTAACAGATGATATTTATAATTCCTATTTTTCCACAGCGTAAGCAAGTAAGTTATTTTATATATATATATTTTTTTTTCTTACATATAAAAACACTGGTGAACTCCCTGACCCATATAATTATCGCCCTATCAGCCTCCTACCGATTTTTGGCAAAGTGTTCAAAGCCATCATCAACGCTGATATAGGTCAACATCTCACAGCCC
The DNA here is from genome assembly GCA_037127315.1 of Ascarosepion bandense. Classification (NCBI taxonomy): domain Eukaryota; kingdom Metazoa; phylum Mollusca; class Cephalopoda; order Sepiida; family Sepiidae; genus Ascarosepion; species Ascarosepion bandense. The sequence goes on from JBBBDQ010001973.1 coordinate 2,006,450, forward strand.
AAAGACTCTTCTCTGACAAACAGCATGGTTTCCGCTTCACCAGGTCTACTACTGATATGTTCACGACCATCACGGAGTATATACACCAGGCTCTCGACAAGAACGGCGAAGTCAAAACTGTTGCTCTAGCATATCTCCAAAGCGTTTGACAGAGTCTGACATGCTGGCCTTCTACGCAAGCTGTTTGACCTTATCCAGTCATTCCTTTAAAATCGCACAATGAAGATAGTATTGAACGGACATGCCTCCCAATGCTATCATATGAACGCGGGTGTCCCTCGAGGCTTTATTCTAGATCCTCTGCTTTTCCTTATCTACATTAACGATCTCCCTGATGTAATAGAATCCCAAGTAAGTAGGCATTAACGCTGACGACACTACGGTTTACTCTCGCCTCGATGAAAAATCTGCCGAGTCGGACAAAGCAAACCTGGCTGCTGAGCTTGAAAAGGACCTTCAATCCTTGGCGGACTGGGGTAAGAAATGGCTCGTGAATTTTAATGCTTCCAAAACGAAGCTTCTATCTATTAACCATCACAGACAATCGCTCCTACCCCCTATTAGCATGTATCAGGCCAGTCTCCCTGAAAGCAAAACACTGTGCCTCCTCGGCTTAACTCTCACTTTCCACCTTAAGTGGAATGACTATATAGAATCCATAGCTAAATTCGCTGCTAAGAAAGTCGGTTCTCTGTGTAGAGCCATGAAGTTTTTCCTGTCTGAAACAATCCTGCACATATATAAATCTACCATCCGCCTGTGCATTGAATACTGCTGCCATATCTGGTCTGGTGCTCCTACTATCTACCTAGGGGTCCTTGACAGAATCCAACGAAGAATCTGTAATGTGATCGATCCCGAATTGGCAGCTCAGTCACTTTCTCACTGGCGCAATGTAGCTTCCCTGTGCCTCTTCTTTCACGGCTCTGCTCCGATGAACGTAGCTCACTGGTGCCCATATATATGAATTTACTTGAGTCACAAGATTATCAACTTTTACTGTGAAACCAATAAAATGTAAACGCAAATTCTACTCCACAGCTTCTTTTCTCGCACTTCCCGCCTGTGGAATTTCCTTACGTTTACTCGCTTCCCCGACAGCTACATTCTCCAAGAATTTAAATGTAAAGTCAATAGTCATGTCCTATCTCACTAACCTGCATTTTCTCTCATACTCCTTTCTCCGTTCACTCCACTCTCATCAGTATTCTCATCCTTCTCTTACCCACTTCCTGATACCCCATATAACCTGTCACACTTTCTTATGACTTTCCTCTATGTAACCTCTTGCAAAACAATGGCAGTAAAATGCCTTGCTTGGAGCGATATGATAAAAAAGTATATATGTGTGTGTGTGTGTGTGTATTTATTATAAATTATACTTTAGAACATGTTCAAACTACAATCTACAGCAAGTGTACATTTTGTTTCAACATTGAAAGCACAATAATATTTTGAAAAGATGGAAATTCACGTCTTTATATTGGAAAAAAAAAAAAAAAAAAAAATTGTGTACCCACCTAGGGTAGGGAAAATGACAAACTAGAATGGGGAATCATAAACAGGGGTACAGAGGAGATAAAAAACAAAAAGAGGAAAATGGGGTAGAAAGGACTAAGGAGATGTGATGAGAGAATCAAAGAAAGGTACCAGGTTTAGATAGTAAGTAAAGTATAGTCATATACAACCTATTGTGTACCAATGTTATATAACATCAAATGAAAACCCAACTATTAAAAAAGTTTACAATGGATCTACTAAGAACTTTCAAACAAGGTTGGTATATGCCTTTAACATCCTTTAAAGGCAACACATACTGAAACCAAACATCCCTTCTTTCTGCATATTTTTGGAAGTTAAAGGACACAAACAAAACCCCCAAAGTAAAACGGAAAAATCAACAATCTATAAGTTGTTCAATGACATTTGCCCTTTGTGCCTGAGTGAAAAGCTGCAGATTTTAAGATTTCCTAAAAATGGTAAACTACTGAATAATAGAGATGAATTGAGTGTTTTATGTAAACATCAAAAATATTTTTTGTTAAAAATTAATTAATCATAATGTCATTTATAACTTGCATTCCAATATAACTTTAAAATTTACTAAAATGGTCCACAAGACACTAGTTGGTTTTCTTAACTATAATATACCTTGGTATACTAAAATTATTCAGTTCAAATTCCAACCTAAAAAATTCTGTCCCTTAAAAAAAAAAAAAATCTTTAAATTTTATTAATTGCAATATTTCATTGATAGCTTTAAAATTATTTTATCAAAATAAATAATCCACACAATACTTAATTTGTTTTTTAATCTATGATATACCTTAGCATACCATAATTATTAAAATCCTGATTCCAAACACGAAAACAAACGCCCCAAAGTTCAGCTGGCTGTCTGCCCATTTAAATAATGTTCCCACAATGTATTTTAATAAGATAAAATACTTCTATTTTAATTAAAAAAAAAACAAAAAAACTACATTTCATTTATAATTAATATAACTTAAAAATTAATAATTATTTTACTAAATAAAATACTTATACAATACTTAGTTTTCATAACTATAATATACTTTAATATAACATAATTATTTAATCATAATTATAACAAATATTTCAGCCCTTTTACTCAAGAAAAAAAATCCAACTTGTTAAAAATTGTTTACCTATTTAAGTAGTGTTGTCCCACCAAATATGTACATTACTCAAAATAATTTTCTTTAAAATTTAATTAATGTTTCATTTATAACTTATACCCTAACATAAAAAAAAAATGAAAATTATTTTAATAAAATAAATGACTCACACAATACTTAATTGTTGCTATAACTAAGTATACCATAATTATTTAATCCTAATTCTGACCTAAACATTGTCACCTTCATACTTTAATAAAAAAAAAAAAATCTATTGTTCAATATAAAAACCCCTAAAATCCAACCTCCTATTAAAAATTGTCTAACAATTTAAAAAATCTGGTCCCACTATGTATCTTATCCAGACAAAATTAAAAATTGGTGGGGGCATGGAACAACACAAGTCTAACGCTGTTCTCCAAACAACACCCGAATTCAAATAAGAAATAATGCTAAAAAAATCTGGAGTACAGATCCAAGTGCATTTTAAGTTTCCTTATGCAATAATTCCTTTTGCCCACATGCATATTTTCCCATACACTCAATGCATATAAATCAGAATGAAATCAGAGGAGCTGTTATATTACTTTAATCATACAAGACAATACAGAGGGCTCATTTTGCATTTCTTTGAGACATTTCTCCAATAGTTTCTGCTTATAGAGCAGTTTTCTTTATGATCATAACTGTTGCCTTTGTTGAAAATCCTCTTCTGTAGTTCCAGTATCTAAAAACTCAGGCAAACCATCTAATTAAATATTGGCCTATTGCTCTATCTCTTTTTTGTCAAAGTCAATTGAATTCCTTTCATTCACTTATGCACAAATACCCCTGGGAAAGTTATTAATGTCTTTTCCTTTCAGTTATAGGTAAAATAAAATCTGTCCTGGGCACTTGTGGAACTCCTTTGTCCTCTTTTATTCCAATCTTGTTTGAGCTTCAAAAACATAAATGCAATGTCAATTATCTTTATAAAAATTGTTCTCTCCATGTTTTTCTTTATCTCATTCTTTCACTCAGTCATCCCTTGACCCTTAGTGGCTTTATTGCCTTGCTTTAAGTTAAAAAAAATTGTTTATCTGCTAGGAGCTCGGACTGGCAAATATTCTTTAAAAACAGGAGCAAACACGTTTGGGTGACTTTCATCATAGCACTGAACACAAGTTAGCTTCTCAATATCAGGCGTGCTTGCACTTAATCTCTTTCCTGTTCATCTGGCCACCAGTCCACGCACTAATTTATCTGCTCATGATTATAAATTGTATTCCACATAATCCTGGTTAAAACACAATCTACGTAAACAAGTGTCTAGTTTGAATATTGCCAATATCCTTAGTAGTTCTCCCAAATTCAACATACAATTAGCTTCAACATTAATGCTTTCCAGAGCTCCTAAGAGAAAGCCATTTGAGATAGGCTAAAAGCTTCATGTGCAAGTTGTATGTGCTGGAAAAGTAATGAATGATAGTGGAGTGAGAAGTTAGGCTATGTGGGTCTAGATAAGACAAGAAATTATAGTAGTAAAACTTGCTGGCTAAGATTATATAATAGTCTCAACACCTGTGAATGATTATCATACTTGTCAGGTAAGGGATAATAAAAGCAGTAATACCCTGCTCATGAAGATAGATGCAACAACTTGTTTGCCAAAATCAATTTGAACATCTCAGGCTCATATGATAGAAAAACTCAAAAAGCCAATATCAGCAGTTTTATGGACTGGCTGACCAGTTTTTCTGTGTAGTCCTGAACAAAAATGTAAGGCTAATACAGATGGAGATTTTCTTCCATATATGAGGCCCACTTACTACTCATAAGACAATCGAACCAGTAATGTAAACAAGAGAGACTTAGACTGAATACAACCCACATATCAGTTTTTTCATATTATAACAGGGTGGTAACCCTGGTTCAGCATTTTACTGCATATGAATGCCTAATGATGATTTGAAGCAAAAAATAAGATCAAACTGTTCTAAAACTCAGAGTATTAAGAAGAGAAAGAATGAATTAAAAACAATTATAAGCCATAAAACAATAAATTTGGAGGTGGCTCTTGAGCTACATATGAAAAAGTTGAAATAAAGAGTAAAAAGGAAGAGTGAATGAGTAGAAAAGTAGAGAAAACTACACAAGGAAAAAAGCTGGAAAAAGTACAAATGAGAAGGTAAAGAATAGAGTTCATACAGAATGGAAAGAAAGGAATATGTTAGATTGAAAGAAGAGATATAATCAATTGACAGAGGTTGGGGTGTTTTGTTTTTGAGTGTGAGAATATTGAGCAATATTCTACACATCAGAAAAAGTAGAGACTATGAATTGTTATTGTTCTTGATAACTTTCCCCTTGCACTTTATTCTAGTTAACTCCTTTTTGTCATACATCCAACTTCCCTTTTGTCTAAGCCATTTGCCTCTACTTTTTTCTCTCTTCTTGATCCAGTTTCATCTATCAATCCCAAATTTATCATCTCTCCCTTGCACTTTTAATTTTGACTAATCAGGAAAGATGGTGACTAACTTCATCAATAATTGCCATTATTTGGTATTTGGAAAAAAAAACAGGTTCACGAGATTAATGTTCTGAGCTCTGCACCAACTGTCTGCCTTGCACTTTGATAAGAAACCCATCTCAAAAGAGATGCAACTAGAAACCTTGATAACATAAGCTTCACCTACCCACTCAACAAAAATAGCATTTACAATCTTAAGGCAGAATTTAGTCTTCCTTTTAAGACTTTTGGTTTGAATGCTTGGAAAAAAAAAAAAAAAAAAAAAAAAAAAATTTCCTATCAATATTTTTCTGATCAGATAGATATGATATACAAATAATAATGATTATCTCAAATAAATATTGCATTTTTATGGATAAAAGGTAAATACAGTATTCATTTACTTTTGAATTAGCAGTGCTTAGATAGAATCAGGATTTTTTAAAGAACTGTAATACCTAAGGTTTAGAGTGTAATTCTTTCTTGAAGCTTTTATTTCAGATTAAATTTCAAGCTAATAGATTAAATATTAATATTTCCAATAAAAAAAATTTAAACAGAATTTTCATACATTTTTTCTTTTGCAGTGTTGCAGTAAAGTTACACGTTTTAATGAAAATATTTTGTAAAAGATAGTTAAAATAGAAAATAACTTAAAAAAACAAAACAATAACAACTGGTTAACAAAGCTGGTAAATAATTTATTTTTTTGCAATTCACATTTGTACGTTTAAATTTCTTTTACAGTTTCTATGGAATCGAGTTCAACTGGAAAAATTTGAGGCCTAACTTTTCAGATCTATTCTTTGGCACCAGTTTTTTTTAATTTTTACATAAAAGTAAAAGAATGAGTTGATTTTGAAATAAAGGATAAAGATATGCCATATTTTTTGCTGGGAAAATACTTATAAACCTAAAAGCAAGATTGATTGACATCAAAAAGAAAAAGCCGAAAAGAAGTGATGTCAGCAAAATAGTGCTGCTTCCTTGTTTGAACAAAGGGAAGAGAAGAAGAGAATGGCATGGCTCCTCCCCAAGGACGTGGGCGAAAGTGATTTCATTGGCCAGATATTGGATTTGCATGTTTGTCATCACCCCGGTGAAGAAGGGACAAGCATACAGGGCCCCGAGCAGAGTCCAGTTGGCTCTCAGCCCAGAGATATAATGATGAAGGTAAAGCACCAAGACAATGGGCAACCACTGTGGGGCTGGCCGCCTCCCATAGAGTTCATGACTGAAGATATACAGACATATTTGCCATGCTGTTGGGTGCCAACTATACAGAAGCTGCCACTAAACGACTGATAAGAATTAAAGCCATATAAAAAGTGATTTTGCAGACGAAGTTTGAAATGGCCAACCAGAGATAAAAACAGACAAAAAGTGATTTTGCAGCTGAAGTCTCGAAATGGCCAATTAGAGTTAAAGACAGATAAAAAGTGATTTTGCAGATAGGTTGTTGACAGAGAAGACTACTTACTGTCGTCACTGCCCCCACCCAGAGAGAATCCTTTAGCAGTTTGCGTAAAACTTTGGTGTGAAGTGAACAAAGACATTTTTGAATCGTCACAAACTTGAAAACTGATTGGAGTGAACTGACATTGCTAACCAGAAACTCGAAGAAAAATGCTTTGCGAATTATGACTTAACAGGCATCTGATCATTTCGATGATGTCTGGTCCACAGTACTAATTAAGTTTTTAAACGCATTTTGGAGAGTAAAGCAAAACAAAAACACCATATAAAATGAACTAAAATGTTTATTCTGGAAATGAATTAAATGATGGTGGTGGAGGAGAAGGGACATTGATGAACTGTCAACTGACTCCTAGTATTACAATCATGCTGTGTGTGAGCGGGTGTCACCTGTAAGAAGAAAAATATGAATTAACCAGTGATTCTTTTTGTTTTAAGTATATTTTATATTTTAATTTTTTTTTTTCAGAGCTGAATATAGCATCAGCTGTTCTGCTGATTTTATTTTGATAAACTGAGGAAATATAAATTATAAATACAAAGATCATTTTCTTTTATGAAATTTTATTTCCCCTTTTGTCAGACTTGCACTTTCTAATTGGCTGCAGTTATTGGCATTTATGTTCATTTCAGTGACAACTGCACTGATAAGGTATTACAAGAGACAAAACCCTAAACTACTAAAGCTGCTACAGAAGCCTCAACTTTTGCCAGCATATTGGGTTCTTGCAAACAATGAAATGTTTTGCATTTGAGCAACCCTAAAGTTTTTTTTTTTTTTAAATTTTTTATTCTGTTACACTGTTTCAAAGAAAGGATGTCATGGTAGATGAATAGTTTCCAATTCTACAATTGACTTTAAAAACTGGCCTTTTGTTGTTACATTCAATTGTTTATTTTACTTGTACTATTAACCATATGGGTCTAAAGCTGGTATGCACAAAGATTTTGAAAGTAATTCTTTTTGTATTTACCAGAATAAATACCATAAAAAATTCAGTTTTGCAGAGACATAACATGATTTAACCAAGCTTTTTAACTTATGGAGGGAAAAAATGCTCAAAATAAATGTTTCAACTTAAATTTTTCACAAGCAATTTCGTCTGGTTATCAAAACTTAACTATGACTATTGAGCATTGTTCAACTAGAAATCTCAAGAACAAAACTTCAAAGGCTATCAATAACACAAGTACGTATGTAAGTGTGTGTGTTTGAGGTCTACCAACAAACTTTTTAGCCAAACCAATAGATAAGTCTGATGCAGTGACATGCAAAGATTGTTATAATGACATTCTATATACAAAAGTGAATTCATATTTAAAAGAAACTGTTGAGTTATCCAATTACCTGAGCTATTGGGCCTCAGATGTTTCCATGCCTTCTTCTTCAGCTCCCTCTTCTGTCTCTTCTTCATCTTCCTTCTTTTCAGGCTTCTCATAAGCCTTGTCAGAAGGGGTGACCACCACACCTTCCCAAACACTCATCTCTGTAGCAATGCCTAAAATGTATAGATTAAAATGGAACCCAGAATAGCAAGTAAAACTTATAACCAGAATTTTGTATAAAAACTTTCAATTTAAATTACAAGAATCAAGTTTGATAAAATTTGGGATTATTCACCTTACAGATGTAGTTTACTTATATATGACTTCCATTGTTTCAGGAACTTTGAAGAAACAGCACAACATAAAATAAGCAAAACTGAAGTCTATTTCATTTAAATATTAGAGAAAACAAAACCTGAAACTCAAGTCAGTTGCCGAAAATTAAAAAGGATAAAGATAAATGAGTCATTTGTTATGTAGCGCAAAAGTTTTCTTAAAGCAAGCATGAAAAGGAGAAAAATCAAGCACTTACTTGAATTGCCCTCCAATCCCAATATTTGCCTGTAGCCACCATGGCTGAGTACTCTCAGAAGAGTTTGAGCTGTGAAGCAAACTTGATCCTAGGGAGAGAAAGGGATATATTGCACACAAAATCAAAAGAAATGCAACAAAGATGGACTCACAAACACACAAAATATGATGATAGGGACATACCTGCTGTTCTAAGGTCATTACCGTGTGTACCCGCACCGTGCCCTGTTCACATGGATCTGTGATGCCAACGGAGCCGGGCAGGAAGAAACCGGCAGCCAACAGCTGGAGACAACGTCTGAAATCAAAATCAATTTCTATTGAATTATAAGGGTTTTCTTTCATGTTAATGTTTGTATGGATGAGATAGTATTTTGTACACACATACACAGCAGAGTGGAAGGAAAAGATACAATAAAGTTCCTAGCTGCCTCATTACACTAAATCCAATATTTTTTGTTGTAAAATGGGCTGAGAACTTCACACCCTCTTACTTACACATCGATTTTGATTGAATGTTACTATTCCTATATCAATTCCTTATGGTTAAAAAAACAGAAAATATTTTAAAAACACAAGCATTAAATTTTTACTGATTAATTTCCATTATTACTGGAAAATTGGAATAATGAATGCCATTTACCTGAAGGCCACATTAATAGGAAGGGGCTGCCTGGATGGGTTGTTCATAATTGCATAATAGGCCTATGAAAGAAAAAAAATTTGTTGAATCTAGATTAAGAAAACAAAATGAACAAATATCTTTTAAAGCACATGTACTCATTTTCTGTTTTTGCATATAATATTACACAAAATTCATATCTTAATAGATGTCAGAGAGCATAAATTCTTAACATGCTTCTTCACAGGTATGAACTACTTTTAAAACTCCTGAAAAGAAAAAAAATGTCAAGGCCAATTTTATAAAAAAAAAAAAAAAAATCATGAAAAGGCCTGCTTCCACATCATCCACTACAAGATTAAGACCAAAGAAACAACAAAGATATAATTTGCAATATTGACTTTCATATGATTCTAAACCATTTAACATGAACAAAGCTGTGCTGACATCCCGTTACATATACATTCACCATCCAGAGACAGTAGCAAAAATTAATTTCTGGGAAGAATGACATAGCAATCAGGCTGAGGAAAAACTATCCAAGAAGGTGTATTTTATATATCAACCCAACAAAATCTGAGAATTCTCATAGACACCATTTAGAGTGATAAAATTTTAGAATATTGTACATACCTATTAAAAACTAAAAACCCCCATTTTTATTTATGAATAATGAATTTTTTCAATTTTAATTAAAAATATAAGTTTTAAATCTTAAAATTTTGCATTAAATAAACTTTTTTTTTAGATAATATGAAGTAAAAGCTATATTTACTAATCGTAAATTAAAAAGCTTAGTACAAATGAACAAACACTGTGCTCATTTTTGCAGATACAGATGACCATACATGACATTATCAGAAAATAAGGAGCTATATTAAATTTAAAGCCAAAATTTTGATAATTCAACATCAAATTACAAAAGAATACTTCACTAAATTTGAAAGATTACTGAGTACTTAAGTGTGTGTGTGCGTGTGCGTGTGTGTGTGTATATATATATATATATATATATATATATATATCCAACTGTTTTTTATGTCTAAAGCCCCATCTAGTTATCAAGCTGCAAAACATATGAAGAGTTTAAATAAACAGCCACTGTTGGAGAGAGAGAGAAAAAAAAAAGCATTTCTGCAATATAACTTAAAGCAAATAATTTTTTCAAATCAAGTGAATCATATTTTAAATCTGCTAATTTTAGTTTCAGAAAAAGATTATTTTATTTTTGTAAGATTTTTTAATAAAGGGAATTACATTACAGTAAATGTGGGCAGAAAATTAAGTTTTTTTTTTATAGTAAAAAACTACAATTAATCTTGAAATGGAGCTAAGTATTTTGCTTATTTGAAATATTAAATTTAATCTATTAACTTGAAATTAAAACTTCAAAAAATCCCAGCATGCATCTGAATTTTTTTTATAATCAATTCACTCCAAACAAGACAGGACTGCCACTGGTGTGCAGGAGGTTACAGTGAGAAAAAAAAAAAAAAAAAAAAAAAAAAAAAACAAGTACAGAAGATGTCGAAGAAAAGATAAGAGATGGGAATAAGTAGATAGAAAATGGCAACTGATGTTGCTTTTAAACTTTTGAAGATTGTAGCTATTATAGAAGCAAGCAAACACTAGGGATTTACACAAACACAAAGTGCGAGAAAAGAAACAGTAGAAGAGAGTTACATTTAACTATTTTGATGGCAAAAGGTTGGGACGTAAATACCAATCTAGTAGCATGAGTAAATACAAGTGGTCGGGGAACCAGGGGAAAAGACCATCAGAGCAGTTGCCATGAAAATGCTTGCTGAAAAGACAGAGGAAAGCCAGATCATGCCATTGAGAAAGTAATTGAAGGCGAGCTGCTAAGTCAAGATTGATTATATTGGAGATACCCCTTTGGATTTTGTCAAGAACCTCAAGATGAATACTAGGAGCACCTGACCAGATATGGCAACAGTATTCAATGCATAACAAATAGTAGATTTATAAATATGCAAAATGGATTCTGACAAGAAAAACTTCCGGGCCCAACACAGTGACCAAATCTTCCTAGCAAGTAGATGCAGCTATGGATTCTATGTAGTCATTCCATTTGAGAGAACAAGGCCAAGTCGTTGAAGTGTGTTGCTCTTTAGGAAATTAGCGTCAAGCTTCGTTTTGGAGGTATTCAAGTTCATGAGCCATTTCCTACACCAATTCATTCATAGATTTTAAGCCTTTTTGAAAGGCAACAGCCAGGTTTACTTTGTCAGATTTCTTATTGAGATGGGAGTAAATGGTGGTGTAATCTGCATAGATGTCTACTTGAGAACTGATTACATCAAGAAGATCATTGAAGATCAGGAAAAGCATAGGACCTGGGATAGAGCCTTGAAGGATGACCACATTTGTATGAAAGGCTCTTGAAGTTTGATCGTTCAAAACAATCTTTACATCACAATTTGATAGGAATGACTGGATTAAATCAAACAATCATTCAGAAATATTGTAGTTCTGGAACTTGCACAAAAAGTCAGCATGCCATAGTGTCAAATATGTTCAAAATAAGAACAACACCTTGAGCTTCACCATTGTTATTAAGAGCCTGGTGTGTATATATATATATATATATATATATATATTCAGTGATGGCTGTTAGCATATCAGCAGTAGACCTGGCAAAACAGAAGCCAACTGTTTGTCAGAGAGAAGGTTGCGAGATACTTAACTAATTTAGCATTGATAATAGCCTAGAATATCTTGCCAAAAAAGAAGTAAGAGGCTAATAGGCTGATAATTAGAGGGGTCAGAGGGTTCCCCAGAGCTCTTAAAAACAGGAACTACAGGGTAAAACTTCCAACAAGCAGGAAATCAGGAAGTAGTGAGGTAATAGTTTGGAGAGGACTGGAGTCAGCTCAGAGGGACTTTTTTTTTTTTTAAGGATGATGACAAATTCAATCACCTTTGCTTGCCTCATAGGAGTTAAGCTTGGAAACTAAAATTTTCCAAGGTATTGCTTTATTTGATATTTTTTAATCCTTTATTGAATCAGTATTTTGTCTCTAGACCAGAGAAGGATATATATTTTTTAGCAGTATCCTGATTAGAACCCAGTTTATCATTTCACATTAGCTTATTAAATTGTGTCTGAAGATCCTGTATGAAACCTGCCAGTTGCATCTTGTTTGTTTTTGCTTAAAACAGTTTTACTATGCACCTAATTACTTCTGTATATAAAAAAATTAGAATGTAAAATAGCAACAAAATCAACCTAGCAAAGTTAACAAACCATCTATTAGTTTCCATTGCTGTTGTCTCATTTGCTCAATTACAAAAAGTTTTTATCAAACAAACACTAACCTTTATCACCAATGTAGTATAGACAGCAATATAAATGCAGGAGAAAGCCACTTACCAATAAATCTACAATCCAGGGGGTGAGAGGCTCTAAGCCTTGAAATCTGTTCTTTAAATCTCGTATTAAACGAATCAGAACTTTTATGCTACAAGACAAAGAAAAAATACATCACCAGTTGAAAAAAAAAAAAAAAAAAAAAAAAAAAACTTCATAAATAGCCATTTAATTTAAATGTGAGTTTTGTCAAATTTCATATGCAATATTGGTATATATATATATATATATATATATATATATATATATATATATATATAACATTAAAAAAAACAAAAAAACAAAAAAACAGTCAGACCAGCATTTAACCTGACCCAGATGATAAAGTGTAAAGATGCTGAACATAAAGAAGCCTAAAAAAGGGAATACTAAGACCAGTTTTTACAACTCATTCAGAAAATGAAATTTAACTATTTTTATTTCTATAAAGTTCATTTAATGGATGCATTTTGCATTACTTGACCAGTCACTTTTATGTACAAGCTTCAGTTATTGCCCAAAAAAACTCCAAGATGATGAATGTTGTAATAAACAATATTATGTGAGGTCCTCTTTAACAATTAAATTTCAATTCACTATTTCACATGCTATTTGGAAAGGGAATTACGATCAATGACTTCCTTGATACAATAATGGCTGATGCTGCAATAAAGTCATTGTTACTTTGAAAACAATTTCAACATTTTACCATGATTCTAAAGACTTTGCTATTAAATTTTTACTACATCGTCTTCTGGATATCTATCTTATTTCTATTAGGCATTAAGAGATTCAAAGCTATTTTACAAATAGTATACAGAGAAATTATGCTCATACTTCATATCCAATTTCTTATTTTCAAATGCATTTAACTGAATTTATCTTATTGTGTAATGCCAAAACAAAATAATTAAACACAAGACCTATTCAATTTAAATAGATTAAACAACAGGTTGTAACTGTTTTAGGAAATAACAATTCTGTTAACACCAATTATATTTAGTTTCCTGGTTGATACACAATGTGTTTGTGTAAGATATATATTTGTGAAAATACTAAAAAAAAGTGTGAAAGAATTTCATCGTTTTAAAATATTTGATATACAACTGCTTACTAGGTTTTGGCACACCTAGACATATACCAACCAATAGCAATCATTTCATTGAATTTACCTTGAATGTGAAGCATTTTCTTCAAACCAACGTGCATGTCGAATGGCTGCTAAGTGTCCTTGCATGGTTTTACCATCCACTGTAGAAAATTAAGGAAAATAATGAACACACATTATATTTATTATATTATTTGCATTAGATAATTATAGGTACCTCCAATAAATCACTGCTCATTTTTGATACCTCAATTTAAATTTAATTTTTAAAAATAAAAATGTTTTCTTGAAGCTTTAATTGAAAGCCAAGAGATTAAATTTACTAATTACAGTAAGCAAAATACCCTGGTTTAGTTCAAATCGAAATTATATTGATCGGAATCAAAAATTTAAGTGCTGAAATTTTTTTTAAAAATATTCCACCATTATTGATTGATTATGTAAACAGTAACCAAATTTCCATTTTAAAAATCTTGCAAAAAAAATTATTTAAGTCGTTATTTAAGTTGATTTTTATAATTGAAACTTACCTTTATCTGATTTCAAACAATTAGTAAGTGCTTACTTACTGCCTGGAAATTTATGATATAAATCTCTTTAACTACGGTAGCCCTCTTATCTGTGCTATCTTAGGTGACAAATGATATTGACAAGCAGTAGGTGTCAATGACGCTTGGATGGTGACCAAAAGTGACAAAAAATTCATGTAGCTTAAAACGTAACATTAGGAAATTTAAATTTTTTTTTTTTTTTAACTAAATAGTAAAATTAAAAATTTAACAATATTTTATAGAATTTTAGTTTAGATTTATAGCCAGACTATGCTTTCTGAATAAATAAAAATTTAAATTTCTTTTAAAATAATTTAATAAGAAAGAATTAAATTAAAATAAACGAACTAAGTTATATTATGTTATTTATTAATATTTTTCTGAAATATTAAATATTTTTTACGTTTAAATATTACATATTTTTCTGAAATTAATTATTAATATGCTTTCTGAAAAGTTTAAATTTCTTTTAGAATAATTTTAATTTAATAAAAAAAGAATGAAATTAGAATCAAAGTGTGGTTTGTGTCATTTTCAATGTAATGGGAATTCATCCAAGCACTTGTTAACTTCTAAAAACAATACAGAAACTTATGACCCCTATGGAACACCATACTTAATAAAAATTACCATATTCACACACAAATTTATTTTTTTTAATTATTTTAAAAATAAAATTGGTGAACGATTTTTATTAAACTTTTCAATTTTCGATAGGCAATATAATAATCAATTCTTAAGTAAAAAAGAAATTAAACGTTTCTATAAAAGGTTTTTAAAATATTTATAACACTTTTATGAATTATTATAATAAAAAATAAAAACAATTATTTCAAAATTTTATTAGTAAACGAAAAAAATTTTTCTCTTCAGACTATAATGTCCTTAATAATTATTTATTCCAGAAATTAAAAGATTATCAAATTAAATTATATCAGAGTTTTATTGCATTTTTATCTTACTCTTTGGAGCAGATTTTCGATCAGGTTGTCCACTTTAAAATAAAAAACATAGATGATTTATATGCCTCAAGGAGTCCTGCATTTAACTAATAAAAAATCTTTTTACATCTAATTAAAATTTATTAAAATTTCATGGATTTACATAGAGGGGGGTAAAAGAGTTATAAAAAAAAAAATTTTTTTTCACCAAGATATTTAAAAAAAAAAAAAAAAAAAAAAAAAAATTTCAAAAATAATTTCATTTGTGAATGAGTACTGAAAGTTTCATTCAAATCTGACTATTATTTGATTTTTGCGATAATTTCCAAATTAATGTGTTTGTCACTGGGAAAAAAAAGTGGGTTGTGTCATTACGTTACCCATTGTAAAACAGTCGTAAATTTTTTTTAGCCGCTAACTCAAATAAAAACAACATTTTCTAACAAAATTTCGAAAATGTTAGCAGGGATTAAAATTTTTTTTAAAAATTGCTTTCATCTTTCCTCTTAATAATAATATAAATATTTTGACGGAAAAAGTTTATTTTATTAAGTTTATGAACTTTTTTATTCATATTATGCTAGGTACCTACAAAAAAAAAAAATCACTGCTCATTTTCGATACCTCAATTTAAATTTAATTTTTAAAAATAAAAATGTTTTCTTGAAGCTTTAATTGAAAGCCAAGAGATTAAATTTACTAATTACAGTAAGCAAAATACCCTGGTTTAGTTCAAACCGAAATTATATTGCTCGGAATCACAAATTTAACTGCTGAAAAAAAATTTTTTTTTAAAATTTACTGCCATTATTGAGTAATCAACACATGTAAACAGTAGCTAAATTTCTGTTTTAAAAATCTTGCACAAAAAAAATATACCTCTTTGACACGTTATTTAAGTTGATTTTTATAATTGAAACTTACCTTTATCTGATTTCAAACAAGAATTAAGTGCTTACTGTCGGGAAATTTACGAAATAAATCACTCTTTAATGATAGTAGCCCAGAGTTTTAAAAAAATATTTTCACCAAGATATTTAAAAAATAATTTCATTCATTTGTGAATGAGTACTGAAAGTTTCATTCAAATCTGACTATTATTTGATTTTTGAGAGAATTTTCAAATTTATGTGTTTGTTACCGTGAAAAAAGTGGGTTGTGTCATCATTACCACGTAACCTATTGTAATAAAGGCGTAATTTTTTTTTTTAGCCGCTAACTCAAATAAAACAACATTTTCTATCAAAATTTCGAAAATGTTAGCAGGGATTCAAATTTTTTAAAAAAATAATTGAAAATTGCTTTGATCTTTCCTCTTAATAAAAATATAAATATTTTGATGGAAAAAGTTTGTTTTATTAAGTTTATGAACTTTTTTTATTCATACTATGCTGTTTCATGCTGTTTTTTTAGCAATTAATTGGAGGTACCTACTCAATTGATTTGGTATACAGTGGAACCTGCTGTATGCAACCCTCTTCGTAGCACCTGTTATTCTATGCACAGACGATTTGCTAATGTCAATTGACCTTTAGTAAGCAACCACCTCCAGGCTAGAGACTAACATCAATGAGTGAAAATCACTGATCAAGCGACCACTTTTGGTCATAGACTAGGAACTTCTAAATTAGGAGAAACTAAATGAGTAATTCATTTCATTTTGATTTGATCTAAGCCAGGAACACTTCCTCATTGTTTTGTTATTGTAGTGCTGTATGAACCTGTTATTTCTTGTTGAAATGTACATTGCCTGAGTTCACCTCAAGGTCAAACATTAGCTGTTTTGTACTATTGCAGTTGACATGTTCAAGGGATTTATCAAAGTCTCTGACTTGGATAAATTCAGGGATTGGGAAAAATCATAATTAGGTCCCTTTTGCAAATATCTACCTCTTTCATCCCATCATTTTTTTTGTGTAACTATCTACTATGTTTCTCCCACCAACGATAGCTGTCAGTTTTTTGTATGCCCCCCCCCCCCACTATCGCAGATTCTCCTTTGCTATCACTCACTTCTTAAAAAAAAAAACTTAAACTGTATACTTTTTTAAAAGTTCACTTAATAAATATTTTGGTCTCTTGTTGACAATTGTAAATATGCTTTTTAAAATGAATTATGCTGAATAAATTTCTTTAAAGTTAGGCCATTTTCTTATGTTCTCATTTATTTATTACCTGAGTACATGGTAAAATTCTAGTATGTACATTCTGATGAGTGGAATATATGTTCCTGTCGTAAATCAGTAATGACTATGAGCCTTTAGTAAGCGATCACCTGCCATATACGACCAGTTTTTGATGACAGTAGGAGTGGTCGCATATGACAGGTTCCACTGTATATGATATTCTTGGCTATTATCTAAAAAGATTTGATAAAAAACACCTACAAATTAAGAACGTTTTACTAATTACTCAAATGTATTACATAAAACTCAGTTTCATAATTATATTCCACTCTCTAGTATTTGAACCTGAGTAAACACCTAATTTTTTTTTTTAAGGAGTTAGGTACTTTTGTCAGTTGTCTGTTTTCAAAAATGCCAGTGTTCATATTCATCAAAATATTGTGCCATCAAATAAATTCTTTGAGTCTACAAGAAGTTTGTTGATCAGAGAAACAACTCCCTGTATGGATTTCATTCTGTTATGCCTGCAGTTTATGTCCAGCACCCAGGAATTAGTGAGGCACTTGATAAAAGAATTATCTAAGGCACCTTAAAAGCCTTTGGGAAAGTGTAGCATAGGTGGGGCTGCTATACAATCTCTAGCTATGTAATTTCTGAAAGAGTCCTCATAAGTCCTTCCCATCAGGTAGGTCCTTGAATGTCAATCTCAAGCTTCTGAACTCTATTAGAACAATGGTGTCCCACTACTAGGTCTTATCCTCCTTCTTTATATAAACAATCAGCATAAGAACATTTTCAGATCATCATTAAATATCTATGCAGATAGATAATCTATAAGTGCACTTCCAAAATTCTAAATGATCAGTGTACATCTAATAACCCCAAAATATGAACTGGAATGTAATTTTCAAACTGACCTTGAATTCTCACTCAACCACAATTGCACACTCAAAGAGGATCCACATATCTGCTGGGAATCAAAGATCACCTTAAATCATAAAAACTTGTATATGATTGATCATTAAAAAAAAAACTCCACCCGAATGCTACATACAGCCTTCAAGGTGGTGAATTATCTTAGCTACAACCTCTTTCCCATATACGTAATCCTATCAATTACCAGTTTCCATGGAAAATGGTGTGAATAGCTAAATTCCATATTTCTACCAGTTCAGACCTTTATAACTAAAACCTACCATGCCATGTACACAGGGGCAAATCATCCTTATTGCCATTGTATCTCAGTAAACAGTAAATTACAGTTGACAGATTCTTGAAGAGTTATTGATTGCCAAGAGGATAATAACCTGACTACAATTAAACTTAAGTCTAGGGACAACCATTATCTATTCTACATATCTTTATAATCTTATATTCTTACATTCATAAAATAACCTCATTCAGTAACAATGTACCCTGGTGGTGTTTTGGCCCTGTATTGGGTGAACAGTAGCCTATAACAAAAAGAGCACACTAGCAATGAAAGATTGTCAAAAACTGAACATCAGCAATTTTTCTTGTACATGAAGACACAAAGCATTTTACCATCAAGTAGTTCACTTTAAGGTAAATAAAAACATGGCTATATAAATTAAGAAAGTATTGGGTTGTCCAGAAAGTTCATGCCAATTTTTAGGGGAAATGAAGATAAAACAAAATTGCCATTAAATATTTATTCAACTAAATATTTCGTTGCATAACCGTTCTCCATTTTTTTTCTTCAACTTAAAGATTCCGTCTTCCAGGAATTTTGGTGGTTTCTCAGCAAAGAACTCAAGGTGTTTTTTTTTTTTTATGTCATCCAAAGAATTCAAATTTTTACCATTGAGATTATTTTGCAAAAAAACACCATGAACTTTCCAGACTATCCAATAATTATCTATACTTACGATGCAGTTCTGGGTCCAGTTTCTTGAGATTTGGTGGAATAGTGGTAATTAAACATTTCACAGAGACTTCAGAATAACTAATTTCAAAGCCCGAGTCATTGGTAAGCATACTTAGAACTGGGAGAAAAAAAGGAGAGAGAAGAAAAAAGTTTTTGTTAAACAGTAGAAACAATACAAACTGTATTTTGTAATACACTTTTTACTGATTATTTCCAGAAATCTATAAATGTATTTATTTTGTAAATATTACTTTGATGCAGTTAGTAAATGAAACATACCTTCATGAGGATCAGCAGCGCGAAGATCTTCAGCAACTTTGTTCCCTAGAGCAGCTACTGCCTCTTCTGTAAACAAATGATAAAGACAAATGTAAACAGTAAAGAATAAATTAAATTTGTGACAAGATTAATTATTTTAGTGATTACTAAGGAATTCAAAAGATGTGTGATGATGGTCAAAGATTCCCCCCCAACCTTTTAAGTGAGAAAATTGTCCAAGATTCTTTGATTAGATTGATACATCAGATTAGGAATAGAGATAAGAGTACAAATATTTTCTTGCAAGTTTGAAGAGTAAAACACAGATTAATGAAAGATTTTTGTTGTTGGATTCCAAATGACAAGCTATAGCAAATATAAAAAAAATGAATAATTGAGCATTTTTCAAACTTACTTGTAGGAAGTGTCTTAAGAATAATGACCACATCAGCTACATTATGTCCTGCCATCATTGTTCCCTTCTTGTGAGATCCTACTTGACGGACTTCTTCAATTTGCTGGCAATACAAACAATTTAGAATTTTCATGTAGTCACAATTATATAAAGACTTAAGAGGATCTAAAAGTAAAATAGAAACTTTGTGCTGCTTGCTGGTGTAAAAAAGGCCTTAAATTTTGTTATCCACACAAACTAAACCACCAATTCAATCTAGTATCAATCAAGTCATAGCTATAGTACTGTTAGATCAAGCTACTAAGTTATTAGTTTAATCAGAACATTTGTACCATTTGCATGCTGTAAACTTTAGAGCTTTAAAAAAAAAAAAAAAAAAAAAAAAACTTACTGCAGGCTCAAAAGAAGCAGTTACGATGAGATTATCAAGGACAGTCTGTATCTTAGTAACCAGAGCAAGTACAGCAGCTTGTTCTGTGGTGGAGGGTGTCAGATCCTGATTCCTCTTGAGTAAAGCCTGCAAAAGTAAATAATATACAACAGTAAAACAAAAATTACAGATATTAAGACACTTGTCGATGACATTCCATTAAAAAAAAAAAAATTAGCAGAAAGGGACAGGAGATCAATAGAAACTGAACATCGAGATAGAGTAATCAACTTTTTCATTTCAAATGATGGACAGCAAGCTAAGAACTAAATTAATGCTAATTTTATGAAAATGGCTAAAAGAAAAAAAAAAAAAAAAAAAGATCTGTTAGAGTATGCCATTATAGGTACAAATAAAACGTTCAGGAATACTTACTTCAGTGAAGGCTTTGTCATCAGATGCTGGCTTTGCTCGGGGGAATGCACTCTCACACTGAGAAAAAGAAAATTCAGCTTAAATTAAGAGTAGACATTTTAACTGGTTTTTGTCAAACTACATTTGTTTTATGTACATACTGGTACCAATGTTAATTTTAACATTACACTTAAGTGAAATTTGAAGTTACTTTTTACTAATGTATTTTAAAAATAATCACAAATAAAATTAGTGCTAACAATTTGTAACTCTTCCAAATGAACTTGAAGAGGTTTAAACAAAGGAATTGGTTAAGATGCAAAGAATGTTATACAGAATGAGAGACATACTTGAGCCAAATCAAATGGGACGTGAGGAACAAATGCCCGGAACCTGAAAAAGGAAGAATAAAAGGACATCAAAATAAGAGTTAGTAAATGGAGGACCTACACTTGATCACACAGTATTATTTTTGTTTTATATTTTATAACAGTTGACAATGATGCCAACAGTGATTGCTAACACTGCTTATATGTAATCTTCAAGCCATGCTTGTTGGCCTGCTTGTCAAAGGGAGTTAACAAAGCCAGGCATTTCTAGTTTATTGTATTTGTGTAGGTGGCAACAGTTATATTTCAAGTTGTAGCTACTGTATAGTGTTGCTTGTTAACATTGTTTATGATTACTCAGGATATTTTGTATAAATTTATTATTTGTTGTGGGTGTCACATTTGTAACTCGGTCCTTCCGTCATCAAGGAGAAATTCATTCGGACACCGTTTTTTTGTTTGTTTACCTTTTGTCTTCCAGCGACATCTTTCTTGTTACTGTTTTTTATTCTATTTTATTTTGTTCTCCCTTCTCTCTCTTTCTTTCTTTGTGCCTTGTAGCCAATAGACCATGCTTCCTTTTGTTTTAATTCCTTTTTTTTCTTTATCACTCCATACCGTTCTTATCCACTCTCAGCAACGTGATGCCATGTGAGTAGGGTCTGCCTTTTGGCGGGATCTTCAGATCCTTCCTGTTGGTCTCTGTATCCATACGCACGATCTGCCTCTGCCGTTTCATATAACTTTGGTACGTTTATTTCATTCTTCTTAGCCCTTTCATCTCCTTCGCATTGTAAATGCATTATTGTGGCACAACGGATAGTCCGTTGCCTCTTTATCTGTGTTGCTTGTTCTTTCTAACCCCAAAATATCCTCTTTGAGGATATGTTTTACAATTATTGAGCAAACACAAAAGATTGTTGTGATCAGAACTTATGTTGGTACAGCTGGAAAAAAGTGATTTGTGGGCTAGTGTTGAACAGGTAGATGTAAACCAAAGAGAAGATTGTGGTTTCACCTAATATTTAAAAATGAATCCCAATCAGTACAGTGATAATATCTGTAAGTTTTGTGAATAGAAGGTTCCTGTTTAATAGATGAGTCAACTGCAGTGTGATCTGAACTGCCAAGTGGACAAAGTTGTGATGCTTGACAAGAGCTAGGAAAGGAGATAAGGAACAAATCAAATTAAGAAGTTTGATCAGAATTATTAGGGAAACAAGAATTCCACTGTGACCAGTGGAAAAATTAAATGTATGAACATCTGTAACATTAGAAATGTTTAATCACTTGACATAATAAGCATTAAAAATGACCAAACACAAAGAGGTTTGCAGATAAATGAAGTGAGAGCCATTTCTATATTGCCATATGTTTTGTCTAATATGTTACAGTCTTCAGAAGAGAAGGAGTGACAATAGGTAACAGAGTACAATAAAGTCGAATGAATACAAAAGAATCATTCAGGGACAAGTGACAATTCCTTTGCCATTGAAGATTTTCCCAGATCTAAACACCAAGACCATGCTAGAATATTTTCAATAAAGAGCAACATTTGTAGCAACAGAACTTTAATTCGTTTCACAAAGTGTTAAGATACTTGGAGAACATTTCAAGAGAAAAGATTCTATACAACAGAAGTTGATACAAATACCATGAATATTGAAGAAAGAACAGTTGAAGGGGTATTTTTTTTTTTTACTGATTTATAATTACTTTTAATTGTAACTGTCATAATAAGTTTTAATGTGAAAAAGGCTTAAACAATAATCAGTGTCCATCTATGGCAATACAAATTTGCCAAAAGGTGGCAAAGACTAAAGCATAATGTAGCCCCAGGGTTACCCATCAGAAGTACATGCAGAGCCACTTATCTATATAGTACTGCCAATACCCAGATATTATGCAACTGCTGACCAGAGCAAACACTAAAGAACCATCAAATAATTTAGGCTCTTTATTAGCAGTTGGGATGCAGCAACCAGAAAGTTGCCAACTTGAGACCCTAATAATGAAAAGATGTAGCTGGTAATCAGATCACCAAAACGTTAAAACAAATCATTAAGCTCATAAAAGAAAAGATCCTGTAAACCATATTTTAAACCAGAAACAAGGGAAAAACCTCTACTACTGTCCAATAAACATGAAAAATATACTGGTTGGGCAATAAGTAAATCTATCTACTATTAACAACACAGGTGATTGCCTTTTAGAGATAACATTTCTAGAAAGTTTGCCAAATGTTTTTCTGCATGCTGGAAGTTCTCTTCAGTCATTCCTGTATTTAAGAACTTGTCATTCCTGTATTTAAGAACAATTTTTGGGAAAGTGTTCGAGGCCATAATTAATGCTGAAATAGTTCAACATCTCACTGCCCACAAACTCTACTCTGACAGGCAGTATGGCTTCCGCTTTGGCAGGTCCATGGCCAACATGCTAACAACCGTTACGGAGTACATGCTCCAGGCCCTTGATGAGTTAGGTGAGGCTCGTGCTGTTGCTCTGGACATCTCCAAGGCTTTTGACAGGGTTTGGCACTCTGGCCTTCTATGCAAGCTACAGGGTTATGATATTACCGGACGCTTGCATGATTTAATTAATCCAATCTTTTTTAAATAACTGCAAAATGAAGGTTGTTTTGAATGGACATGCCTCTTCATCCTACAGCACAAATGTTGGTGTCCCACAAGGCTCTATCCTGGGCCCGACGCTCTTCCTTATTTTCATCAATGACCTCCCAGATGAGATCAAGTGCCAAGTAGGCATCTATGCAGATGACACCACAATTTACTCCCGCATCAGTAAGAAACCCGTCGTAGTGGACAAACATAATTTCGCTGCTGAACTTGAATGGGATCTACACTATGGTGAATTGGGGCAAAAAGTGGCTTGTCAATTTCAATGCATCTAAGACCAAGCTGTTGTCTATTAATCACCACAGGCAACCTCTCCTGCCTCCCGTAAGCATGGACCAAGCAATTCTCCCTGAGAGCAATACACTGTGCCTCCTTGGCCTTACCCTCTCTTCTGATCTCACTACATTGAGTCCATAGCTAAATCCACTGCTAAGAAGGTTGGGTCACTGTCGGGCCAGGACGTTTTTCCCGCCTGAATCCATCCTGCATATATACAAATCAACCATTTGTCTGTGCATGGAATACTGCTGTCATATATGGTTCATCTCAGTGTTCTCGACAGGCTCCAAAGGAGAATCAGTAATGTGATAGGTACTTGGCGACTCGACTACAGCCACTTCCCCACCGACGAAATGTGGCCTCCCTTTGTCTGTTCTATAAATGCTTTCATGACTTCTGCTTGAACGAACTTAAGTCACTGGTGCCTCCTCAACAGGTGTTTACTAGTGCAACCAGATTGGCAACTGGGTCTCACCTATTCAGTTAGGTTAGCCAAATGCAGATGACAATTCTACTCCTGCAGCTTCTTCTCTCGCACTTCCCGACTGTGGAACTCGCTCCCATATTCTTGCTTTCCTGACGGCTACAACCTCCAGGAATTTAAATGCAATGTCAATACCCATCTATTAACCACTTGACTAGTTCTTTCCCCAACCTGTATATCCTTTCCTTTCTCTCCACCTTTGAAACTGTCATCACACCTGCATTCTCAGCTTTCTATTGCTCCTTTCTAACTGGTTCGTCTTCCTCTTCACTCTCTTCTAATTAATCTTTTTACACTTATGTAGCCCCTGCACATCAGTGGCCTTACCGCCTTGCTCGGGGTGATACGAGGTAAAAAAAATAAAAAAAAATCTTCCAGGCAATGGGGAAATTTCTAAATTATTAAAACCTCTCTAAAGATTATCTCAGAAGTTGAAATCTAAGGAATATTCAAGTAAAATCATTTGATTTCAAGTACAAGAGTGAAGTTAAAAATTAAACATACACACACACTGAATATGAGAGTAAAGAATTCAAATAAATCACTTATTCTATTATAGTTTGTTCGGAGAAAGAGAATTTAAAAAAAAAAAATGAAATTGAAAAACAGGTTAGCTAACTGGCTCAACAGAAATCAAGGTAAATAAAGAAATAATTATCGTTTTAAAAAAATGGACAAGATTTAGATGGGGGAGGGGATAATCTTAAATAGAAATGAGTTTGAGGCTAAATATATGCTTTTTGTTTACACAGTGAGGACTTTAAGGACTGAATATAGATGTTCTCTAACACTTTGAGGTGGTAACTAGAGTGGTATATATTTCAGATGAAAAGTGCACTCACACTAAAGTTAGCAGCACAACTATGGTTATTAATAAGGTGTTCTGCAATAGAAGACCCAAAACTAAATATTTATATTGTTGTAAATAAAAACTGCCTATGCAAAACCATTTGTCAAAAAAACTTAATTGTTCATAATTCAGTCAATTGCCATACGTAATACATGCCTGGGTAATACATTCACTAATCTCTTTCGATTAGTGAATGACTAGACAGAAGATTTTCCTGCAGTAAAAGACCATTTCTTTCTGCAGTAGACTGGCTGCCACCCAAGGTTATGGAATGCAGTCTGTCCTGCTATTCAAACAATAACTGGGAGGATAAAAGATGGGATTCATACTTTTCTCAAGGATATTTGCACATAAGTGAATGTAATGAACCCAACTGGAATTGAAACTCAGCTCACTAAATTCTCATTCTGAGTCTTTACCCATTACACTACAATGTTTAAATAAAAAAAAAATTGTTGTATACCACAACTTATCAAATATGTATTCTTATCTATATAAATAAAACTGAAGATGTGTGTATCCTTATTTCTATTAACATACACCCCAGATTTTACACATTTGTTTCAAAACTTACACACCCCTAAAAAATAAAAATTGTGGTTCGTTAGTTTAATTTTTATTTTAATTCCTTATTTTCAAGTATTTTTTTTTGTTAAAAGATAAGTTTAATACAGTAACTTTTACATGGAGATAAACTTTCAAAAATACAAGAGTTATTTCCCATATTTCATATCTGCAGATTTTTTTTAACTAATTGTAGCCCAGCTGTGTGTGTGTATCCCCACTGATTTCAATTAACATTCTTTCACATTTTTCATCTAATTTGTCCTAAAACTTTACACACCTCTTGCAAATATATTTAAGCAGACATTCATCTTGCACAGTCAACTCAGAAGCAAACCTCCAACATTTATCCAGCCCCATTTTATCCTACTGCATTGACTGAAGTTGAATCTATTACTGCCAACTATCATGTTCCTGCATAGTAGTACATTTCCCCTTACAAAGATCAACGCTTAAATTGCCCATGGGAATTCTTACTCTTTCCATCGCATGCAATGTTGGATACTTACTGATATTAAAGATAAATGTATAATAAAAATTATAATTACAAACAATAAACAATATAAGGGGGGGGAAATATTTATTCTTTATATCCCATAATTCTTCAATAAGATTACAATATACTTTGAGATTATTATATAACTTCTGGCTAAAATACTACTTGCCAGAATGAATATGTGAAGTGGTTCTTAAAAAAATAAAATTGTAATTAGCTAGTTATATAGCAATAGTCAGATAAACTCTTTCAAAGTTAGAACCCTTCTAAGGCTGTTAAATATATGTACTCTTTATAAATAAATTGCTATTTTATAAAATTTGCATGGATAATTTTAAAATATTTTGAACAAGAAACAAAATTGTTTTACTTAATTAGCTGCTACTTAAAAGATTTGGGGGGGGGGGAGGTTGTTTTCCCAATTGATAATTCAGCTGTCATAATAGTGAAATTCATTAGTATTTGTTTTCATATATTTGTATATGGTGAAATTATATAACCATTTTAAATTCTTTGTGCCTTAATAAGAAAGCATATTAATGAATAATATAAATGTTACATGAATGCTCAGTTTAGAATATTGTACATGTAATTTGTTTTTAAAGTTACAAGACTAATTTGTTTTTAAAGGTTAAAAGTAAAGAAAAAATTCAGCAGTATAATTTTTCTCTCTCTAGCCTCTAAAAAATCACAATGAAATAAATTAGAAAAATAGTAATTTCAACTTACATTGGTCCTGGTTTGAAGGGTGGTGCCATGGGCCTCATCATACCAGCACCTCTAATCATGGGTGGTCCACCGCGGCCCCGGACATTTCTGAAGTTGGGGCGGAAAAAACTTCTAAAATTAATGCAAATGTACAAATAGTTACCAAAGGGAAAACATCTCCAGTTTGTTAAGACTACAACCAAAGCACTGGAAAAGGACACTATTAAGCCACACTGAGATAGCAACACTCATCCATATACTACAGTATTAAAAAAAACAAAAAAAAACACTTAGAACATTGCAACCCACTATACTTTGTTTCTTGAAACAATTCAGTTTTCAGGTTAAAAAAAAAAATTGTGTGAAAAAAATGTACATAAAAAATAATTTGCCAAGTTATGTCTGGCAATGTAAGAGTTAAAAATGTCTTTATTAACCTTTGTTAGAAGAATACATTACTTTTTGCTTATTGTCAGTTCTAAATTCTCTTTACAATCTTGGATTTCTTTTTAAACAGAATGAAATTCTTCTAAATTTTAACCTTTTCAATCTGCTATCTATAATTGGCAAAGAATCTTCACAAAATAATTGTTTACAGTTTTCAATTATCTGCTAAAATGAAATCAAATGAAAGGGCATTTCTTAGCATGACATACTCCAAATAAAACAGCTATTATAACAAGTCAAATCTAGTATGTATAGGGATTTACTAAGCATAGCTTAGATGTGGCACAAGGCCAAAAGTAAGACAAGCTTGCTAACCATTACACCACCTCAAGGTGCCCCAAATCTAATATGTATGAGCAGTTTAAAAGTAAATATTTTAACTACTTTACAAAAAAGTTAATAGTAACATTTTTTTGTAACTGAAAAATCTCTTATCTTGAAATTATTAATAAAGAAAATTTTGTAAATGAGTGGGATAAGCCTAGATAGTTGAGTAAATCCCTAGTAATGGCTATTTGTAACAATGATAACCACTATTGTCTAATATCAAACACATCTTAAATTCAGAAAATGTATTGGCAGGTTTAATTTCTATTAGAAGAACCAAATACAAGTAGATAACCATTTCAAATGATGAGCTAGCTAAAGCCTGAGATTATACGCACAGATACACAGCAGAATCTGTAAGCAATTACAACATATAGTGGAACCTATACTTACGACAGGCTATACATACGAAATTTTCAGGTTACCAAAGAAATTTTAGGATACGAAAGGCAAAAATTTCAAAATATGCATTGTTACTCGCAGCTCCCAGAGTCCACCTCATTGGCTCTTCATTCTTGATAATGCCCCTGCACCCCAGCCTTGAAGATGATATCCTGGAGGAGTTCTCGTTTAAGGTGCTGTACATCCCACCTAACACCACCTATATCCTCCAGCCCATGGACCAACAATTAATTTTGAATCTCAAGAAACTACACAAAACACCTGTTCAAGGTGTTTCGACATCACTGAAAACACCCAGCTTACCCTTCCTGGGTTTTGGAAGCAGCACTTCGATATTGTTTGCCTCAGGATAATGGACATGACTTGGCAGGAGGTGACCAGATGTACCCTTAATGCAGCTTGATGGAAACTGTGGCCTGATGAGATTTTGAGGGGTTTGAGATGGAGGTGGAAGTTGAAATTGTTTTGCTGGGAAAAGGCATGAGGTGAATGATGAGGACATTGACAAGTTGATTCAGGAGTACCACGAGGAGCTTTCGATGGAGGAGCTGAAGGAGTTAGAGGCGATGCAGTACACAGCAGTGCAGGAGGAGTTCAGTAAGGACGAGGAGGAGGCAGCAATTATTCTGACAGCCCAAATAAAAGACATTTGAGGAAAATTCCATGAAGTTTTAAAATTTGTTAAAAAGAATCACCCAGAACCTATCGCTCACTATGATAATGTCTGCTCTGCACATTTTTGAAAGATTGTTAAAAGCCGACAAAAACATACGTCCTTGGATTGGTTCTTTACAAAACGTCAGGCAAAAGCCACTGCTGAGAGTGAAACTGAACTGAAGAATACGATGATAGCAGTTAAAACAAGAGAAAAATTAAATGTAAAAAAGAAAAAAAAAACGTTCAAAAATGTTGAAAAAATTAATTTCGTTTGAATTCATAATTTTAAGTGAAATTTATTGACCATTGGTGGGGGACAACAGAGAAGGAGGCAAAGGGTTGACAGCTGAGAGAAAACGTATGCACACAAGTTATACATGTCAATAAATTTCACTTAAAATTATGAATTCAAAAGAAATTAATTTTTTCAACATTTTTGAACGTTTTTTTTTTTTTACATTTAATTTTTCTCTTGTCTCTAACTCACCCTGCTCACCATTGTCTTCGCATAGTCACCCAACCCCAAAGGTAAATATATTTTTTATTCTTTACATTATGTACAACTCTTATTTTTATGTTTATTGTGCAGTAATCTAATTCTAACATGTATTTGTTACAGGTTTTGATGCATTTTTATAATTTATAAAACTTTATGTCCGAATTTTGGGGGGCTTGGAACTGGGGGCATTTATAGGGTAAAAAGCGTCCACCAAGGAAATTTTCATGTTACAAAATGACTTCCAGAACAAATTAATTTTGTAAGTAGAAGTTCCACTGTATGTGGGCCCAATAATATAGCTTAGAATTTAACTGCTAAACTAAACACACTTTGGAAAAACAGGTTGCAGAGAAATGCAGTGTGCCACAAAGCCACCAAACAGCCTTTCTCAAGTTTGAATTCAGAGCTTTTCTCCTAGATTGGCTGCTTCCAAGGGCGAGAGAGTTCAGTCTAACCTGTTAACCCATAGCTAATGAAAGACCAAGGGTATTATGAAGTAAATGAAACAAAATTTTTCTGTTTTTCACTATTGAAATTCATTCTGCCACAAGGCCTAGAAGAGCTGCTTAAGGTAAACGGAGTAAGAGACAGTTTATGTGGATATGTGGCAAAAGTAACAGCCCTAGACTTGTATAAGTTAAGAATGTAGTGATTAGGAAAGCATCCTCTTGGGAGTTGGTTCCACAGAGTAGTGGTTCATGGAAAGAAGCTGCTTAAGTGGAACTTCTCACACCAATGGAATATGGAGGGAAATGGGTGGTTTAGTACATTGTGCATATCATGGTAGGTCCCAGCCGTGAAGGTTAGAACTGGTAGTACTAAGTAATGTAGTTCATTGATATTGACTGTAATTTGAACTGTTTGGCAACTTTTCTTCAGATGTATAAACTATGATGAATTATAAGAATTTAAAAAGATGAACAAGATATGTAACCATAAGTGATGAGAACAATGTTACAAATTACAAAAAGGTTAAAACATTGGCTATATGAATATAAAAAATTATAAGTGACATAAATATAGATTGACCAGCAAGAAAAAATTTTAAGCTGTTAAGAAACAAAAAATCTTGAACATTGCCTAAAGACATGTAAACAATCCTTTAAGTAAAGGAAATAAAGACAAATGTATACTAGGCTAAAATGTACAACTGATCAGCAGTATTTTTTTCATTATAAATTTAGAGTTACATTAGATGGACTTGACTAAGTTAGAGGTTGGTAATTCAACATGAATTAGAAGTGGCAGTGGAGTAACACTAAGTTCATTGTAAGCAGTAAAGTTACAAGTCACTTCAAAGTTGATAGGGTTAAGATAATCCCAATTATAATAAATCAAAAGAACTCACAGTTGCAATGAAAAGTGTTGTCAAAAGTAAAAGCAGCAGAAAAGTTAAAATTGATAGTTGAAAGACTGAAAAACATGCATTACAGAATATTCACATGTGTGTGTGTGTGTGTATATATATATATATATATATATATATATATTAATTACTTAGTTTTTGGTCATAATAAAATTAGGCCAGTACATACTTGTATTAAGTGTTCAATACAATTATATTGTAGAACATTTGAACATTCTTCATTTGTAAATGAGTTATTACGCAACCTAGCTTTCTACCATGTGGTGTCTTCTGGTAATTTGCAATAACTGATTTTACCGTTTACCATTAAAAAGTATATGGTAAAATCAGTTATTGTAAATCACCTGAAGACACCACATGGTAGAAACTTAGGTCGCACAACTAGTTTATATATATATATATATATATTGTGTGTATTTTGGCAGCATTTTTTCATTAATGCAGGTTTCATTGAATAATATAGACAAGTTCTGTCTTAATTTTGTATAGGATCTGTTCATACTGTCCGATATACTTGATGGTGATATCGTTGAAAGACAACAAAAAATCACAGTAATTGTTGATTTTTTTATCAGGTCTAAGCTTTCGGCTCACATAAGCCATTATCAAAGAGTAAATATTAACACACAGTAAACATAGAACATTTAAGCTATTAACAATAAAGAGAATTAAATTGAAAATATAAGTCCATCCCTATCGTGGCGGATGGCCGAAGACAGTGACAAAATAGTGGCATTGTGGTCCCTGATCTGATTACAGGCATTTGAGTATGTTATTGGAAATATCAAAATTGATTGTATTCAAACCAGGTTTACATAGTTTTATGTAGATTGCTTCGAGGATTTTTAGTTTCTGTTTATTATTTTCTTGTTTGAGTATGTACGTGTTATCAACGAGCGTTTTTCTCAGAAGTGTGCGTTGATAACCGTGTTGTTTAAATGACGGAATATATTTGAATTTTCATTTAAGTGCAACGTCAGACACCGTGAGAGCGAATTTGTAGTGTGGCCAATGTAGAGAATGTATCTCTTACAACCTCAATAATATACAAATTTCTATGCAAATTATAGGTTTGGTATCATGTAGAATGTGCATTGTGGTGCAGTTAATATTGGCGTGGAACAAGAATTCAGAGAGCCAATTTGGAATTGCAGTCAAATTCATTGCATTCACTTAATTGAGAGAAATATTAATTCATTGCTTCTCCCTCCAGCTATGGGCTAAATAGGACAGATTGTTTAAGTTTTTTTTAGCCTTAGCTGACAACCAGTCTACTGCAGGAAGATATTGTGCTCAGTCAGTCATGTCTAAAAAAAACAAAAAAAAAACAAAAACATGATGGCGCAAGCGTGTATCATAACAGTACTTAACTGACTGATCTAACTTAAGCAAAGAGTCTGTTGAGATTTGGGGGGGGGGGGGGCACCCAACCGGTTGCTCTCCCAACAGCTACATGATAATAGAGAGAGAGGAGAAAGAGACTGGAGGTATCAAAGAAATAATGCTGCCTCAGAAAAAGCAGAAGACCTGAGTAACAAAATGCCCAGGAGACAGACATTACAAGACACTGAGTCTTGCTGACTGCTGTTTCCCCCAGCTTTTATTGGCACGAGTCATCTTACCTGGATCTTGACCAGTTGCATGTGGCTAGACATGCCAAACTGTTTCACTTTTAACGGAAAATATCTATTTATTGACAAACCTGTCCACATGTAATCTAAGGCCTCTTTTGTGTCTGTACTAACAATGCATTTGTCATATATCATGGACAAAATTAACAGAATAATTAATATTTTAGCAGATCAATCTAGTCTGTCATTAAATTCATTTACTGACCCATTTTTAGGTTTGTAACTCAAAAATTAACTTCATTGTCAAAGACTAATTCAGTATTTTTCAGTCTGCAACAGTGATATAGCACAATCCTAATAAAAGTGGTCATCATTCAAATTAAGGGGTCAGATTCAGTAAGAGATTTACAAATGAAAAGTTAAAACATGTTTGCTTATAAGTACCACTGCACAGCCTTGATAACCAATTCCTAATAATTTTTTAATAGATTTTTCTTTTTTTTGGTAGTCATTTTGAAAATTGTAGTCTAGTTGACAGATGATAAAAAGAAATATTTGTTTTCACAACACAATGAAACCAACTTTAACTGAAGATAAATGCAGCATATGATAAATAGATTACAATAAAGAATGCTACTTTTCATTTAAGAAACAATTGATCAAACTGAATTTAAAATTAAGACATTCATTCCCTAATGATTAAAATTTTGTAATTTGCTAAGTTCAGGAAAAAAAAAATTAATCTGGCAGACAATGCTCCAGCAATCATTAATGACCAAACTGAAATAGATTTAAAATAGTGCAGAGATACTCAACATATCTTGGGCATTTAAATACACATGGATATATGAATTGCTGTTTGGGGTAGGTACCTCCACTCATTTTTCAATGTATAAAATTTAGATTAAATTTTTAAAAATAAAAAAAGTTTACAGTATTTACATTATTCAGGCTATTGTCCTCACAATTCAGATAGGGATCAGACATATACTGGCAGTATGGAGGCTTAGCAATGGGCTTGCCATTATCACCATCACTGGCTAACATATACATGGAATACTTTGAAGAGATGACATTAGAATCCAGTTCTAAAGTCAACTCTATGGCTGAAATACATTGATGACACCTTCATACTCTGGCCACAACAGGAGGAGGAGGAGGTCCAGATACTACTTGACCATGTGAACTGAATAAGACCATCCACACAGTTCACTATGAAAAAAGAGAGTGATAACAAACTGGCATTCCTGGATGTGCTAATAACTCAGAGGTGGGGTTCAAGACATCCATATACAGCAAGCAAACATTCACGGGACATTACCTCAACTTCAACTCCCACCACCCATACAATGTAAAGGGATCATCCACTGCCTTCAACATCGAGCAAAAGTCATGAGTGGCGACCCAGTCATACGAACAGGAAAGGGTCAGTATAAGCAGCACCCTACAATGAAACAATTATCCAGAGTGCATGAGGATAACTCTTAGAAAACAGCCTCAGTCTGTCAAACCCTATGTGAAGAGGTTATCAGAAAATACAAATACAGGTAAAAATACATCTGTGGTCCATATGACATCAGGATGATCTTCAGAAGTGATTCTACACTTTGCTGGTACCTCTACTGAGTAAGACTCCTAACAGAAAAACATGACTAAAAACTGTGTGTACGCCATTCCATGCAGTTGTGGAAAGAAATATAAAGAGAGACTGCTCTCTTAAGGTAATTGTACAAGAACATCGCAAGGCCATAACACGAGGGGAGATAGAAAAATCAGATATAGCTGACCACATATGGCGGGAGAAAGGGAATCATCACACCCTATGGGATGAAGTTGAAATAATAGATAAAGAACACCACTGGAAACTATGTAAACCTAAAGAATCAGCACATATGCTAGGCTTCAAAAATCTCCTAAGCCGACCAAGCATAGAGATGAACACAATATGGAAACCAGTAATACGGAGTACCAGAGAAAACCATTAGCATCAAAAAATTGCAATATGAGTTCTGGAAAAAAAAATATTAGAGAAAACCATTAGCATCCAAAAAAAGAGTGTGTGTGTGTGTGGGGGGGGGGGGTTTACTGGGCATTAGGTTTATAAGTCCCAAAAATTCAGTTCTTGCCATATGGTCCAGTGAATATATACGTTAGTTTGTTCCTGTGAGTTGGCCCAAAGAGTCGTGAGCTCTATATCAGGCTACAGCAGTGGTGAACAAGTAACTTGCAGGGTTAGAGGGAGATAATTCATGACTTCAAATCGAGGCATTACTATGCAAGGAATGAGAATTATATACCCCAAGAATATGACGATGAGGACAATAGTCCAAATACTGAAAATATTACCTCATCTCAGAAATATAGAGAAAAAAAGTTTTCTTGAAACTTATTTTGGTTTTAATTGAATGCTAAGTTATTAAATTTACTATTTCCAGTAAGCAAAATACTCTGGTGTATTCAGTAATGCAAGTAACCTTACAAGAGGGCTATTTCAGAGGATGACTTTACAAAAGTTTCTCAATAATGGTGAACATTGTTGCAATTCTGCACGCAACATCTTTTGTTGACTTTTGGGTTGGGGGTTGGGGGTTTGGGAAATAAACTTTGGATAGCCATGTCTGCTAGAACTCTACACTTGATCTTTGTAGGATCTTTATGCATATTTGGGTTTGACAAACTTCTTATAAATTCATTCAGTTTGGAAAATGTTATTTTAGTGTGGTCTTCCTTTACAAATCTTAAGTTTCGTAATCATGCTAATATAATCATCTGCAAGGAAAAGAAGCAATGGGTTATCACTGATATTTTGTGAGAAATGGTTCAATGTTTTTTAAACCAGACACAAAAATCTTCAGTTTCTCTACAAATAAATCATTCACACTTGACAGTACTACAGATAGGTACTTGATCCAAGAATATTTCTGTGTTTTGTTTTGATTTTTTTAAGTTCACAAATTTGATGACATCTGGACAAGAGTCTTGTAGTCGTTCACATGTTTATATATTTCCTAGCCATCTATAGCAAAAATACAAAAGATTAAAGGAACAGGGTTGCTAGATTTAGCTTTTAATATAAAGCCAAAGTTTTAATACATTTCATCATTTTTTTTTTTTTTTTACAACAAAAGCTAGAGATGCAGGTCATTAGTGGCCTGCAAACTTTAAAAATAACATCCTTATTTTTTCAGGGATGCATTCAAACATCCTATCAGTCTGTTTTCTTCGTGTTAATTTTGATTCTTAAACTTGTTACTTTTAGCAACAATTCAAACAAACAGTTTACAAAGAGAAACACATTGACACAGAATGCATAAAGTATGTGAAAAAGTTTGAGTAGCCTAATTTAAAAAATTCCAAGACTTTTTCAGGTTTTCCAAGATCTGTACAAACACTGAGTTTCAGAGGTGTATAATTTTGGAAGATATTTTTTAATAAAAAAAAAAAATTACATTACACTGGAAAAAAAAAAGGGGGGGGGGGGTCACTAATCTATTTTAGCAAAAAAATAAAAAAAATGTTCACACTGTGGAGGTAGCAATCTCTAAATTGGAGAACACTGTACACTTAAAAAGAATAAAATATTATTGATAATTTAAATATGTTCTTTGAAATTTGCATGGAAATAGATTACAGTTTTAAAAAGAATTATCTTTATACAATTCAATGTTTGGATTGAAATTAAATTTTTTCCCTATACTTTACATTTGTCAACAGATCACAGCATATTTGATGTTGGAGAAATTAAAATTTAAAAACTGTCAAAAACAGTCCCTGCAGAAATATTTAAACCGATTTTTAATGATAAAAATCATTCACCGGTTTGTTAACAGTTTGCTCTTGAATTTAATCTAAAGATGATTTTTGCTATTTCCTGTTCATAAGAGTTTTTTTTTTTTAAACAGACCTATGGTAATTTTTTGTAAAAATTTATAGGTCTGTATTAAAAAAAACAAAAACACTCAGTAACAAGTAATGTGCAAATGAACATATAGATGAAGAAGGGAGCTAATCCGAAAGAGCAATTATTTTTTAATTCCTTTTGAACATGTTAATTGCAAGTCAGTCCTTTTAATCTACATATTTTTGGATTATTAAATGTTGTAATATAACATTTCAAAAGTGTTCATGAAATAATTTCAATGTATTTAACAAATTAAGTTTTATTGCAGTCTAAATTTTTTATGAATTCATTTATACATGTACAAATCTTTCCTACTGCCACTACTCAGTCAGGTAAGTGCTATATGTGATACACGCTTGGGCAATCAGGTCTAAGATTTATCCTGCAGTAGGTTGCTATTACTTTCTGCAGTAGACTGGTTGCCAACCAAGGCTATAGAAACCAATCTGTCCTGCTATTTGACCCATAGCTGGAAAAAAGAGATGGATTAATACCATTTCCAAGGGTATTTTTGTGTAAGTGAAAAAATTTGAACTCTACTCTCTTTCTTGTTGAGTCAATGTCCATTGCACAACACATATACACTACTACTTAAACAAAGAAAAAGAAAAAAAGGGGACATTGAGAATTATTTCATTTTCGATTAATTTTTAAATTAGCATTATGTACCTCAAAGCATATTGCTATGTTTATACTACATGTAAATTGTTTTGAGGTTGTGTAGCCTACATTGGATAATTTTTATATAAAAATTTTCAATCTTTTTTGCAAATGACAAAATAAATTAAAAAATTTTTTAAATCAACATGTAGCAATGCTTACAGAAATGCATGACAGTACATTAAATATCTGACAATTTTTACATCATGACAAAATAGGTACCATCAATCATTTTCTAAAATATGGGCATTAAAAAAGTTATCAAAATCTTTACCATACAGGTATATTTCGACATAGAAATCTTGTATCTTTGATGCCAATGTTGTACCATAAATATTAGTACAAGAAATTTTAGCCTCTTTTTGCAGCGCAAGATACAAATTTGGAAATTCTAGCAAAGACCAGATTTTAATGAAACTTCAGGACTTATTCCCAAATGAATGAAACCCTATTTTATTTTTTTCTTTTTACATCTGTTAACACCCACTAATTTTTTGAAATATCGAGAATTTCTTTGTTGTAGCACTTAATGTTTATATTAGTTAAGAACAACTCAAAATTTAGATCATGAACCATACTTAAAAAAAAAAAAAAAAAATCTTGGTGCAAAATAATTTGTCTTAAACTTCTTAATTTTTAGTCAGTAAATCTAGTCTTCGCTTAACAATATCACCTAACCAGATGAAAAGTAATGCAGATTTTAAAATTTTTATATTATAAAAATATGAAAACAAGTGTTATTTAGAGAGAAAAAAAAAGAATTTTTTTTTTTTTTTTAATGAATAATGAATTTTTTGAAGACAATAGTGTCCTTAATAAATTTTATAAAATCAGTTAAAAGCTTCTATAATTAAATTTTGTATTTAAAAATTCGGATCAGATTTTTCAGGAAATTAGTTAAAAAACAAAACAAAACATCTCTGGTGAATTTCAAATAGAAATTATATTGATAGGAATTAACTTTTTTTTTCGAGTTTCAAAATTAATAAATTTTTGTTTCCATTTTGACAGCTTGGCAATTAAAAGCTCATCTAATTAAAAAATATAGTTTTATTGCATTTTTTAGTTTACTATTTGGAGATTTTTGGAAAAATGGCAAACAAATTAAATTTTCGGCACAAAACTATAAAAAAAAAAAAAAAAAAAAAAAAAAAAAAAAAAAAAAAATCGATTTAGATACCGCCACTCATTTTTGATAACTGTTAAAATGAATTTTTAAAAATAAAATTATTTTGAAACTTATTTTAGTTTTAACTGAAAGCTAAATGATTAAATTTACTA
Source organism: Ascarosepion bandense (assembly GCA_037127315.1). Taxonomy (NCBI): domain Eukaryota; kingdom Metazoa; phylum Mollusca; class Cephalopoda; order Sepiida; family Sepiidae; genus Ascarosepion; species Ascarosepion bandense. The sequence continues at coordinate 2,044,433 of JBBBDQ010001973.1, forward strand.
TTTCCAGTAAGCAAATTACTCTGGTATATTTCAAACATATTATATTGATGCGTATTGTGGTGAAGTGGATATCAGCTCAGAATGAGAAATCAGGGAGCAGAGTTTGAATTCCTTGCATTCACTTATGCACAAATACCCTTGGGAAAAGTATTAATTTGTTTCTTCCCTCCAGTTATGGTTAAATAACAGGATAGATTGGGTTCTATAGTCTACAGCAAAAAGTAATGGCAACCTACTGTGGGAAAATCTGCCCAGTTAGTCATGTCTCAAAAGAGCCATGATCACCGAAGCATGTATCATATATGGCACTTAACTGATTATATTGATTGGAATATAAAATTGAGATTTTTTTCCTAATTTTTCAGCCATTTTTGAGTGAGTGACATTTGTAAATAAAAGTTAATTCTTGATTTCAAAATATCTTGCAAAAATATACATGTGGCACATTATTTTTGGAAAATTAGCAAATTTAATGTTAAATTAATCTGATTCATACAAGTATCACTTATTTATAGCATGAAATTTAGAATAAAACTTTCTTAAACAGAGTTGAACTTTCTGACCTTTCCCCATGTATTTGAAATGGGATGACAACTTGACAGATGCAAGTGTATGACAATCATAAGTGACATAATTGTATTTTTTCCTTTAAGAAGAAATTGTAAAACACATGACCTTTTAATGTACACACAAATTAGCATAAAAAAAATGAAGGCATGACAATTTAAATTGAATTTTCACTTAATAACCTTACCCAAACAAGTCTTTGAAGTATTTTAAATAGGTATCTCCAGTCAAATTGACAACAAAACAGCATAGTATAAATAAAATGGTCCCAAACTTAAAACAAACTTTTTCCTTCAAAATGTTTATATTATTATTAAGAGGAAAGATCAAAGTAGCTTTTAATTATTTTTAAAAGTTTTTAAATCCTTTCTAACATTTTCAAAATTTTGTCAGAAAGTTTTGTTTTGATTGAGTTTGTGGCTAAGAAACATTTACTACTGTTTTACAATGATTGCATTACCCACTTTTTTCGGTTACAAACACATTAATTCAGAAATTCTCGCAAAATTCAAATAATTGTCAGATTTTAATGAAACTTTCAGTACTCATTCGCAAATGAATAAAATTATTTTTGAAATTATTATTTTTTAAAAATCTTGACAGAAATATTTTTTTTACCTGTTACCCCCTCCCCCCCACGCAAATCCATGAAATCTTAAATTTTACACGGATGGCTAACTTTTGTTTTGTTATCTCAATGCAGGACTCATTGGGGAATAGAAATCATCTATATTTTTATTTTAAGTTTGCAATCATTATCCGAAAATATTCTCCGAAGAGTAAAATAAAAAAATGCAATAAAACTGATATAATTTAATTTGATAAGATTTTCATAGCTGGAATAAATAACTATCGAGGACATTATATTCTAATGAAAAGAAGTTTTTACGATTAATAATAAAATTTCAAAAGAATTGTTTTCATTTCTAAAAATTTTTTTTATTATTAAATAATTTAATAATATATAAAATTTTAAAAATATTTTTAAAATCTCCAAAGAATTGATTGTGACCAAAGAATTGACTTTTTAGTTAAGAACTGATGATTATATTGCCTATCCAAAATTGAAAAGTTTAATAAAAATCAATTTGCAGAAATATTTTAAATTAATTAACAAAAAAAAAAAAACTTTTGTGTGTAAATATATTCATTTTGATTAAGTACGGATGTTCCATAGGAGTCATGACATGTTTCCATAAAAATTAAATTAGATATTTTTACCATGCCTTAAACTTAATGATAACTTATTAATGAATAACATAACTTAGTTTGGTTATTTCAATTTCATTCTTTCTTATTAAATTAAAATTATTTTAAAAGAAATTTAAATTTTAAAATTTTTATTTATTCACAAAGCATATTCCAAATGTCTGGCTATAAATCTAAAGTAAAATTATATAAATTATATAATTGCTGAAAATATTCAGTTGAATTTTTAATTTTACTATTTAGTTAAAAACGAAAACCAAAAAAATTAAATTTTGAAAAGTTAAAACATAAAATTTTCAAAATGTACAAAAACCAAAAAAAGGTTTTTGTAATTGAAATTTTGGCCCATATGGCTGACCCCACCCTCAAGCATTCTTGACAAATTCCAGATGTCATATCTTTAGTCACCTCGAAAGGGCTACCGAGAGTTGAAAAAGTTTTTTTATTGTAAATTTCTGGCAGTAAGCAATTATTACTTGATTGAACTCAGATAAAGGTAAGTTTGAATTTTAAAAATTGAATTAAATGACTTGTCAGCTAAGTATATTTTATTTTTGCAAGATTTTTAAAACAGAAATTTGGCTACTGTTCACATACTGATTATGTAATGTGTCAATCAATCAAAAATGGTGGGAAATTTAAATTTTATTTTTCCAATTCAGAAAAAAATTAGATTAAAATCAATATAATTTCGGTTTAAAATACACCAGTGTATTTTTCTTTCTGGAATTAAAATAACTTATTTTTAAATATAAAAAAATGGACAGAGGTACCTTAAAAATATTTTTGAAACTTTAAATTATTATAAAGAGAGAGAGAGAAAAAAAAAAATCAGTTTTTAAAATTTCATTATTATTTGTAAAAAATTCTTTTTTCAGACTTTGTCCTCAATATATTTATTGCATATTTTATTTTACTATTGAGAGTAGATTTTTGGAAATAAAGGTAAAATGTTTAAAAAAAAAAAAAATTTCTCAATCTTAAAATTTAAATTTGTGTGTGGGATATGCAATAATTTTTTTTTTTTTTTTTACTTAAGATTTTCTTTAAGAATACTAATTACATTCATTTGTGAATAAATCCTAAAGTTACATTAAAATTTGACAATTATTTGATTTTTGCAAGAATTTCGAAATGTTAATTTCAGTTTTCACCAATTTGAAAGAACACTTGTGTTATCAAAAAGAATGAAGAAGAAAAATGATTTATAAATAAATACTTTATAATTGATCGGACAAAATATCAGCAATCAAAACTTATTACATTAACGAACCGAAGTTGATACAAAACCACTTTAATACCTATATTAACGATAGCAGACATCAAGAAATGTTCTGATTAAAAAAGAAATAAAAGAACAGTGGGAGTGAAAAAACAACAATTAGTACTTAGCGATGATAATTAACTTAAAGCTATCAACATATACGACGAGATTCTTCGAAAATATTCAGATTTATAAAGGCTGTATCAGAAATGAAAATAAGCTTTCCTTGCTGAAGTGCAAATTCAGGTATCATAGATAGATTTTTTTAGCCAAATGACAAACTAGTATGGTGTTTTAGACGATAAACCCATTTAATCATTTAGTTTACATTTTTTTTTTTTTTTTACACAGGAAATTAAAAGTCCCGCGCAAATAAGTCTCTACAAATAAATTGCGATTTAGAAATATTCTCTATGTTTTCGGCGTTACGCAACAATTTTTTGGTATTATTTTACTTGCTATTACTTTGTTTTTCTCCAGATATTTCAAGACATTTTTCCTACACACAATTAGAGGGAGACGGGTGTAATGGTTAAAAAAAAAAAAAAAAACGTTCGTGTAAAGAAAGTCTTCAAGGCATCTTAATTTTACGTGTTAATATTTTATAATAAAATTATTAATTTAAGATTTGATTTGAAGATTAGAAAAAGATGAATAAGTTTATAAAAACTATAAAGTACATTCAAAGAAAAAAATTCATAGTAATAAGTTGTTTTTTTTTTCTTAAAAAAAAAATGCAAATAAATGTTTTTAAAGAATGAGTAAGATTTTTTTTTTATATACAGCATGTTCAATAATTCAATTGTAAAGCAGTGGGGAATGCAAGTGAAAGTTAAATTGTAAATCTTAGTTTACCGCTGAATTCGCATTTAACATAATTGATAAATTTTAAAAATGCATACAAAAATATTTGACGTCATAATAAACAAAAATAAGTCAAAAGACGAGAAAAATGAGGGATCTTATCATTTAATTAATTAGGGAACAATCCTGACAATGAATTCTGGGGAAGATGAACAAAAAGAAAATGGCGTCAAAATGAGTGGGGGATTTTTATGAAACTGAAGACTTCAAATTATGCATTTCTGAGCCCGAATAAATGCTAATGTTTTAACGGGGCTTCATGCACAAATAAATATACATACATAAAATGTTACAAACCGGTTAATAAAAAACAATACACATGGTACTTGAACAAGTTTTTTATCGCGTTTAACTATGATGAAGTGAATATAAGTGGTGGGGGAGATAATGAAGAAGGCCTAATAAAAAAAAAAAAATTATAAATAATTCTTTGCAAAATAAACACGTAATTTGTTAGAGTAGATTTGCGATTGTTACATTTCAATTGCTTGCATTGAAAACAATACGAACCTCATTTTTGGATAGGGGGAGAGAAAAAAAGGGCTTCACCACACACGAGACACAAATTCGTTACCGAAAAAGATGGCAGCTGAGTGTCAGTCACAAAAACGAAAACGAGGTTGGTCTAGCACTTCCGCTAGTATAAAATTCCCCTCTAGCGGCTGCCACTGATACTATTCTAACTTTAAAAGTGTTTATTTTTTAAATGTACTCCTACAATTATTCTACAACTTCTATAATTTTAAAGTTGATATCGATATTCTAAGAAATTACTTAAATTTGTAGATGAAATATTTTAATTATTAATGATCGTTTTAACTAGTTTTTCTACTTACAAGTAGTAAAACATAATTTCTCCACAGTCCACACTTAGTTCTAAAAAAAGATAAAATTGTAAGTCAAGGAAAACTATATAATATTTTTTTTTTTTGCACAAGGTTCAAGGAGTAGTGGTCATTACGTACGGCCTATCCTTAACCTCTGAATCGTGACCCATTCATTCATTGCAATTTACTCATTCACCACAAGTATACATTAACCCAATCTTACATTTTATAAAAATCTTATTTTTATCATTTTAAAAATATTACCTTTCTTTGTATAATTGTCTAGCTTTTTTTAAGTGCACGTTCTTTTGAGTGAAGTCTATTTTTATGTAAGCCAGACGGTTTGTGTAAAATTTGTTCAAAATATGTTTTTCGGCTAAAACCCACCAAAAATTTGTTAAGTATCTATTTCCAGTTTATGGAAATTATTTTTTCGTCTAATATTGACCAATGAGAGACATGATGAGCCTGAATTTTCTAATAAATCAGGCTCAGGTCAGTAGATACTAGCAGAAGACTTTTTGAGAGTAAGAGAAGGCGGTGGCAGATCAATATTAAAGAAGGCATTGACATCAAGAAGTCTTTGTTCTCAACCAACCACAAAGAAATGAAAGAAATTTGAATTTTTAGTGAAAATTCTCCTGAAGTTAGCCTAAAACGAAAGGATTTCTGAGAAATTTCCTCAAGAATGAACTGTGAAAAAATGGACATTTAAAAAAAAAAATCAGTGTCCTTGAGAGGCCCATGGGGCATTTTGTAAATAGATCATTTTGTTTTTCTCAAAGGTGGTTTTATTTTATGTTTGTGATTCTTTATTCTGCCTTAATATGTGTGCAAAAAGAAATTTTTGTGTCAATTTTTTGGATCTTTTTTGTAATTTTAAACTGTAAATAAATGTTTTTCTTTGTAAAATTTTATGCAGTGGTTGTTTTGTGTTTTATAATTTTGCACCTATTAATATGCCTTGCTATTTCATACGTATCTTGCAATTGAAATATTGGTTTTGGTGGCTGTTCACCAGGATGGCAATGAGTTACAAAGGTAGCACCAGGAGTTGACTGATGTCTTCTGTTGGATTAACCAAGGTCACAATATTTATTTTGTAAAAAATACAAAATTGTGGCACAAGACTGAAAAGGGAAGAGGAAGAGGTTGGTACTTACTGAACTATCTTATACCTAGCTAAACACTATCATGACCCATTCACTCATTACAATTAGCGCAATCACCACAAGAACCCATCTATCGACTCCCAATCTTTCATACACCACAATGCCACAAACTTACAAGGGACACCTAAAACAAAGTGGGGAAATAACCTGTAGGAATGAACCAAAATGACCTCAGGTCAGATACTACTACCGTGCAGAGAATACATTGTTTCTTTTACCCTCTCTGTCTCTAAATAACTCCCAAGAACTAAGATACCCAAATCTATTCCCTTTTCTTTCTCTGCTACTATTTCTCTTTCCCCTACTCTCTCTATCTCCCTGACCCATGCTTGACCTAAAGGATTGGCCAGTCCCTCTCTGGCTTCTAAGCAGGCAACATGTGTTCTGTTGCTAGCAGACACGTAACACGAAAGTATGTAAAAATAAGAAAATAAAATATTCCTCTCAACGCTAATATTTGTATCCACTTCTTTGTCAATTATACCCACAAAGATACCAAATATTACAAACCCATGACAATAAAAATGTATTTATATACAATATAAAATATATGTACAATATAATATAGTATAATATGTACAATAATATGTATAATATAATATAATATAATATAATATAATATAATATAAAACATTTAATGAAAAATGAAATGATGGGAGGGGGATGAACCCAAAAAACAAACTGAAAATACAACAAATTTTGAACTAAAATAATATACAATGTTAGTAAGACCTGTCCATCACAGAAAAAAAGAGTGGCCGCTGTATTCCGCCAAACGGCGAAATCAAGAAGCACACTCGCTAAGGGAATGGGGAGGGGGTAAAAAGTTAATGGAATGGGACAATAAAAGGCTGAACCAGCTGGGATAAAAGGAGGCCAAAACAAACTGGTATGGTGGGGGGGGGAATCTCGACTTGGATCATAACAAAAGAGAAAGTCAAGTACAGGCTAGAAATATATTCATTCACTTTAACTAGGTACACAAAAGAGAGCTATCTTAACCAGGGGAGGGTTCCACAGGAATCCACCCCGATGTAACCAGCAGATCTAAAAGAGAAAATCAAGGCTAGCCCCGTTCACGCGAACCAGGCTCGTCACATTTCCCCACCTTTTGCTAAAGCCTGTCGGGGTCAACTGTTTCCAATCAGGTCTAATCTTCATTTTGAGCTGATGCTCAAAATATCGGATCAGATCTTGATGTGAAAGACGCGGACCTAGCAAGACTTTCTCCGTTCGCGTCGTCCAAATCACCATTTGAGCCATGGCTAGCAGCGACAGAAACGCCATACGCTTCATCCCAAAAAACGAGGCGACACATTGTTGCAGGCAAATGCACGATCAATGAGCACAAGCTCTCACAGTGCGATACTCGTAATCAACTCGCCGATTCTGTCCTATAGAAGGCGAACCCACGAACAATGGTAAAAGGCGTGCGAAGCCATTTCTTCCAAGCCAAGGTTGCAGCGTTCACAATCTGGCAAATCCACCAGGCCCTATTCATTCAGAGGCAACCGATTCCCAACTAATCGTCAGGTGAGCGAAAACTCAGAGTTGTTGAGATAATCAGTACCTGGCGCCCAAGACCAGAACGAGCGAAAATCATCCTCCGACAAGTGGAGCACATCACGTAATGAATCCTTCGCGACGCCCTCCACTAACCCACAATACAAGACTCTCCTAGGCCTTGAAAGGTCACTGGACCGTGGAATGGCCTGCAAGGCCGCCAGACATTCGAGGAGAGAACTCGATCGCCCTCGAGGCTTACGGCACTGCCTCGCGATGGGGAGAGTGACAGTAAGGCTAGGGAACATGTCCCTCACTATCCCCCTCAGCAATGGGTCTTCCAAAATCGCCCGCCTGAGAAAAACCTACCTTGACGCAACCTTGTGACCCATCAGGTATGGCATTCCCAGACCCCCACATGACACAGACGTTGGTAACAGACAGGTTTGTCGACGTAGTGTTTGCGTCCTCTCCACAGAATGGAGAATAGCAAACGCTCAACCGCCTCTCTACGCCATTTACAAAGTGGAAGTACTGACAACCGGTAAAGGAAAATGGGAAAGACGTATGTAGCACACACCAAACCCTTTAAGGACAAATTCCTTCGAAAACAAGTCTTGGCCGACTCGCCGACCTTTGCCAGTACTTCAGACTAATTTTTCTCCAACTGTAGGTCGGGCCCGAACCACACTCCAAGAATGCGGACCGGGCCGTCCGTCCAGTCAAAGGGTCCCGGGAGGGTAACACCCTTCCAGGCACATAACCGGGGGAAGTCAGCCAAATAGCTGCGAAAACTCCTCATCACGGAGACCAGGCTCCTTGGTAAACATGATCTCGAAATGCCGTCGAAGCGCCTCGAATCTACCGGTCGCTGCCTCGGCGCATCTCTTCATTGCGCAGTTCTGTTCACAGCTTCGGAAGACATCTTGCTTAACCTGTTTCTAACTACCTGGCCCATGTAACGATCGCTATTCGACCGTTCCACGGCCTCCTTAGCTATCTCTAGGGGATTCCCACCAGCCACCGCCCGGGAGTAATTAGCTCTAAGTGTCTTCACCTTGTCAGCTTTATCTAGTTTGAGCCGTTTGCTGAACTTGGTGGTGAAAGACCTAATACTATTCTTAAGGTTCTCCCACCACTTATTCCCGATGACTCCCCCAGTTAACGCCCGCTGCACTAAGTTAATTAGCTGGCACCGGAAGTCCCGCCTGTCCAGTAAGGATACGTTGAACTTCCAGTAACCAGCCATTCTAGCCCTATTTTCTAAATTTACCCGGCCACAAACGAGTTTGTGGTCCGAGTAACCTAACCAGTGGAACGTGGGACAATCTAACTAACATTCTAGCAAGGTAGCTAGCTACCTTGGTAGAAGGCCAACTATTAGCCCAAGTCCACATTATCCCACCCTTGTGATCGACCCCGTATCTATTGACGAGACCGAAATCTTTGATAAGATCAACCAAGCTACGATCACGTGCCTTCCCACTAGCTTCCTGCCCTTTATCCAACTAGGGGTCCAGGATGGCATTCCAGTCTCCCACGAAGACGAGTCGCGTTGAATCCACCAGGAAGGGCTCCAACCGCCGAAAAAACGAGACGCGCTCCTTCCGGTTGTTGGAGGCATAAACCGCAACCAGTCGAAACACATTGCTTTTCACTGCAATATCGGCCACGATCAGCCGGCCCTCGGCACCGACATGGACAAGATCCACATTCGCGTCCAGGGTACGCTTAACCAGTAAAGAAACTCTTCTGGCCAGCCGGTTCCCATATGCTGAATAGACGACAAAGTCGTTAGACAGCACACATACATCGGTCTTGCAAACAAAGTGAGTCTCTTGGATCGCGGCGACATTCACACCGAAGGATAAGAGGTCCCGAAGCAGGCCGGCAGCCTTACTCCGATCCCTAAGGCCCTTCACATTCAAACTGGCTAACTTAATTGACATCTATTTAGTACTGAAAAAGAAAGCAGAAAATTACTTCTGGTCACATACGGACTGAAAATCTGTGGAAACAGGGACCCCGACAGATTGTCCCAGAAAACAGGTGCCAATATCGGACGTAATTCATCCGTCCAGGACAATTCCGCCGACGTCCGTAGGGAACGTTAGTTTTATTGCCCTATATAAAGAAGGATGGAGGATGACAGGGACCCTCCCCGTACAAAAATTAGCAAGTTTTTGTAATATTTTGACCCTATCTGGGTCATTTTTATATTTGGAAACGCTTCCACAGCCCCCTGTAGGGTTTCCCCCGTTATTCCGAATCAGGGTCATTACTCCGGGAGCATTGGGGAAATTTTTGGGGTCCTCAATCGACTTTCCGTCGACCAACGATAATTTAAACAGTGGCCTGAGGAGGGCCTTTTTCTGGGTAGAAAGGTCCCTGTCTAAGGTGTGCCTGTCAATACGACAGATATCGTTTCTTTTAAAAGGATTAACCCTTTTCTTTTTTGTTGGTTGGCTCTTGCTAGGGGAGGGTTGGCTATTGTTAGGGGAAGGTGTTTCCAATTGGGAGGAGGGGGATTCAGGTTTCTCAGGGGGCGTTTCTGATGGGGAAGAAGTTTGGGGGGAAGGAGTTACTGGTTGGTAAGAGAGTGTGGGAGGTGTTGGGGAAGGAGAAGGTTTACGTCTCAATGGGGAGGCAGACTGACTCCTCCCCTCAACGAAAACAGTTCTGGCAGGTGATGCAGGGGCGGTTGGGTTTTAGGGGTAACCGTGACCCATTCCACTCTGCCACGTTCTTCCTTTTTCCCTTTCTTTGCCGCCAACTCTTGCTCCTCCTCTCGTTCCCTCTTTAATGATGATGAATGTGGTGGCGGCATCTCGCATTCCATTTGTTGCCCTTGTAGTTGTTGTTGTTTTTCTTGTTGTTGTTGTTGTCTTTGCTGCGGTTGGTTTTGTTTTTATTGCTGCTGATGCTGTTGTTGTTGTTTCGCCTCTTTTCGAGGTCTCTTCTTCTCTGGGGAAGGTGATTTCTCCTGTTGAGGAGAAAGGGAAGCCACTTTCTTCCCCCTCCTAACCACCTCTGTCCACTCATTCGCTGCACTTTTCTCCGATGCCACTGATGCTTTTGACATCGGCGGTGTTGCTGGTGTCATCTGCTCAACTTCTGGTTTCCTTCCGGGGCACATTTTGTACATGTGCCCCGCCGCTCTGCACACCCAGCAGTGTGGTCTCCTCCCCTCTATGACAACGAATAGTTTCCTACCTCGGCAAAACAAAATGTCTGGGACTTTCAGGGAGTTTTGTCGGTCCACGATAACATTTACACATATGTCTTTTGTGGGATACCAGCCTTACTGGTTACTCGTGCCACCTCTTCCACAGATCCATAACCAACAAAGAAGGCCCCCACATGGTCACACAATATCTCTACTGGTACTCCATGTATCAAAATCCTGGTCTTTCTCATGCCCATGTATTCGGTCTGTAACCATATATTCTTGGCCTTTAGTGTGCTTCCTGCTAAATTTTTTGCCTCCGTTTCTGAGTTCAGCAGAATATCCCACATAGCACGGGATCATCTCGCCAACATGCAAGGGGCAATCTTTAAACATTTCAAGGCCGCTTCCATACTCTCCCTGCTGACACCAATAAACTTTCGTGTTTTTGCATCTGATGTCAGCAGGGAGATTGTCTTTGCTGCAATTATGTTTACAACTTCTGGTATAACAACCAGCTCGTTTTCCGTTATGAAGTCCTTATACTTTTCCTGCATTTGCAGGTAGTAGCCTGCGTCTTTCTTCACAGGGCTCTTTGCCCATATCGACGACAAAGGAGATACCGTCGGAATGGCATCTTCAACGGCTGGGGAGACGAAGCTATCATATTAATCCCCCCCCTCACGACAAAATTTTTTCAAAGAAAATGTTTAACAATAATGCAGACGGGCAACGAAGACAACAATAAAAAACTGGTAACAAATATCATACTCACAGTTGACAAAAAATCCAGGTAAAAAAAATCAAACTTATGTGCAATAATGACAAAGACTCTCGTATAATCATGAAGACTGTCGATCACTCTGATTAACCAAGGTCACAGGATATGATCATTAGCATGTGTTGCTCAATGTCATATGGGTGGGTTGATCTGAGGTGGGGTGTGTAGGTTATCAAGGTGACAAGGGATTGGTGTAGATGCTTGGCTTGTATTTTACAAAAGGGTAGTAGCATGCTTGTGGTGTTGGATTTGTTTGCATACAGAAATGAAGTTACTTGTTGTGGAGTTGGATTTGCTTGTTTGTAGAGTTGGAGTCACATGATTGCAAAGTCAGAGTTGCTGTTTGCAGAGTCAGAGTAGCTTGCTTGTGAGGTTTGAGCCATCGTTTGCTGGCAGGCCAGGATGTACTAGCAAGTTGGCTGGGTGGTATGTTAATGAAGATGATATTCTGCTGGATTTGCCAAGGTGATGGCAATGAGGAAGGCTTGTACCTGGGTATTGTAATCAGGGAGATGATTTAGTTAGGCTTGGAGATGGTAGCAGTTGTTTTGAGAGGTGTTGTCATGGTGGTGGTGTTAGGGGGAAGTGCCCTGCATGTTGTTGGCAGGTGGCCTGATGGCCTGAAATTGCCTGCCATTGCTTTTAACTTTCCTTGGTTGTTATGAGGGGCTTGCTTTTATGCGGATCTTGCTGTTCTCAACATCTCTATTTCTGTCATAAACATTTGTGATTGGCCAGTGTTGTGGGGACTTGCTTTGTGAACCGGATGTGATGCTTGGAGCCTGTGTGCAATAAGCAACTTTTATTTTGTTCTCTGGCTTCATGGCATTCACATCCAACCAGCATGCAAAATGAATGAGAAAGGGACCTAATTACAATGGAATATAACAGAACCTTCCTCATAGATTCAATTTTAATCTAATTTTGTTACTGAGTATATTACTGAAACTTGATGAACCAAAATTTTTATCAATATGTTGTTTAATCCAACCAGGGATATATAAGTCCATAAAGGTTGGTTTTTGGTACATTGACAGTAGAAGTATTGCACCTGATCAGTGCACCATAACACCAAGGAAAGGAAGAATAACATTGTTCTCATTTTCACATGGGAAATGCAATACTGTGTGTAATGTATTAAGTGATTGATGGAACACTGCAGTTTCAACCTTATTTTAAAACCCACAAATAGCATCATCCATATATTTAACATAATACTTGTGTCCTTCAATGTATGTAAACAGAGCTTGCTTAAAAAACAATAAATATATTTGTTATTATCAGCCCTAAAGTTTCCCATTGCTATCTCATCAATTTGCCTATACATGATCTTATTAAAGCTGAGTTCCACAGACATGATGATGAACTCTAACAATTCTATAAAGATGACCTCAATAATATGTAGGAGTGAAAAATGGACAACAAGTGTTCAACACATCAGCACAAAAAACAATAGATTTTTGCAACAGTACACAAATGAACAAACTATTAATAAAAAATGAGCCCATAAACTCATCCTCAACACTTAAAGAGCATTTCTATATATAGTTTGCAAAAGTAAATGAATCTTTAACACAATTACTAGTATAATGTTCTAGCACAGGCATCAGCAGCAGCACAGTCAATAATTTTGGCAACTTGAGCTTCACTGATCCTACTATACACAAAAACAGATGCAAAGGGCATTATCTTTATGAGTTTTGGGTAAACCATACAATCATTGTCATATGAAACCTACTGGACTGTTAGTCTCATAAATATCCACTGGAAGGACAACCAAATGAAGTAAATGTTTTAGAAAGTTCAACTGATCTAGTCCTATTGTGTTTTGCTTGGTATGTTATAAATTTATCTGCATCACCCAAAATCAACATCATTTTGTCTGCTCAACACCCATATCAGTTTTAGTTATAATTCTATAATTATTACAGATTTTAGTTTGCTGCAGTGGTGAGAATAATAACATCTAGAATAATTATAAGATTTTATTTAAAAGTAATAAGAATCAACAGCTTCCAATATTTACATGAAGAAGAAATATACATAGAAATAACTTTAAAAACCTTATTACTTATTATTATTAGTGTTATAATGTTATACAAGAACATTATTTTTGTTGCTACTTCTATAACGTTAGTTTTGGTAATGTTTATCTGAAGTGGACTTTTGGTAACTCTTTTTGGTATTAGTGAGTTATAATATTTTGGTATATTTGGGTAAAGTCAATGTTACTAACGAATCTTTCTAATAATACAAAATAATGCTGTAGAACACTGGAATCACCAGAACGCACAGAATACTCTGAATACTCAGAATACACAGAATATACTGAATATCAGAAAACACACAGACTTCTGTTTGAGTGCTTTATATATTAATATTTATGGTCACATAATTCCAGTAGCACAATCCATTCAAAGAATACATTTGTTGCCTTGGAGATTCGTATTTGACCATATGTGTTGGTATCAACACTTTCTTTCTACATAACACCTGCCCTTTTGAGCTGACTCCTTCTGGAGTCTATCCTCTGATGTTTGTATTTTTTAGTGTTGGTTCCACACTTAAAAATTCCATTCTAGTTCTTTTTTTTATTGAAATAAAAACTGAGACAAGGCATCAGCTATTTCACTGAGTAGTTTTCTCATCCCACTTCTTCCCCTCCGATTTCTTAATAAATCTTTGTTGACCCTGGCTTATAGGTGTACTAGGTGTTGAACAAATATTACTTCTGTAATTACTGTTGCCCTGGTTTATTTCAGAAGGTATGGGATCCTTGTCTTGAGTGGTGTCAATAGTACTGCTTAATTTCTCCAAAGGAATTTCTGCAGTCACATCTTTGAACTTACTTGGTGATAAATCTGATGTCATAATATTACTTGTGGTGACTTGGTTGCAGAATGAATTGCTTGGCAGGTCCCAAAGATTAAATAAGGAAATGTCATAAATAAATATCACAAATTTGTTATATTTTTTAACACAAATGCCACTGCCTTTTTGGTCTTTTCAACAAAAGAAATATTGTAGGTGAACTACCCTAAAAAATTTAACTTCTCTGAAACACCACCAGCAATTTTTTTTGAAGTCAACAAACTAGGTTTACCCAGTTTTAGCCAAGTCTTTTATTAAGTATAGTAATATTGGACTCAGTATCTGATTGTAATTTTATTTATGTTTTTCATTGTGACAATAACAAATTTCTCTTTGTTGATGTTTTGTTTGAAGTCTTGCTAAGTTTTTGTTTTTGCTTGATGACTTTACCCAATGTATTCATTTTGTTGATATGCTTTTTATTTCTCCTCCATTTTTTAGATTTACAACAAGTACTCTTATGTCTTAATTTTTCACATTGGTAACAGTTATTTGTTTCTAAAGAAACAATCACTTTTAAAATGTTTACCAACACAACTATAGCAAATATAAGGTATTCTGGGTTTTTTTAGCATATTTTTTTTCTGTTTTGCTAGGAGTTGCAAAACGTCTATTTTTTTTCTTAGATGATCATACACTGTGTATTTGTAAAATAGCTCTTCAATTTTTGCAGTGTCAAGTTTTAAATCATCATGCACTGACACTCTTCAACTATTTTTTAGACAGTTAAATTTGAATTAATTTCTAGTTTCGAATCCTGGATCTTATTTCTGTATCCTTATTTGAAGTTAAGCCTTGAATGAATATCAGACATTTAAATGAGTTGAAAGTTAACTCATTTAACTTAAACATTTCACATTGTCAATTGACAACTCCTGCATAGGTGACAAAATTGTCATTGTCAGACTTTACTAGGTTTAAACAATTCCACTGTGTATTAAACAATGATGTTCTGTCTCTGAACATTTTTGGTAATATTTCTACAGTTCCCCCAAAATTTTATTTTGTTTGGTTGTTTCAGTAAAATCAAATTTATGTATTTTTCGTGTTCAACTGGGGACAATTTCCTCAATAAAAGCCAGACTTTCTTTTTGTCATATTCACTGCCCAGCAATCCTTGTTGAATGAATAACTTTTGAAATGTATCAACAGAAGATATGAAATATCTACTGTAATACGTTTGAAAAGTTATTCCTTCATTTGGGTTATATACAAAATTGTTAACGGAATTCGCAATAACATCTGGAGTGAATGAGTTAGATGTTTTTTCCTCTTCCATTTTCTTAACTAACAATTTGAAAAACATCTGTTGTTTTTTGTGTAACTGAAATGGCCATTCATGTTGGTTTTTTGGTTGTAACTGTAATTTTTGCTGTTGTTTTTGCCATTCATGTTATTCTTTTTGTTGTTGCCAATATTTGAAGCATAACTGATTTAAGTTCATCCATTGTCCTTGTATTTCGCTGAATATTTCAATTACTACATGTAGGATAAATATTTTTTCTCTGTAGTTTTCATGAAGTTCAGAAGTTCAAAATAGATGGATAATAAAAATCACTAGGTAAACAAAGCCTTAGTTCAACTGACATATAAATCTTTCACAACAAGGTTATAAGACTGCAAGCCAATGAGAATCAGATAGCCTTACCTTGGTTTAAAGGAGATATTTGCACACACCTACCATTGTTCTCGGGTTCGCCCTCTATGGGACCGTGTCAGCGACTTGACTGCTCGTATCGCGCCGCGTGAGCTCGTGCTCATTGATCGTGCATACGCCTGTGACAATATGTCACCCCCGTTCTCAGAAGTGAAGCAAATGATGTTTCTGTCGCTGTTGGCCATGACTCGAATGGTGATATGGATGATGCGACTGGAGGAAGTCTTGCGAGGTGGCTGACTTTCACATCAGCATCTGATCCGATATTTTGAGCATCAGCTCAAAATGAAGATTAGACCTGATTGGAAACAGTTGACCCCGACAGGCTTTAGCAAAAGGTGGGGAAATGTGACGAGCCTGGTTCGCGTGAACGGGGCTAGCCTTGATTTTCTCTTTTAGATTTACTAGTTACATTAGGGTGGATTCCTTTGGAACCCTCCCCTGGTTAAGATAGTTCCTTTTTGTGTACCTAGTTAATGGGAATGAATGTGAGTCCTAGCTTGTCCCTGGCATTGTCTTTTGTTATGATCCAGGTCGAGATTCCCAATTTAGTTTTTATTTTTGTCCCATTTTATCCTGTCTGGGTTAGGATTATATTTTCCCTATCCATTTTATTTTCTCCTCTCCACTCCCTGTAGAAAGAGTGCCTCTTGATTTTGTCCTATGGGCAGAATACAGCAGCCTCTTTGTTTTGTGGTTTGGTTGGGTCCAACTAACACCATGATTTCTGTTTGTATCTTTTGTTTAAAAATTTTTGTTTTGAGAATTTATGTCATGCCCCTCTGTAATACCCCAATGGTCCGTCCTAACAATTTCCTCCGGCGGCCGTTCTCCACGCTGTGTTGTTGCCGGGAATTTGTAGAAAATGTCGGTCGGACAGCTGGGGGTACAAGATTGACTGTAAGGAACGAACTTCCAAGATTTTGGATGAGTGGAAAAGAAGGCTTTATTCGTTTAGAGTTAGCTTTGTCTGCTGGGGCAGGCGAATGTGACACGCAGCTCTAACTCCAATTAATGGAGATCAACAAACCCAAACTGGACGAAGACAAGACGAGGAGAGATACTTCCTTCAAGCTCGCACCCGGCTGACTCCTTTCACTTCTCTCGTCTTTAACTTAACTGCCCAACTCGGAAAAAACACCTGAATTTATCTAAAAAATCGACCGGAAACAAGGAAATCCGGAAATGCTCTGTAAGTCTGAAATTTCAGTTATCTTTTTTTTGTTTATCTTAATAAGGCTTCCGCCGGAAAAGGCTTAATGTGAGGTCAAGATACAGTAAGGTCAGCCTTTGACCGGGTTAGACCACCAGTGACAAACACCGGCGACTGTAAGTCTGAAATTTCAGTTATCCTTTTTTTTTGTTTATCTTAGGCTTAGTGTGAGGTCAAGATACAGTAAGGTCAGCCTTTGACCGGGTCAGACCACCGGTGACAAACACCGGCGACTGTAAGTCTGAAATTTCAGTTATCTTTTTTTTTGTTTATCTTAATAAGGCTTCCGCCGGAAAAGGCTTAATGTGAGGTCAAGATACAGTAAGAACAGCCTTTGACCGCTGAACTTTATCACTGAGTCAATTTTCCTCAAAAAGAAAAAGTGTTTATTTATTTATTTTTCTCTTCTTTTTCACTTTTGTTAGACATGTTTTCTAACTATTTTCCATTCTAATCTATTTTCTATTTTAATCTATTATAATAAAATACATATATATAGTTATCGTGTCACACCCTCCCTACATATCATTTCATGATATATTTTTAAATATATTTTTGTATCTATTATTCACAATAAAATTTTTTATGCTCATTTGGGGTTTTGTAGTATGTTTGAGGTATTTTGGTGTATGAAGGATTAAATGATGATGGACACGTTCTTGTGGTGGATGAGAAAATTGTAAAATATGTTTAGGTTGTGAGTCAGATTAGCTAGGTGTAGGATAGGTACTGAAGACCAACCTGAGTTTTTTTGTCCCCCACCTCCAAATCGGCCTTGTGCCACAATTGTATTTTTCATACAATAGATATTGAGAATCAGGTAGCCTTTCCAACGTAGATCTACAGACAGGAAAATAAACAAAATCAGAGTTGATAAGTGTAGTGACACTGGCAAATTAATATGCCTAATTTGCATCAGTGCAAGAGAGAGCCTATATAACTTGTCACTGAGAATATGTAGGACAAGCTTAGTGACTGACAGTTGTTGGCAAGTTTTGTCATTTGCTGAATTCTCTGGCTTTACTTTGTCCAGTTTTGAACTTTTCAGGAAAAAAAATTTTGAATCCCTTGTTTGGACTAACCTTTTTTTTTTTTTTTTTTTTGACAGAAAAGATCTTTTCGTTTGTAGTGCTAAGTTTATTTTTATTTATTTTTTCGTTTTCTTGTTTTGTTCTTTTCTTTTTATTTTCTAGCTTTTTTGTATTTTATTTTCGTATTTTTGGCGGCCATATTTGTTTTTGTTTAGGTCGGCGGTTTTGAATTAACTTTTGTTTTCATTTTTCAGTTTCTGTTTGGATTTAAGTGCCATATTTATTTTTGTTTAAACTTTCTTTTTAACAGTATCTTTTATTTGTTGACCAGAAACTGATCAATTAGCTGACTTTTTTTTTTCCATCGTTAACTTTTCGTTTTTTCAGCCCCTCCCCATATTTCTTTGATTTATTTTTTTTCTCGTATGTTTTTGTGCATTTGGTTTAATTGTAACTTTGTAAAGTTTATTCGTTGTTCCAATTTATTTTGTCAATACTTTTTCATTTGTAAAGCTCATTTAAACCTCTTAAAGTTAATTTTTAGCCCCTTCCCCTATTTCTTTCACGGGAGTTAGCCTTTTAGGCAACTCTTTGTTTTTCTGTTTGTTTTATTTTAAATTCTTTTAATTAGTTTATTGTAACTCGTAAAGTTTTTTGTTTGTACATATTATTGTTTTTCCTTTTTATTTTGTTAAACCTCAAGAGGCTATCCTTTTTGCCGTTTAAGGCTATTTTTAGTTTCTTTTCGTAGTTTAAGTTTTATTTTTGTCCGTTAAAGGCTAGTTTGCGTTTAATTTTCCAGCCACTTTAATTTAAATTTAGTTGCCGTTATTGGCTAATTTATTTTCTTAAATCCTTCGGTTTATTATACTGTTTGTTGCTAGTGTATTTTATTTTTGTTATATTTTCTTTTCCCTTTCTCTCCCGTTTTTCCCACCCTCCCCATTCACCTTTTATAGTACGGAGGAAAAATTATATATTGACTACCTTAGCTTATTTTAAAAATGGCCGACTCAAGTCGGTCAGTTAAGAAAAAACTTTATTTCAACCCGCCCTAGAAGGGCCCACCCGACAAAAATGAGTCTTTCCCCACTCTTACAAATAATCAAGATATGACCCAGAAGAAATTATAATCCGAACAGAATCTCATGTAGCAGTTTACGAGGTCCCTCCTCAGGTCATCGGGGAGCATCTCGCTGCGTATTTTTCTCAATTCGGAGAAATTGCAGATGCCTCCTGCGATGACCTGACCGGGGGATGGTCTTTCGATATTATGATCGACTGTCACGCCTTCCTGACTATCCCCAACTGTCTTGACGTTGGGGGCCTGAGATTGCCGGTAATTGTATCCGGAAGAAAACATAAATGCTGGAGGTGCGGAGAGATTGGTCACCTCTCCCTCTCTTGCCCAGAGAAGAAGGCCTCTGGAAGCCAGGCCCCAGAAGACCAAAATACCCCTCTGGCCGCTTCTTCGTCAAAATCCGTCCCGCCTGTCGTGGGCATGCCAGCAACCAGGACCGGTGTAGTTGTACCCCCGGTTGGGTCAAATCTGCCCCCATTCCCCAAAAAACCCACGCCGGCTACAAGTGTAGTTACGGAGAAGGAAAAGGGGAATGGCAGGTTGTTGGTAGGACCAGAGGGAAGCGTCAAGCTGCGGGACCTCTGTCCCCTGAAGCTTCCAGGACTAAAGACACGAACAGTCCCACTCCCTCTACCAGCAAGAAGGGCGACGCCTCGGCCTGGTCTGCACCAACAATGGAGGATATGAGAAAAGCGTTCGGTCCTGGTTACGAGGTAATGAAAAAAACCTACAAAAACTGAAAGATGAACAGGCGAGAAATCCAATATGTCCTGTCCCTGCCTCGTCCTTTCTTGGAAAAAAGAAAAGCCCCCAAAAGTCTCATTCATCTCAGCCCACTTCAAGAAAACCTGCTCCTCTCAGTAGAGAACCCAGCCCGTTTCGAATCCCACCTCAGCCAACCCCCAGTCCTTCCTCCAAAAAGCAGTTACCACCACCACCAAAGCGGAAAAGAAGCCCTACTTCCGTAGATAGGAAATCTCTGAAGAAAGCTTCCAAAGCACCGTATTTAAAAGGAAAAGATGTGGTGTATATCGCAAGAACAGGCAGAAAGAGCACAAAACTTTGGAAACAGGATTAAAAAACTGAAAAGCCTATTGGTTATGAAGAAGTGTGGGGACAAAAATATAGAAGTCCCCACAAATTTTCCAAATGCGAAAAGTTTAACTGTGATTCGAACTGGTGCTGGAGCTCGAAAGGTGTGGGACATGATTATAGAGGCTGAGAAAATCTTCTCAGTGTCGCCACCATGGAAGGCGAGAAAATTGAAAACCTAAAAAAACTTGTATTGGACGAGTCCCAATTTTTGTTCATCCCACACTTTATAGGACTCTAAAACTAACCTTTCCTTGGGATGTTGGCGGGCTCTCTTCTGACGGCACTATTGACAAAGAATTAGGCCAAGGGTCGATGGGAGAGGCTGTTGGCATCCTTTCCCAATCCATGTTCTGTCCAGGACCCCAACCCTAATCAAGCATCATAATGGCTCTCTGGTTAGCAAGCGTGAGGGTGAGACTCGCTCATGATCTCCAGCGCCTCGGTGTGGATGTTTGTTGTTTGCAGGAGACCCGGTTTTTTGCTGGCGACTATGAGGGCATTCTGTCTAGGGATTACGATCTCTATTCAGCATGTTTTGATGGTCGTTCTAGAGGTGTTTCCTGGCTATTGAGCAAGTCTTTGGGTGCGGTGTGTGTGCTTGTCTTCGCGGATCCAGCGGGCAGAATTTGTGTGCTGGATATTACCATAAAGGTCTTTTCGGCTCATTGGGGTTTATGCGCCCAATGACCATGCGGTGCGTCCTTCTTTGTTTCGGCGGCTCGAGTCGTTCTTTGGAACATCGAGGCGGGTAATTTTAGCGGGGGATTGGAATGCCCTCCTTGGCCCTGAGAAAGATCGTATAGGAGAAAGATCGGGTACTAACAACCCGGATGTGAAACCATTTCGGGAATTTATCGATAGGAATGATCTTGTCGATAAATACCGAAATGAACACCCCCGGGAGGTAGTGTGAACTTGGACTAATAGGGGCAGCTCGGATTCGAAGGTACGCGCAAGCTACCTCGACCGAGTCCTAGTTAGGAGAGTCGACGTAGGGCTCTTAGGTTGTCCATTCGATAGTTTACACGGATCATAGGTTCGTCTGGGTTCGTGTAAACTTAGATAAGCCTAAGGTTAAGTTAGCTGGATACTGGAAATTGAACGCGTCATTATTTGGTAGCCAAGATTTTCAGAAACAGCTATTACTGACACTAAAACGGGAATTGACGGGGGCTGTGGTTGGGAATAAGTGGTGGGATTCTCTTAAATCCAAACTTAGGTCATTTGCTGCCGACTATAGCCGTCGGCTCAACTTAGCTAATTTAGCGGCACAAACGGCAGTAGAGAAAAAAGTTGATCGGGCAGTTAAATCCCATAATAGTGGGGACGTAGCCTTAGCTGGGGCCGAGCTGGCCTCCTTGCTTATCAAGAAGGATCAAGCTTTGGTAGTTAGGGCTAGGTTAAAGATGTCTTCTGAGGCAACGAATATGGCTGCTGAATTGCGTGCAGAGGAAGCTAGGCAAGCAGTCAATCGGCATATCAAGGACATCACATTGCCGGACGAGCGTACCGTGACCACAGACGTGGGTATACGTGGGGCTTTTCGGGATTATTTCCAGGATCTTTTCACTAGGGAGCCCGGTCTGAGCACAGCTCAATTCGACGCCTATTTAGCTGACTTTCCCCGCCTCGAGGCGGCTGAAGCAGCTGGGTGCGAGGGACCCATAACAGTCTGAAACCTGGGATGCGCTGAAACAGTTCGGCCGGGACAAATCTACAGGATTGGATGGTCCTACGAAATGTACTTGAGGCAGTCGTCTGTTTTTGTCCCTTTGCTGGCGCTTGTTTACAACAATTGGATGGAGCAGGGGTCTATTCCTCGACGCGTCACCAGGGGTGTGATCAAGTTGCTTCGCAAGAGCGGTGGGGGTGGCTTAGATAATTTTCGGCCTTTAACGATGTTAAATACTGACTTAAAGATTTTTGCCAAGGTCTTGGCCCGCCGTTTGCAGGCTCTCCTACCTAGTCTGATTGGCCCCGAGCAGACTTGTGCTGTAAAGGGCATGACTATTCAGGACAACCTTCATTTGGTACGGCTGATCATCAAGAAAATCGACAGCGAAGCCGCGCTGATCAATTTGGATCAGTTCAAGGCTTTCGATAGGGTTGACCATCGGTTTTTGGAGTCTGACCTTTCCGCCGCCGGTTTTGGGCCGTACTTTCGCTCCTGGATCCGACTGATGTATGCGTCCCCCGGTGCGCTAGTGGAAGTGAATTGGGTAAGATCGAAGCCTTTCACATTATCTCGCTCCATTCATCAAGGTTGTCCACTTTACCTTTGCTTTACATTCTTGCGTTGGAGCCTTTCCTTCGCAATTTAAAGGCGAATCCAGTCCTTCGCGGAATTTCCGTACCTGGTGCTACCACCTCAGCCAGGTACTCAGCCTATGCTGACGACGTCTCGGTTTTTGTATCGAGCAAAGCCGAGATTGACGAAGTTAGCAAAGAGATCAGATGTTATGAGGCGGTGACAGGGGCCAAGATCAATCGCGATAAGTCTGTGGGTTTGCGATTGGGTGCGTGGAAGGGAGTTTCTCTTCCCGGACCTTTCCTCTGGACGGACGGGTCGATTAAGATTCTCGGCGTCTGGTTCGGTCCTGATCTCCAGTTGGAAATGAATTGGTCGGAGGTTCGAGAGAAGGCCGAGTGCGCAGTTCGTCTGTGGACTTGGAGGAAGCTTTCCTTAAAGGGAATGGCGAAAGTATGTGCCTCGCATATCTACCCGATTCTCCTTTACCGACTTTCGGTACTTCCGCTCCCGTGTGCCATTCGTTTGAGATTAATACAGCTCTTGTTCTCCTTCCTTTGGGGAGAAGGCAAGGCTCCCAAGGTGCGTCGGAATATTTGTTACCTCCATCCTTCTAAGGGCGGTCTGAGCATGCCAAGCGTTGAGACTCATCAATATACGCTTCGCATTAGGTTCCTGGATCGAATGTGTATGCTGGCGGACGAGAACAGCGCCCTCGTTAAAGAGGACGTCCATAAACACTTTCCATCCTTGAGAAGTGTGCACTTGGAGGAGGAAGCCGGCCGTACTACTCGTGTCGAGTGCTCCTTCTATCGGAAATGTAGTTTGGCTCTCCAGTTTCTCTTACGGGCGACGGATGGCTTCCCCAACGCCCAAGCGTTGGAGCCTTTCCTTCGCAATTTAAAGGCGAATCCAGTCCTTCGCGGAATTTCCGTACCTGGTGCTACCACCTCAGCCAGGTACTCAGCCTATGCTGACGACGTCTCGGTTTTTGTATCGAGCAAAGCCGAGATTGACGAAGTTAGCAAAGAGATCAGATGTTATGAGGCGGTGACAGGGGCCAAGATCAATCGCGATAAGTCTGTGGGTTTGCGATTGGGTGCGTGGAAGGGAGTTTCTCTTCCCGGACCTTTCCTCTGGACGGACGGGTCGATTAAGATTCTCGGCGTCTGGTTCGGTCCTGATCTCCAGTTGGAAATGAATTGGTCGGAGGTTCGAGAGAAGGCCGAGTGCGCAGTTCGTCTGTGGACTTGGAGGAAGCTTTCCTTAAAGGGAATGGCGAAAGTATGTGCCTCGCATATCTACCCGATTCTCCTTTACCGACTTTCGGTACTTCCGCTCCCGTGTGCCATTCGTTTGAGATTAATACAGCTCTTGTTCTCCTTCCTTTGGGGAGAAGGCAAGGCTCCCAAGGTGCGTCGGAATATTTGTTACCTCCATCCTTCTAAGGGCGGTCTGAGCATGCCAAGCGTTGAGACTCATCAATATACGCTTCGCATTAGGTTCCTGGATCGAATGTGTATGCTGGCGGACGAGAACAGCGCCCTCGTTAAAGAGGACGTCCATAAACACTTTCCATCCTTGAGAAGTGTGCACTTGGAGGAGGAAGCCGGCCGTACTACTCGTGTCGAGTGCTCCTTCTATCGGAAATGTAGTTTGGCTCTCCAGTTTCTCTTACGGGCGACGGATGGCTTCCCCAACGCCCAAGCGTTGTCTCTTAAGGTATAATATCGGGTGTTATTTAGGAGGGCCGTTCAAGATGAACTGATAGGCGAGCTCGGGTTTACGAAGCAGGAGGCTTGCTCCATATGGCCTTGGGCGCCTGGGTTGAAATGTCTCACTAACGACGAGGTATCACTCACCTGGCTGATGATCCGGAAGGCTCTCTGGGTAGGCAAGAAGCTTCATGCAGTGGGCCTAAAATTGAATTCAACCTGCGTGCATTGTGGGCTGTCGGCGGAAACCGTCGATCACGCCTTCTTCCACTGCAGTGTTGTTGCCCCGTTGTGCAAGTTTCTTGAAGATCTCATGGTTCGTATACTGCGTGGAAAGTTCTTTGTCCTTGAGGCTAGTTCTGTTTGTAGCAATGTCGTACCTCTGTTATCTGGGGCTGAGCACTACGTGCTCTTTTGCTTACTAGGTATTATGCGAGTCGTGATTTGGACGACGCGACAGAAGGAATTCTATGGTGATGAGAAGTTAACCTCTTCCCAACTGTTCTTGTTCTTTAAGCATCAGCTTAAAGTCAAGATCAGGACGGAAAAGAAACGACTCACTCCATCTGAATTTGGCAAAAGGTGGGTGAGTCTTGCGCGTTTCTGTCGAGTGAAAGGTGCTGACCTGGAGTGGTTGTTTGATGCTGGTTAGGTATCAGGATTTTGGGTGTGTTGGGTGGAACATGTGCACCCCTTTCCCGTTAGCTTAGAGTAGGGATCTTTTGATTTTTTTTGTTTTTCATCTGCAATATATAAATATTCAAGCTTAACGACTGATTAGTGCTAAATTTCACTTGAGTGTACACAAGCTTCTTTTTGCGAAAATTACGTTTGGAAATTTTTACGTGAATTCTTGTTACTCGTGAGTACGTTGTTTTTTTTTCTCTATAGTGTTTTATTGTCCTTATTGCTCGTCTGTGTGGATTACTGGACTGTTTGTTTTTTCCTTTGCGTTGTGAGGGGGGGGGGGCAAGTCCAATTATGACTTCGTCTCCCCTACCGTCTACTTCTTCGGCGGGTATGCCGACGGTAACTTCTCCACCGTCGGCCTGGAACAACGTTCTGGAAAAAAAGGACGCAGCGTACTACCAAGGTTTACAAGAGAAGTTCAAAGAATACATCGTGGGAAACGAACTAATCGTCATTCTCGAAGTCATCGATGTAATATCTGTTAGAACAATCTCTCTGCTGACATCGGACCCAAAAACGCGTAAGTTTGTGGGTGTCAGCAGGGAAAACATGGAAGAGGCCCTGAAAGCCCTAAAAATTGCCCCCAAAGTGCTAGCACGACGGTCTCGTGTTACGTGGGGCGTTCTCCTTAGTACGGAAGAGGAGGCCAAAATATTGGCCGGCACAACTTTGACTGCCAAAGGTATTAGGCTCCAAACAGAGTATATGGGCAGCAGGCGGACCCGAGTTATTATCCACGGCGTGCCGCTTGGAATTTCGGAGAACCACATTGGGACATACTTTGCCCAATTCGGAGCAGTGGAGGAGGTGGTAATAGTAAAGTCAATAGTAAAGTGGGCGAACCCACGGAGGATGTTGCAGTGCATGTGGTCGTAGACAGGCCCAGTTTTTTTAGGATGCCTGATGTCGTGATTTGTGGAGGCCTGAAGCTTTTTGTGGCGGTGGAGGGGCGAAAGCCGCATTGTTGGCTTTGCGGGATGGCAGGCCATGGTACCAAAATGTGCCCTTCCAAAAAACAAAATGCCGAAGGACAAACACTAGCAACATCGGTGACACCAGCAACATCGCCGGTGTCAAAAACAAGAACCAGAAAAAAGACATCCAGCGGAGCGAAAGAGTGGACAGAAGTGGTTAGGAGAGGGAAGAAAGTGGCATCCCCTCCTCCTCAACTTGAGAAACTTCCGTCACCCACCAAGGTGAAGCCCCAAAAGAGGTAAAACATCAACAGCCGCAGAAACATCATCAACAACAGAGACAACGAGAAGACCAAGAAAAACAACAACAACAAGAAAACAGGACGGAAGAAAGGATAGTGGTGGAGATGCCTCCTCCTCATTCCTCATCATTAAAAAGAGGAAGGGAGGAGTATGAGGAAATAGCTATCAAAGAAGGAATTAACAGAACGTGGCAGGTCGGAACGGATCACGGTTGCTGCCAGGTCCCAATCCGTCCCTACATCACCAGCTAAAGACATAACCAAAAAGGGGAGGCGTCATTCTACCTCTCCAGTAAGGCATGTGTCATCGCCTTCTCCCACACTATCTTCCCAACCAATAATTCCATCCCCACCAACATTCTACCCTACATGAAACGCCCTCTGTACAGCCTGAACATCCCTCCTCCCCATTGGAAACACCCTCCCCTAGCAACAACCAATCTACACATAAAGGAAAGAAAATGGCCAACCCCTTTAAAAGGGAGGACATTTGCTCTATCGATAGGATGGCTTTAGAGAGGGACCCTTCTTATCAGAGGAAGGTCCTCCTAAGACCTCTTTTTAAATTGTCTCACAAAGAAGGAAAGTCGGTTGAGGACCCTGCAAATTTCCCAGGCGCTCCCGGGGTAATTACTTTGATAAGAAATACTGGGGGCAGTCTCAAGGTCTGGGACTCTTTGAAGGGTGCTGTAGATGCATATCCTAAAATTAAAATGGCCCAAATGGGCACTAATTATTTAAAAAAAGTAGCCAATTTTTGTGCCTGGAGGGTCCCTGTCATCCTCCACCCCTCATTGTATAGAGCTGTAAAATTAACGTTCCCTACGGACGTCGGCGGTATTATCCAGAACGGACGGATTACGTCCGATATTCGTAATGGAAGCCTAGGACAATCCGTCGGGGTCCCTACTGCCACTGATTTTCGCTCTGTATGTGACCAGGAGTAATTTTTGCTTTCTCTTTTCAGGTCTAAATGATGTCAATTAAGTTAGCCAGTTTGAATGTGAAGGGCCTTAGGGATCGGAGTAAGGCTGCCCGCCTGCTTTGGGACCTCTTGTCCTTCGGCGTGGATGTCGCCGCGATCCAAGAGATTCACTTTGTTTGCATGTGTGCTGTCTAACGACTTCATCATCTATTCAGCATATGGGAACCGGTTGGCCAGAGGAGTTTCTTAGCTGGTTAAGCGTACCCTGGACGCGAATGTGGATCTTGTCCATGTTGGTACCGAGGGCCGGCTGATCGTGGCCGATATTGCAGTGAAAAGCAACGCGTTTCGACTGGTTGCGGTTTATGCCTCCAACAACCGGGAGGAGCGCGTCTCGTTTTTTCGGCGGTTGGAGCTCTTCCTGGTGGATTCAACGCGACTCGTTTAATGGGGGACTGGAATGCCATCCTGGTCCCCAAGTTGGATTGAGGGTGGGGAGCTAGAGGGAAGGCACATGATCGTAGCTTGGTTGATCTCATCGAGGATTTCGGGCTTGTCGATAGATACCGGGTCGATCACAAGGGTGGGAAGATGTGGACTTGGGCTAATAGTTGGCCTTCTACCAAGGTAGCTAGCTACCTTGATGGAATGTTAGTTCCTGAAGTCGACAAAGTTCTTATATATTGTCCCATGTTCCACTGGTTTGGCTACTCAGACCACAAACTTGTTTGTGCCCGGGTAGATTTAGAAAATAGGCCTAGAATAGCTGATTACTGGAAGTTCAACGTATCCTTACTGGACAGGCGGGACTTCCGGTGCCAGCTAATTTACCTAGTGCAGCAGGCGTTAACTGGAGGAGACATTGCCGTAGCTACGGAGGCTGTGTGAGCGGTCGAATAGCGATCGTTAGTTAGACATAGGTTAAGCAAGATGTCTTCCGAAGCTGTAAACATGGGCGCAGAACTGCGCAAGGAAGAGATTCGCCGAGGCAGCGACCGGTAGATTTGAGAGGTTTACGACCCGGAGGGACATACTCTTCGGTCGACTGACGACATGTGCGAGGCGTTTCGGCAGCATTTCGAGATCCTGTTTACCAAGGAGCCTGGTCTCCGTGATGAGGAGTTTCGTAGCTATTTGGCTGAACTTCCCCGGCTTTTATCGGCTGATGCAGCTAGCTGCGAGTGAGAGATTACGGAGGGCGAAGTCTACGCGGCTTTGAAGAAGGTTGGCAGAGGCAAATCGCCGAGTCTCGATGGTTTGCCCTATGAATTGTACCTGAGGCTGTCGCACATCTTTGTTCCGATTTTGACTGTCGTGTTCAACAACTTGTTCCGGCAGGGGTCCATCCCCAACCTGTTTACTAGGGGTGTGATCACGCTGTTGAGGAAAAGCAAGGATTTGGGGAAGGAGTTAGAGGGTTACCGGCCCATAACTCTGCTAAACACAGAGTTAAAGATTTTGGCCAAGATCTTGCAAAATCGTTTGCAATTAGTTGCCGAGTCTCTGCTGGGACTTGTGCTGTGAAGGGCCGAACAATTCAGAGCAACCTGCATCTGATACACACGATCATAGAGGGGATAAAAGACGACGAACAAGCCGTGGAATCGCCGTTCTCTGTGGTGCTCGAGCCAGGGTTCAGCTTTTGAGTGTCCCATACCATTAATTTTCTTACCACCCTCCACTCCCTTAGTGAGTGTGCTTCTTGCTTTCGCTGTTTGGCGGAATACAGCGGCCACTCTTTTTCTGGGATAGATGGGTCATACTAACACTCTTTATTATTTTAGTTAAAGAGTTGTATTTTTAGTCTGTTTTTGGGTTCATACCACTTCCATCATTTCATCTATCATTAAATATTTTAAATTATATTTTATATAAATATATTTTTATTGTCATGGATTTTTCCCCTGTTTTTAGGTGCCCCTCGTAAATATGTGGTATTGTGGTGTATGAAGGATTGGGAGGTGATGTATTGGTTCTTTTGGTGATTGAGTAAATTGTAATGAGTGAATGGGTCGTGATAGTGTTTAGCTAGGTATAGGATAGTTAAGCGAGTACCAACCTCTACTCCTCCCCTTTTTTCGGCCTTGTGCCATAATTGTATTTTTCGATACAATAAATACTGCTTAGCGACTGATTGGTGCTAAACCTTACCTCACTTCAATGGCGTCGCCGATAGGATACCATTTGTCTCTAGAAGATCCAGATTTTGTAGATGCATGGATTCGCTGTTTTTCTGTCAGTGCGAGAAATAAAAAGCTGAAAGACAAGAAGAGAGGCGAAAATGGAATTACGGATTTATTTTTGGCTACAGCGGGATGCGAGGCGATAATGACAGTCTCCACCATGGCATATCCCACAAACTTGGAAGACCTGACTTTCGAAAAAATAAGTCAGATTATGAAGAGAAATATGAAACTCAAGAAAAGACTAGTAGTGGTGGAAAGAATGAAATTCATGTCATTGATACAAAAAATTGACGAGCCAATTATAAAATATCTACACCGTCTATGGAATGCGAGTAGATTTGAAAAACTCGGACAAGATGGACCAACTATTGAAAAGGACTTGAGTCAATTAAGGTTAATTGAAGGTATGTGCAATGCATCACACCGATATAAAATAATGGAATAACTACAAATAGGAAATATGTCTTTAAATACATGCCTTGACTTTATACAGCAATAAGAATTAATACAGAAATACCACCATCACAAAAGCCAACCTAGCGAACAAATATCCGCTGAGTCTTACATGGATAAAAAAAATAAGATGTTCGTATTGTGGACGTGATCATGAAATAAAAAAGAAAAAACGCCCAGCATTTGGAAAAACCTGTAAAAAATTGCTTAAAAAAGAACCACTTTCAAGCAGTATGCAAAGTAAAGAAAAATGTTGAAAGAGTTGAAAATTAAGAAATCAATATGGAGGTATTTACATTAACAAATAAGAATATCGAAAAAAAAACTGAACAAAAGAAAAAAGACATTATATTAAAGGTTAAAATTCTAAATTACAATTTAAATATGTAGAGGCTCAACCCTTGTTCCCTGTTTAGGACGCAGTTTCCGGCTTTCTCTTTTCCAATCTATTCACTCTTACGTAGCCCCCTGCACACCAGTGGCCTTACCGCCTTGCTCGGGGTGATATGATTAAAAAAAAAAATGCAAATGGATACTGGGAGTGAAGTAACGCTGATACCAAAAAACTTTTGGGAACTCATTGGAAAGCTGCTCTTACGAAAGAGAAGTTTACAACTCCGCCAATTTGATGGGTCGGTCATAAAAACTTTAGGATACTTTGAAGGTTCTTTGGAGTTAGAAGGTAAATTTGAAGTAATACCTATAATTGTTGCAAGTTGTAAAAAGAACCATGGACTTCTTGGAAATGACGTGCTTAGCATAAATTCTACTAAAGTAATAATAATTAATGAGATGAAAATGGAAAACACCGGAAAGTTAAACAACTATAAAGCGAGTTTAAAATTAACAGAAAATGTCTCCCCTTCTTATTATGAAGCACGAAAAGTACCATTTCATTTTTTGTCATTCAGTCAGTCAAGTGCCATACGTGATACACGCTTGGGCGATCATGTCTTGAAAGAGACATGGCTGACTGGGCAGAAGATTATCCCGCAGTAGGTTGCCATTGCTTTCTGCGGTAGACTGGTTGCCGACTAAGGCTATAGAACCCAATCTGTCCTGCTATTTAACCCATAACTGGAAGGGAGAGACGGATGAATACCTTTCCCAAGGCTATTTGCGCGTTAGTGAATACAATGGATTCAACTGGAATTCGAACTCGGCTCCCCGGCTTCTCATTCCGAGCCGATATCCACTGTACCACAACAAAACTACGAAAATTAATAGAACAAGACCTTCTTGAACATGTTCTCCCTGGTGGTAGTGTAGCGGACGAAGCGTCCTTACTAATTTAGATTTACGAGTCGACTCGACGTAACTGGTGTCAGGATTTAAAGCAGGTTTTAAGAAAGAACAAAAAGGCGAAAGTAACCAGAAAAACAATGTATTGACAAAGGTTACATGGGGTTGAGAAAGTGAAAAGGAAAGTCATTTCCCCTTCGTCTGTTCGTAGAAACAAAATAAGATGTATGAAGTTTTTACTCTAGCTGAAAGAAAGTTTTTGTAACAATTGTTAAGATTTTCGTAAAGAGTTCAAAGTTCAAATCCTTGATGAAGAAAGTCAGACAGAAGACAAAGTTCTGTGTCTGTGTGTGCGTTGAGTAGAGAGAGAGAGAGACACTTACATGCGAATGTAGCAGTCGGTGGATTTCTACTGACGAAGGTTGGAAAAATTGTGGAATTATGTGTAGGAAGTTATTTTATGTATAGTCCTGTTTGAATGAAAGTTAATGTGCATAGTGTTAATGTAGGAGAAGAAAAGTAAAAGAAATTTTGCGCCACTAATTGCTACACGCAATTAGTGCGCGTATGTTTGTGTGAGTTAGGAAGACATGTTTTCTCTTGTCCCGGGACGAAATCCTAACTAGTGTACCACGTGCTGTTTTCCGTTTTTATTAGCATCGTTTTTGGCGGAAACCAGTCATCACGTGGAAACCCGAGTGACCATGCGTGTGTGTGTGTGTGTGTGTGTGTGGGGGGGGGGTGTCAATGTATGAAACCCTACAGTAGCAAGTGGGCATCTTCCATTGTAGTTTTGAGGAAGACAGATGGTGATTTACGTATTTGTGGAGATTACAAAATAGGCGTAAATCATAAAATCTGTTCGGATTCGTATCGAATGTTGAAGTTGCATTGCATGCACTGGCAGGAATGAGCGTTTTTTGCAAAAAATAGATTTAAAAACGGCCTATCACCAAGTACCGATAGACGATAACTTCAAAGAAGTAACCACTATAAATACGCCAATAGGGTTACTAGGATGGAAAAGGATGCCATATAGAATAAAAACCGCAAGTGCCATATTTCAAAGGGTCATCGAACAGGTTTTAGGAAATGAAAAATATGGTTTGTTACCAAAATGATATATGCATAGGAGACACTAATGAAATGGAATTAAAGAAAACCGACATAATCTCGAATAGATTAAAAAATGCTGGAATGACAAATGAAAAAATGCGTAAGCAATTGTAGCAACATATCTTTTTTAGGTTATTCCATTTCAAAAGGTATATCACCAGACCAAGTCTTCATAGAAAAAATACTAAAAGTAGCTACACCTACAAATAAGAACTGGAGTCTTTTTTGGGATTGGTAAATTTTTACAGGCGATATTTACCAAATACACGAACTTTACTGAACCGTTTGCAAATTTAAGAAAAAAGAATGTTGAATTTGGTCAGAGGAACAACAAAAAGCTTTTAACAGATTAAAAATAATTATGGCAAAGAAACCAGTAGTGAAAATGTTTGATCCAAAAAAGGATGTGACGTTAACCACAGATGCAAGCGAACATTCAATATCAGGAATATTATTACAAGGACATTCAATAATGTATTTATCAAGAAGACTAACGAACACCAAATTTAATTATTTAAATATAAAGAAGCATTAGCTATCATGTGGACAACTACTAGAGCCTGACAATTTTTAATTAGGGGGAAAAATTTCTGTTAAGTGATCATAGACTATTAGTTTATATTTAACCCAAGGAAAGAGTTACCTAAAGTCATAACATTGAGGATACTAAGATGGGCAATAAAATTAATGGCATTTGACTTTGATATAGAATATATCAAAGGAAATTCAATTCCACATGTAGTCACACTATCAAGATTACGATTTTACAAGGAGACGAAAGATAAAACATAAAAATTTGAAGATGCATTCTTACATCGGGTAGAGACTGATGTTTTGTCTTTAGATAGAATGACTGTGGAAACTAGACATGATCCAGTACTAAGTAGGATATTATCGAGAATAAGAAAAAAACTCATGTGGAAATTGTTCTAGGGCGGAAAGACCCTACGAAGAAATAAGACAAAAATTAACGATAGAACATGGGGTGATTTGTAATCAGGATCTGGTGTTTCCTCCAGAAACACAAAGAAAACTGGTAATAAAAAGTGTACATGACGATATACATTGTGGAGTAGCGGCCACACAAAAACGGATAAAATTAGAAGCATGGTGGCCTGGATATTCAAGTGATGTCGAAGAATATATAAAAAGGTGCAAAAAATGCAAAGAATTAAGAAATTTTACACAGACTACTTTACATTCGTGGCCCAGAGAAGTGGAGCCATGGAGTAGGGTGCATATGGATCATGTGTATATTAATGGAGTGGGACTCTTATTAATTCTAGTAGATTCTTTTTCAGGTTGGCCTGAAATAATCCGGATGCCAGACAAGAAAAGTTCTATGATAAAACAGATTCTAAGGGTCATATTTTCCAGAAATGGCATACCAAAAACTCTGGTATCTGACAATGCACCAGAATTTTGTGATGACGATCTTAATTTATGGTTAGAAAAAATAGGATGTAAACCATATAAGACATCCCTATATCACACCCAGTTGAACGGGTTAGCGGAAAGAATAGTGAAGACCGTAAAAAAAGGGACTAAAAGCATGCTCTCAGCAAAAAGAAAAAGTAGAAGCTTTTCTACCGAGGCTACTTTTAAGCTATTGCACAATACCACGAGCTGGAAGACTAGAAATCTCATCAGCTTTAATGGGAAGACAAATTAGAGCTCTGCTAACGATGTCATACTCTACAAATGAAAAAATGTGGTACAAAAAGAACAAAAAAGCTAATCCAGAAAGGGCAGAATTTATCATGCAAAAAGGCCACAATACAGCTATAATAAATAGAGAAAACAGCAACAGTATATTAGCCCATGCAGATCAAATAAGGACCCAGAGTGAATATGAAGAGCAAAATGAGGAAGAAATGGATACGATTCCATCAGTTAATGATTTATTAAAACAACCGTTACAAAATGAAACATCAGAAGATGAAGTAATGCAGGATCAAGTGGGCCAGAATGACTCGGAAAGTTTAGACGAAGATCAAATAATGCAAGACAATGCAGATGATTACAGCTGGATGCAGGACAGATCTAGGTCTCCCAGAGAGTGAGAAGTAGAGCAAAGTAATGAAACTTATCATGAGAAGTACAAGAACTACTAGAGGTATAAAACCCATACGTTTTAGGGAGATGTAACTGAGTGCATGGTCATCAGCAAAAGATACAACCTAAAATGCCAAATATAGGTGGGGGATAACAGAATCAAACAAGTACAAGAATTTAAGTACCTAGGAAGTGTTCTAACAGGAGATGGAAAGTGCGACACGGAGATCCGAAGGCGAATTGGCATGGCAAAGGACGCGTTCCAGCTGATGAGCAAAATACTAACACACAGGAAAATCTCAATAGAAACGAAGAAAAGAGTACTAGACTGCTACGTGATGTCAGTTCTTCAATACGGCTGTGAATGCTGGACAATATCATCGAAAATGAGGACAAAACTGGAAGCGGCCGAAATGTAGTTCTACAGAAGGATGCTACGGATATCGTGGACTGAGCATACAAGCAACGACGAAGTGTTAGAAAGAATGGCAACAAAAAGGAAATTGATGCTGAGCATCAGGAAGAGACAACTGAAGTTCCTGGGACATGCAATGAGGAAGGAGAGCCTGGAGAACCTGATACTGACTGGACAGATAGAAGGAAGGAGAGACAGAGGAAGGCAGCGGATAACATATTTGCAGGGTCTGATCAGGTGGATGACGGAACGGGGGTTGCCAGGAGCAAGCATACTAAGAGCCACAAGGGATAGGGAGACGTGGAGAGCCATGATCGCCTACGTCCTGAAGGGACAGGGCACATAGAAGAAGTGACACTGGCAAAGTAATATGCCTAATTTGCATCAGTGCAAGAAAGAGCCTATATAACTCATCACTAAGAATAAGTAGGACAAGCTTAGCGACTGATTGGTGCTAAACCTCATTTCACATCAATAAGTTAATTTCAACAATTCTCTGATGCTGCTGTCATTTCAACATACCCAGAAATGAAATACGATATTTGCATGGATAGTTGGTGTTAGATGCCACACTGTCCTTACTACATTGAAAACATACTTTTCTTCACCATGTAGTGAAGCAGTAGCTATCACATATGAATACAGAACATTCCTACCACCTAACTATTTATATAGTTACATTCTGTCTCTCATTGTTTCTTGTTTACCTTCACATAATCACAATAAGTGGTAATTTCTGATGTACCTGTCATATAAAAAATATACCATATCCAAACAGATGCCCTCTGGCCAACACTGTTTAATACAGGCTGTATCCATCAAGCCACCTGCTTTCATTGAATCCAACATGCATGTGTGGTTTTACATCATGATCCCAATTCAGCATTGCAGACATCAAAGGAGCATGCCAAAAAGTTTACCACATACTGGCATTACTTCCTTCAGATATAGTAAAAAAAATTGCAACCAGCTATACTCCAATGAAAGGACTATGAAAAACTAAATCTGTAGTATGTGCACAGAAAATAATTCACCCGAGTTATGTTGCTTGATACAAGACATTCCCGAATGAGACTCTGTGGTGAAAAAAAAAAAAAATGAGAACTGAGATAATGACAATACACACACTTTTGAATATGTGAACTTGGAATAGACATCTGTCAAGTTGATCTCCTTGTCTTTCATACCGAAACGCCCCACATGAAAATATTACATTGTGTCAGAAGTGAAAAATCACACATACATATTGTGGAGATGAACACACCGCTCCAGAATATGACTAGGATTAGTTCAAGTAGCATATATACTGATAGTGAGAATTGTCAAGAAGGAAGTAGAAAGAGTTAGTGAGAGTGAGTTGGAAGCAAGCTTTAAATTCTGACTACAGAATTCGGCAAGACTATGTTGACTCCAAGTGACATTATATGTTTTGATTGTGTTATCTTCAATGCAGCAAAGACATAAGTGTTGATGAGGATTTTATTTCACTTGGGGAAAACAATTATTTTCTCTCTCTTGCAAAATTAACTTGCTGAATCTGGTGCTACTGTAATATAACAATCTGGGCCCACCCGAGGAAGCTGATGCAAGCGGCCCCCGCTTGCATCAGCTTCCTCGGGTGGCAAACAGAACAGGTGTCTCTGAGAATTACGTGGGCGTGCGTGGGCGAGGCAAAATCCGGAAGTCCCGGTTTGGAGATTATAAAAAGACCTCGGCGCACGGATTTCACCAGACAGAGTAGACAGACAGACCAGACCAGAGTATCAGTAGAGAGAGAGAGGCACAACAGATACGACGACACTCCCCCGTCAACCCCATTAGAAGCGCGCTCTCTTAATTCTCTGTCCCCTATGCTACACGGTTCATCGTCATTAATAAAAATATAACTCATATTTTTATATATATGCGTGTTTCTCTGTTCGTCGATATAACTGGAACCAGCATTCGCTAGGCGTAACAGACTTACGTTTGGTGCCTAAGTGACTTGCTGTTTTGAGACAACAAAACAGATAGATACGAGCTGGTTACCACGGCGACGATTGAAAATCCAACGGACTTAAAACTACCAGATAGAAGACGAAAATAGTAAACAACAGGACGAAAATATATAGCAGCCGCGCGACTAAGTGACTATAGACGTCAGCCAAGGTAGGTGACTCTTTGATTTGATAGTGTGTGTGTTTTCTGCTCGTGTTTATAAGTCTAGTTAGAAAAAAAAAATGCATACTTTTGCCGATCTGACCCTAGAATTGAAAAATGTGTCGAACACATTAAGGGTAGAACGGAGGGGGTGTAGGACTACATGTAGAGAGTAGCAGTAGCGGAGAGCGCATAGGTTTGGGGTTGACGGGAGGAAGAAAGTTGAAATATTTACCTATCTGTAAGTACAAAGCATCTGAGTTAATGATTTATTTTTTTGCTAATATTTTACCATATATGTGAAGTGAGTTTACTGGTATGTTGCTTAATTAATCTTACTTTTATTGAGTAAGTGAAATGTAAAATCATGTAAAGGAAGTTTCTTCTACTTTTAAAGTGGATAATTGGATTAACTTGTTGATAACAATGTTTTCTTTGGTTTGTGCAGTGTTAGGTTTTCTTTTGTTTTTGGATTTCTTTTCAATGACTGTACACTACAAAATGATTTACATTTCTATGGTTGTGAATTATGCTTTTGTGCAGGTTCCCATCAATTCAACATCCTCTGTGAATTTTCATTTATGTGACTTGGGAAATATCTTTTGAAGATATATTAATTTCGGAAAACTTTATATTGACACGGATAGACCTGCAGATTCCACAGTTGATCGGAACAAAAAGAAAGATACAAACATGGAAAATTATTAATAGTATCTAAAGCATAAAGTAAATTATACGTCTCTGGTTCAGTGGTTTGGTCCCCAATTACGCAGAAATTTCCCAATTTTTCAGTGGACACCATGCCGGTAGAATTGCGCGATATGGAGGAGATTCCTATCCGCAAACTAGTAAATACCTTGGAACAAATAGATATGGAGAGATTTAGTGAAGGATGTGAGGAACTCCCGAGGAGGTTGACGATAGGGGTCATTGCTGGCGTGGTCGGCGTTATGATAATCCTTGGAATAATAGCTAGGAAGCGGATTTTTAAGTGTGAAAGAAGCAACAGTGCTTCGGGAAAGGAAATTGAGTTATCCGTTGTGAATAGTACTCCGGGGTCAACGGGTGTTCAACACTCAAATGTCTCTGCGTTAAACAGAGATGTCAACAAATCAGATATGCTTGGATTCGAATCCAGAGGAAGTAGTTCAAGGAATGGAAAACATTGTTCAAACTAAGGAACTACGAGTCACGGGTCCATTGTTTTAGACTAAATTAATATAGATGAAACCTCTAATCCTCCACAAGTAAATTGCATGCGGATTAACGTTGGAATCAGGGTAATTTTCTTCATTTTCTATTGAACATTTCTCGGTCAGACTATGAATGATATGTACGGCAGATAATGGCCATTTTTCTGTGTTCAAACATAGTATGTTTGAAATTAAATTAAATTAAATTAAATTAAGTTCATAGTATGTTTGAAATTAAATTAAATTAAATGAAGTTACATGTGTAACAATAAACTCGAGCAGAAGCACGCATGGTGTTGGTCAAAGGTCATTTACTCGATGTTAGTTTGGAAACTGGGGCGCGGTTACCGCCTATAATCATGTGGTTATGCATCGAGGAGTCTACGCTTATGGACAGAGTCGAGAAAGAAAATGAACATTTTTAAGAACTTTGCCCAATTCTGTGAAAATGGATATTAAAAAAAAAGGGGGGGGGAGGAAAAAAAGGAAAAAAAAAGGAACAATGAAACATCGAGCTGGTAGAACAATTTTCACGATGGACACGAACATTGTTGGGTTGCCGATGTAGGCTCTCCTATATATTTTTTTTTGTTGTTTTTTGTTTCGGCATGCACATGTTTTTGTTGTTTTGGCGTGCACATGTTTCATACAATTGTCGGGCTTGTGTGGCGTGAGGAGGAGAGTAAGGGTGTTGCGCTTAAAATGTTCTTAGGTGAACATTTTGGAAAATGGGTGGGCGAGGAATGTAATATAACAATCTGGGCCCACCCGAGGAAGCTGATGCAAGCGGGGGCGTTTCCGGTCGTTGAAAGGAACGGATGTTTGTTTGACCTTATTTCCGGCAGTAGCGGAAATGGCTACAGAGGCAAACAGAACAGGTGTCTCTGAGAATTACGTGGGCGTGCGTGGGCGAGGCAAAATCCGGAAGTCCCGGTTTGGAGATTATAAAAAGACCTCGGCGCACGGATTTCACCAGACAGAGAGCCAGACAGACCAGAGTAGCAGTAGAGGAGCGACAGAGATCGGCCGGTGAAGAGAGACACTCCCGTCAACCCCTTAGAAGCGCGCTCTCTCACTCTCTGTTCCCTAGGCTACACGGTTCATCGTCATTAATAAAAATATCATACATATTTTTATATATATGCGTGTTTGTTGTTTGTCAGTATACAACACTACCAGCTAAAAACTTGAAAAATTCAAATAACAGAAAATTTGTGACAGCAAAAATAAATAATGCTATGGTGATTTTTTTTTTTTTCAATTGAACAATGGTAGCAATATTGCAACTACTGATAAACAAACAGAATCGGCAAACCTAACTTGAAAAAAATGATAAAGTCTTAAAAGAAATTAATTTTTAATCGGGCAAGAAATTAATTTTTCTTGTAAAAATTATGTGCAACATTGCTCTTGCAGGTAAAACTAAAAAAGCAGATGTTTATGTACTAAAAAGTTCCAACTTGAATTTACTAGGTGTTAATTGGGTAAAATTATTTAAACTGGAATTGGCTGATTAATTTTTTCTGTGGAAAAGTTAAATGCTCATCAGAGAAAAATATTGCAGCTAAAGAAACACTTATTAAGCTAAAAGATAAATTCCTAAATATTTTCTCGGAAGACTTGATAAGTTAAAGGCATTTTTTAAATTAAAAGACAAAGTGAAACCAGTTTTTAAGTCTAAAAGAAATATAGTATAGTCGTATAGTAGGATTACCACTATGATTTTGATTTGGTTGTGATAATTATGAACAAAGGCTAGGTTTGTATGAACTATGCCATCATTTTTATTATTTTTGTGGTTGACTCCATTAGTACATATTTTTGTTTGTTTACTGAAGTTCAACACTACGCATATTTTGGTGTGTAGGTTATAAAAGGTTTCGTATAAATTGTTTCCGGTATTTGTATTTTGAATTAGTCCTTGATTTTCTGTATCGATTTTCTGTATCTCTTTTCTGATGTTGATATTTTAACTGTCATCCTTTTCGTTTGCTGTTCGTTGAAGTTCCGAAGTGTAGCTTCCATGCATGCACTCATGTGTGTATGGCTGAGTGCAAAGAGAAACAAAAAGAACTATACATGTTTGTTTTTCTTTTTTGTTTTATACTGTTATAATGCCTATGCGTTTGTGCTTTGACTTTGGTGGGAGCATTAGTGATTGGTTGGCTTCAGCATGACATTAGCTGATCAAGTAAGCTATGTCCGGGTTATAGAAAAGGAAAGAAAGGATATGTGTACACAGATATATATATATATATATTTTCTGTCTTTCTCTTTGTGAAGAGGAAAGGGTATATTTCATTACACTTACTGCTATTCACCACAGAAATACACTTTTCCTGCATTGGAATCTATTAACACCAAATCTGATAAATTAGAAAAATGCATAGTTTTTGAAAAACAGATTATTCAGGATAGGCCATGCTAGTAGGTTATATTAGAAAGAAAAATAATAAAATTAATTTATGTTCAGATTTTTCAAATGAGTTGAATGACTTCCTTCTCTCACATGTATATCCCCTACCAACTCCAGAGGATATATTTGCCAAATTAAATGGGGGTAATTTATATTCAAAAATTGAGCTGTCTGAGAAAAACTTTCAAATTGAAGTGGGTGAGTAATGCCAGAAGTATTTTATTATTAATACATATAAAAAAAACTCTACAAGTTTAAAAATTAACCTTCAGTGTAAAAGTAACCTTTGGTATTATCCAGCAAATAATGTTGACTAGACTAGATGATACTGTTGCTTATGTAGATGACATACCTATTAAGAATGCTATGAAAATACCGCACATAAAACTGATTCAACAAGTATTTCAGAGTCTACATGTTTACAGGTTCAAAATCAGAACAGAAATGTCAATTCTTTATGGATAAGATTAAATATTTAATTCAGATAATCAACAAAAAAGGAAGAAGGCCAGATCCTGTGCGAGAAAGTACCATTAAAAAATGCCTTTCCTGACAAATTTGGTGAACCTACAACCATTTATCAGATTAACTAATTATTGTAATATTTATATGCCAGATATGTACAAAATGTGAGCACCTCTGAAGTGTACAAAATGGAATTAGTCAGCAAAATATCAAAAAGCTTTTGAAGGAATTTAAAAAATATTAACTTCAGTGTTATGATGACATATTACAACCTATGGAAACAAATAATAGGAGCATTGAACATGAGAAAATATGGCATAGCAATAGTAATAGGCCATAAATTTGAAGATGGTACAGTAAAAGCAGTTGCTCATACTTTAAGAAATTTGTAAAATATGGAAAAATGTTAGTCAAATTGAAAAGGAAGCATTTGCTATGATTTTTGCTGTAAAGAAATTTCACCGGATGATCTTGTGAAGAAAATTCATATTCCAAACTGATATCCATTATTAAATATATTCAGTTTTAAGAAAAAGATTCTCATGCATACTGGAAATAATTTAGTGTTGGGCCATGATTTTATTGAACTATGATTT
The DNA here is from genome assembly GCA_037127315.1 of Ascarosepion bandense. Taxonomy (NCBI): domain Eukaryota; kingdom Metazoa; phylum Mollusca; class Cephalopoda; order Sepiida; family Sepiidae; genus Ascarosepion; species Ascarosepion bandense. The sequence goes on from JBBBDQ010001973.1 coordinate 2,085,804, forward strand.
TAAGATAGAATTTCTATCATCAAAAAAATTGTGACATACTATAAAATAAAGATTTTGAAGATACTATGATTGCTTCACTGAAAGTGAAATTAAAGAATTGGCAGATTAAAATTAAAGATCAGGACAGACAATATCAAAATTCATTCTAAAAAGGATATAATCTTGGAATTATTTCAAACTTTTGTTCTCAACATTATAGATGTTATAATACATTTTGACCAACTACATGCTGGTCATCACCAGGCTGATATGGATTATCTTTTTGATTATTGTGAAATCAGTTAGTTTTTTCATGTTGGATTTGGTTCATCACTACCAGATCCAAGGATTGAACTCAGGACCATTACATGATACTAACACATGTATAACCAACTAATATCCACTACGTCACCATCCCAAAGGACTTTAGTTGTGTATTTTTGGAGTCTTTTATATTCAGTGTCAGATGGATTTTGACAGCTGGATTATGTTAGTGGGTTCGTGCCACTTGTCATAATTTTGTATTTATTCTGAGATGAGTAATTTTCAATAATATTGGAATTATTTCAAACTTTTGTTCTCATCTTGGCTGATATAGATGTTATAATAGGCACAATGTTTCAAACAAGTGCCCTCTGGTCATCATCATGTATCCATAGATTGACTGATATGGATTATTTCATTGATTATTGGTTGATATAGATGTTATAAACTTGGTTGAAATGTTGTGCCTATATCAACCAAAATTAGAATAAAAATTCGAAATAATTCCAAGATTATTGGAAATTACTCATCTCAGCATAAATAGAAAAAAAATAAAAAGGATATGTTTATTTGAAATGGAGTAAAAGTAAAATTAATCCTTGTAAAAATATTACAGCATTTTCTATTTGTAATGGAGCACGTTTCTATGTGGAAAAATAGTAATTATGTCATCACTACAACAAGGATTTTGAAACATTTCCACGTAAGACATCCAAGAATTGTGACGATAAAGTCCCTGATGAGAAGCTACTTTTATTGACCAAAGTTGGACAAAGATATTCAAAATATGATTAGAAAATGTAATGGTTGTAATTCAGCAGCAAACGCGCCACTGGGCATGGGCAAGCACTGATAAGACATGGGCAAAACTACATATGGATTTTGCTGAACCACTAAATGATTCATACTATTTATTTGTGGTCGACAGTTTCACAAAATGACCTGAAATATTAAAGTGTAAACGGTCTACTACAGCAATAACAATAATAATCTTTTTGCAAGATTTGGATTACCTAACAGTGTGGTATCTGATAATTTACTTCTAGTCTAAGAATTTCTGCAAAAACTATGTGGTTGAATACTTGACAATACTGATTTATCATCTGAGATCAAGTTGCCTGTTGACACCTTCAAAAAGGCATTAAGAAAAGCTAAAGAAATGCCACTACCAGAAGTTTTGAGTGTATACCGAATGACATCAATGTCACCGGGAAAATGTCACCTGCAGAACTCATATTTGCTAGGAAAGTAAGACCTATTTTGACCTAATTTTTGGGAACTAAAAAAAAAGTAAATTATTTGAATTTACGAGATCATTTAAGATCAGTGATAAAGTTTTCTTTAAAAGCTTTAAAGCTGGAAAAGAAATTTGGCAAGAAGGAAAAATTATTCAATATCTTGGTAGTATGATGAACAGTATCGAAGGTGAACAATTTCGACATAGAAGGCATAAATCAATTAAGGTCTAGATATGCAAAGGATAAGCAACCAGTACAATTTAATTCACTAATACTTTACAATACTTTTGAAGTACCAATTCTAAAATAATAATTCCAATACAACACCAAGTGAACGTGTAATCCGAAATATTGGAAGTGGAACAATATCAAAAAAGTATCAACTAAATAAAGTACATATCTAAAAGAGGAGAGATGAACATACCTCTCCAGAACATGACTTAGAATCATCCAAGTAGCATAAATACCGATACCGAGAATCATCATGAAGTAGAAAGAGCGTGAGAGAGAGCTTTATATCTTGACTACAGAATTCAGCAAGACTACATCAACTCCAAGTAACATATTCCTTGACTGTGCTATCTTCATTCAATGTAATGAAGACATGACGACACTATAATGGACATTATTCAACCTCTTACACAGATGTCTTGGGGAAGAAACATTGAAGAAAATTACAGAAACTGGTTACAGAAATTTGAATTGCACCTTGTGGTATCTGTCATGGCATGAGTTGCCTTCCCTTGGGATAGGGGTTACTTCCCTTAATAAAGAGGTTGCTTCTGTATTCATTACGGAGGTCTCCCTTGTAAGCTTAACTTGTCTCCTCGTTGTCTCTGCTCTCTAACAATATTTATACTAACGAATGCCATAACATGGTGGCAGCGGTAAAAAACGAACGAAGAAGATTACAGTGAATATTACAGTGAACACAAACAGGAAAGCGGCTGTAAAGTCTAGCAAGATCTCATTCATACCGGCTTATCAAGAAGCAGACACGTGCGTTATTAAAAAAAACAAAAGAAAAAGACGCCATATTGGAAGTTTGTAACCATAACTGTATCACTGGGCTAGGATGTGCCACAACAGAAAAGTCAAGGAAAAAACTGGCAGACAGCCACAGACAAACAGGTCTACCAAACACAGAAGATTCACACCGGTGCAGCACGCGTATAAAAACCGTCAGAACTCCATTAATGTTCAGGACCAGGTAGTGGACGACTTCGAGAGGATGTCTTTCCATTCAGTGAAAGCCCATGGTAAAAAATACTCTCAGACAGAGGCATCCGCCACATTGGACATAGTGTTACCAAACAGGAAAGGCGTACACAAGTTAAAAATCAAGGTAGACACAAGTGCGGAAGGAAATACACTCCCTGTACGCACATTCCAGCAAATGTTTCCAGAGTGTGTAGACCTGAATGGACAACCATTCCATGGCACAACACAGAAAGAAGCTGCAGTACTGACGGCGTACAATGGATCTAGTATCCCGCAACATGGATCCATACAGAGTCAATGTGCATACAAAGGCGAATGGAGGTACGTGAAATTCTACGTAGTGACCTCCAAGGGACCTACCATACTAGGATTACCCTCCCTTCAGGACTTAAAACTAGTTACCCTACACTGTTCCATTCAGAGAACAAAGTGTGCCCCAGGCATTCATGCGTTGGGTACCCCAGCTACTCCATCAGACAATGCACCAATCAACTCCATAAAAAATCTGATTGAAGCGTATCCTGATGAATTTGATCGAATTGGTAACTTCGCAGGGGAATACCACATTGTACTTCGACCCAATAACTATCCGATAGTCCATGCACCGAGAAAATACCCCATCCACATGAAAGATGAAATAAAGGCAGAACTGGACGAAATGATTTCCCAAGGGATAATCCGCAAAGTTGATGAACCAACAGAGTTGGTCAACAGCATTGTATATGTGCGCAAGAGCAACGGCAAACTTCGCCTATGTTTAGATTCCAAAGATCTAAACAAGGTCATCATGCATTGCCACCACAAAACTCCAACCATGAAAGAGCTCTCACAAAAACTATCGGGCGCCAAATTCTTCTCCAAACTGGATGCGAAAAATGGCTACTGGTCTGTCAAGCTCGACAAGGAGTCACAATTGCTAACTACATTTAATTCTCCCTTTAGAAAATACTGCTTTCAAAGAATGCCCTTTGGCCTGGTTATGTCTCAGGATGTTTTCCGACAAAGAATGGACATGATCATAGAAAAGTGCACTGGAGCTCTGGCATTAATTGATGACGTTATCATCTATGGAAAAACCAAAGAGGAGAACGACCTCAACTTACGAACTGCTGGCTTCACGTTTAACAGTAGCAAATGTGTAATCGACCAGGAACAGGTGAAATTCTTCGGTGCCATCTTTGATAAGAATGGGATACACCCAGACCCCCAGAAAGTGGAGGAAATAAAATCACTCCCCAGTCCTAGCAATATTACTGAGCTGCAAAAGGTACTAGGAATTGTTACCTACATGGCAGCATTCATTCTTAGGCTTTCGGACCTCAAGGCAAACCTCAGGGAACTCCTGAAAAAGGATACGGACTACGTTTGGAGCAATAGTCACCAGAAGTCGCTGCAGGAAATAAAGGACCTGATATGCAGAGAAATGCTGCTATACTATTATGACCCTTCCAAAAAGCCCATAATACAAGTCGACTCGTCATCCAGAGGCCTGGGAGCAGCACTAATCCAAGAAGGCAAACCCATAGCTTTCGCGTCAAAATCCCTGACTGAAACAGAGCAGCGCTACGCCAATATCGAGCGGAAGCTGTTAGCTGTTGTATTCGGCTGTGAACGATTTCGCACTTATGTTTACGGACATTCATTTGAAGTTGAAAGTGACTACCAGCCCTTGGAAATTATTTGCCTTAAGAACCTAACAGCAGCACCCCCCGACTTCAACGAATGCTGTTAAGACTCCAAGAGTATAACATGATCATCAAATATCGACCGGGCAAAGAGATGATACTGGCAGATGGACTATCCAGACTTCCCAACAAAAAGAGCAAAGAAGTCATTGATTTAGACATCAAAGTAGACTTTGTGTAGTTCTCAACTGAAAAACTGACTCAGATCCGTCAAGCAACTAATGCCGACCCAATATTGTGCAAATTAAGGGTACGGCTTCTTCAAGGCTGGCCAGAATCTTGCAGAGAACTACATAAAGACCTTCATCCATACTGGTCTTATCAAGATGAGCTCTCTATTGAGAATGGCATATTGCTCAAAGGTGACAGCATACTGATCCCTAAATCAATGCAACCCGAAACCTTGGAAAAAATACATTATAGTCACCAAGGAAGCGACAAATGCAAGCTCAGGGCAAAAATCTGTGTTTTCTGGAGTGGCATAAAAGCGACATCGACAAAATAGTACAGCAATGCGCCATATGCCAAGAACTCCAGAAGTCCCAAACTGCAGAGTCCCTCATGCCACATGAGTTCCCAATACGACCATGGCAAATTGTGGCTACTGATATTTTCAACCTGAACGGGAATAAGTACCTCCTCATTGTGGATTACTACTCGAAATACCCCTTCATCCGCAAACTGAGGGAATTTTCCAGCAAGGAAGTCATCCATCTTACCAAGCAAATCTTTGCTGAACAAGGAGTTCTGGAAAGGCTTATCAGTGACAATGGACCACATTTTAGCTCTCAGCAGTTTAAAGAATTTGCATAGGATTTTGAGCACATCACATCTAAATACCCCAATCGAACGGCATGGCAGAACAGTGCATACAGACCATCAAGGGAGCCATGAAGAAGGCCATACTGAGCAACCGAGACATGGGCATGAGCCTTTTGTGTCTCCGATCGACTCCAATGGATCATGTAACCCTATCTTCAATCGGAAGCTGGTCAGCAATCTCCTCACAAAATCCACCAACAATAATGCCCGAAAAGAGGAAGTTCAGGATTGCTTACTCGATAGACAGTTATTGCAGAAAAAGCAACATGATCAACATGCAAAGGATCTTGCCAGATTTAGCACAGGACAACTGGTGCGAGTATAAGAGCATGATGCAAAGACCTGGACTCCAGCTGTGGTCAGGCAAGTCTGTACTGAACCATGATCCTACATCATTGAAACCCCAACAGGACAGGTTCTTCGCAGGAACCGTAGGCATCTCAGGGAAGATGCTAGCAACAAGGCACTGACGCCTCTCCATGGTACACCCCCACACCACTCTGAGTCTCCACCCCCCCAATATTCCAAACACACTTCCTGCAGAAACACCCAACACACACACCAGCATTTGCACCCCACCTGAAATAACACACAGACCTGTACATAAAATGCGGCCTAGTGGTAACACATCAACAGAAACAATCACTAGATCTGGTCGTGTCGTAAAACCTCCCCAAAAATACATCTTATAGAAAAAGGCTCTGAATGAACTTCTTTTCATTTCAGTGAACAATCCTCTTAATGAAAGGGGGATGTCATGGCATAGGGGTTACTTCCCTTAATAAAGAGGTTGCTTCTGTATTCATTACGGAGGTCTCCCTTGTAAGCTTAACTTGTCTCCTCGTTGTCTCTGCTCTCTAACAATATTTATACTAACGAATACCATAACAGTATCAGAAAACATTATCAAAATAAAATGTGTCTTGATCCTGTACATTGCTGTTAAAATGCCCCTAACATTCACTGACATAAATAAAGGAAATTGTGTCAGTGAAATAAAGGAAAATTATTCCAGCAAATAAATCCAGAAAATTATTCCAGGAAATAAAGGAAATTATAAGGCACTAGTGAGAAAATTGCAGGAATATATTCAAGGCAAGAAAGATAGAGTACCCAAACACGAGGACACAGTGAGAAGGAGAAACTTTCCTGTCATTTCTCACAGACATACAAACACAAGTAAGAAGATGTGTATACATGGATTTAAAATAGGCATGAGCAACCTTTGTTGAACAGTGGGGACCTTGATATCAAGGCAAGCTTCACAACTAAAAACGTTCAAAGTAATTTTTCATAATAGGTAACTCAGTTATTTTCACAACAGAAGACTATATGTGGAAACATATACCTTAGAAAAATGAAATTTAGTTGTTTTAGATAAAAAATATTCTATAATTAAAAAATTGAAGTTCTGGTACAATATTATCACTAATGACTGGGGTTGAATACAATTTGCTTTGTGTGATTTATTTCTAAATTATTAATTTGAAAATAAAAAATGTATATTTCTTCTACAGAGAAAAAGTTTTTATGAATATTTCATATTTCAAAAGCAATATATAATTACATGTATGATCTTCTTTAGTGAAAATCCTAATGGTTTGAAATAGTGAAAATGTTACTTTCACCGGAAGTTTTAAAAAATTTAAGAAACAGAGTACTCATTCATTGTTTTTCTTTTATAGTTATTTTTTCACCCCAAGCAAAGCAGAAATGCTACTTATGTGAAGGCGGTTACAGTGAGAGAAAAAATGGTACAGGGGATGTTGAAGAAAAGATAAGATATGGATGCAAATCAAGGAAATAAAGATAGCAATTGATGTTGCATTTAAACTCTTGGAGATTGTAGTTATCAGGGAAGCAAGCAAATGAAAGTGAGTTCCACAAATGGGAAGTGTGAGAAAAGAAACTATTTGAGTAGAAGAGGAAGTTACATTTAACTATTTCTGTGGCAGAAGGGCAGGATTTTGATGCCAATCTAGTAGCACGAGTAAATACATATAATCGGGGCCCTGGAGAAAAAAGCTCCTGAGAGCAATTTCCAGAAAAATATTTGCAGAAATGACAGAGGGAAGCCACATCATGTTGGTGAGAAAGTGACTGAAAGTGGGCTGCCAAGTCAAGATCGATTATATTGCAGATCCTTCTTTAGGTTTTGTCAAAACCCTCAAGATGAATAGCAAGAGCATCCAACCAGATATGGCAACACAGATGAATGGTAGATTTATAGATGTGTAAAGTGGATTCTGACAAGAAAAACTTCCTGGCCTGACACATTGAACCAACCTTCCTAGCAGTAGATGCAGCTATGAATTCAATGTAGTCATTCCATTTGAGTTCATTGAGAGAATGAGGCAAGGAAGTGCAGTGTGTTGCTCTCTAGGAGACTAGCGTCATCCTTTCTAATGATAGGCAGGAATGATTCTCTGTGGGGGTTAAAGGAGAGCAGCTTTGCTTTGGAGGAATTAAAATTTATTAGCCATTTCCCACACCATTCAATCACAGATTGGAGGTGCTTTTGGAGTGCAGCAGCCAGGTTTACTTTGTCAGCCTTGGCAGACTTCTTACAGAGAATGTCGTAAATGATGATGTCATCTGCATAGATGCTAACTTGGGAATTGATTACACCAGGAAAATCATTAATGAAGATTAGAAAAAGCATAGAATCTAGAATAGAGCTTTGAGAGACATCCGCATTTGTATGAAAGGATCTGGAAGCTTGCCTATTCAAAACAACCTTCATTTAACAATTTGATAGGAATGATTAGATTAAATCAAACAATCATCAAGAACTACCATATCTCTGGAGCTTGCACATAAGGCCAGCATGCCAAACCCTGTCAAATGCTTTTGAGACATCAAGAGCAACAGCTTGAACTTTGCCGTTCTTATCAAGAGCCTTGTATATTTATTCAGTGATGGTCATTAACACATCAATGGTAGACCTGACAAAATGGAAGCAATATTGTTTGTCAAAGAGAAGTTGGTGAGATATGAGATGCCTAACTATTTCAGCATTGATAATAGCCTCAAATACCTTGCCAAAAAGAGATAAGAGGCAAATAGGTGATAATTAGAGGACTCCTTAGAATTTTAAAAAACAGGAGAGGAGGATTTCCAACAAGCAGGAAGCAGTGAGGTAATAGTTACAAAGTTTGGAGAGGACCGGAGTTAACCCAGGGGCACATTTCTTTAGGGTGATAACTGGAATTCTATCACCTGTACTTGCTTTATGGGAATCAAGATTAGAAATTATGTTAGAGACCAGAGATTGAGTTATATATATATTACTCAATTGAAGCTCAGTTCTCGGTTAGGAAATTAGGTGTGTATACCCCAAACAAGTTAAGTGTGGAGTTGGATAAGAATTTGTGAGCAAAACACTTAACTTTGTCTGCTGTGCATATGAGGATTTGAATTGATTGAATAGAGCAGGGATTGAAGGTTTTCTGTTGTTCAGAACAATCTTGCAGAGCCGCCAGTAATCTTTTTAACCAAACTTGTGAGATGCTATACACTGGCTTCATTCTATCAGCAAGCAATAGCTTAGCATCATAGTTTACACTTACATTTATTACGTGCAGAGACAAAGAGCCCCCTATTGTGATCAGACATGTCACTCTGGTAAAGCCAGAAGAAGTGATACTTGTGGGTGACGGCAGCCAAGCAAACAGGAAAGAGCCAAGAAGATGAACTAGGTTTAAGTAGAAATTTTCTAGCTGGAATGAAAGCATCGATGTCAGTTTTCACTCAGGAGACTTTAGAGGCACAGTCTTGAACAGCGAGACTAAAAACTTTGTTCCAAAGAATATCGCACAGAAAATTATAGAATGAGTCCCAGTTTGCTCATTGATAGCAGTAAAATATTCTGCTGGTAGGAGGTTCCTGGATGTAGGAGGTGTAGAAAGTGACATTTACTGACACCAAAACATAATCAGTGTTGCTAAGAAAGTAAGACAACATAACATGGCAAGAATCTGGGATAGAAGTAAAGGAAGAGATCGAGAAGCATGTCTGTTGTGATTCCTGGAGACTAATCTCAACTCCTCAATTTTCTCCTCTGACTTCTCGATTCATGCCTACCTTCCTTTATTTAAGAAGGACTCCACTGTTCATATGCATGGTCAGGGAGTTTACGTCAGTGAACATCTCCCTCTAGTTAGGGTGACATCTCTCGAATACCCTGACTGCCCATACATGTGTCTCCATCTGTCACTTCTCAAATCGGTTAACTATTTTTTCTTTCTGTACCGTTCCGCCTCTTCTCCCGACTGCTCTTTGCTAGACAGCCTTTCTGACAATATAGATAAGGCTACTTCCTCCCACCAATTTGCTAATATATTTGTGTTCGGAGATCTTAATGTCCATCATGCCAAGTGGCTAAAAGACTCTGTCACTGATTCAGCTGGCATTCACGCCATGAACTTTGCTATTTCTCAATCTCTTACGCAAGTGGTGGATTTCCCCACAACCTTTACCAGCATCTCTTCAGGACACTCTTCTCTACTAGATCTCTGTTTCACGTCTGTACCTGACTCCTGCCACGTCTTGCAGCTTTGCCCTCTTGGTAACTCCGATCATGCTGTTGTCTCTGTTAATATATCTCACCACTCTCACTCCCCTAGGAGCCTCCTACCAACACGAGCTCCTACTGCTACCAAAGAGCAGACTTGGCTACGTTTTGCGATTTCCTATGCGACTTCCCTTGGGAAAAGTACTCAATTTCCCAGTTGAAGACTGTGCTTTTGAGGTCTCTTCCTGGGTGAAAGCTGGCATTGATGCTTTCATACCGAAAAGGAAGTTCCGTCCCAAGCCTCATTCTCCCCCTGGTTCTCTCCTGCGTGTTTGGCCGCCATTGCCCACAGGAACCACTACTTCCGGCTGTTTCAGAGACATGCATCTGACCACAATAGGCGCCTATTTGCCTCTGCTCGTAATGAGTGTAAGAGGATCCTGAACGACGTTAAGCTGTTGTTTGCTGAGAGAATGAGACAGCACATAGCTGCCCGCAAGTTCAGCACCAAAGACTATTGGTGGCTCTACAAACGTGTGCTGAACAACAGCAAATCCTCCATCCCTCCCTTAATCAATAAATCCGAGGTCCTCACGGCATCTGTGGACAAGGCTGAGTATTTTGCTTGCAGATTCTCCTCCAACTCAACATTTGACTCATCTGGAGTACCCGCACATGATGTCTCTCTTAGAACTGAGGCTCAACTGAGAGATGTTCAAATAATCCGTCTCTGGTATCTAAGATAATATGAAAACCATAAGGCGAGCGGAGATGATGGAATCCCGGTCATTGTCCTGAAGAAATGTGCCCCTGAACTTTCCTCTGTCTTCTCTAAACTCTATAATTACTACCTTTCCGCTTCCTGTTTTCTTGCATTCTGGAAGTTCTCCTCTGTGCTTCCTGACCCATCCATCCTATCAGTCTCCTACCAATTCTCGAAAAAGTGTTTGAGGCTATTATCAATGCTGAAATAGTTCAACATCTTACTGCCCATAAACTATTTTGAGACAAGCAGTACGGCTTCCGCTTTGCCAGGTCTACAGCCGATATGCTAACGACCATCACGGAGTACATTTAACAGGCCCTCGATAAGTCCGGCGAGGCTCATGCTGTTGTCCTGGATATCTCCAAGACTTTTGATAGGGTTTGGCACGCTGGCCTTTTGCACAAACTACTGGATTATAGTATCATTGGACGCTTGCTTGACCTGATCCAATCTTTCCTATCTAACTGCATAATGAAGGTTGTCTTGAATGGGCGGGCACGAACGCTGGTGTCTCCCAGGTTCATCCCAGGTCCGACGTTTTTTCTGATCTTCATAAATGATCTCCCAGACGTGATAAAATCCCAAGTAGGCATCTACGCAGATGACACCACCATTTACTCCCACATCAGTAAGAAATCTGGCGAGGCGGACAAACATAACTTCGCTGCTGATCTTGAGAAGGACCTTCACTCAGTGGTGAACTGGGGTAGGAAGTGGCTTGTAGATTTCAATGTTTCTAAAATGAAGCTGATATCTGTCAACCATCACAGGCTTCCATCTGTCTCTTCTACAAATATTTTCATGGTTTCTGCTCCGATGAACTTAGGTCACTGGTGCCCCATCCACAAGAATTTACTCGTGCAACCAGAATGGCAACAAGGTCCCACCCTTTTACAGTTAAATCAACCAAATGCAGCCGACAATTTTACTCCATCAGCTTCTTTTCTCACACTTCCACCCTATGGAACTCCCTTCTTTTATCGCACTTCCAGCCTGTGGAACTCCTTGCTTTCTTGACGGCTACAACCCCCAGAAATTTAAATGTAATGTCAATTCCCATCTCTTATCCACTTGACTCCAATCCTTTCTACATCACCCCGTGTATCTTTTTCTTTCCCTTTGTCTCTACCTTCACAACTGTTCCCATCCTTCTCTTTCCCTTTCCCTGACACCCCCTGTAACTGGTTCGTCTTTCTCTTCACTCTTCTCCTGTCTCAACTTTTACTTTTTTATGTAGCACCCTGTGCATCAATTGCAATATCACCTTGCTTGGGGTGAAATGTGTAAAAAAAAAAAAAAAAAAAAAAAAGAAAGAAAAGATAACAGACATTAGAGAAAGAAATATTAAGGATTTTAGGTTATTTTATTTTCTTTTTTAGCTGATTTAGTTTTATATCTTTGATTATGTGTTGTCATGATTTAAAATTATATCAGTAAGGAGAGGCCTAGGGTAGCAGTAGCATTGATTGGTCCCTACCTAGTCGGTCGTCAAATGCAACATGTAGGAGGGAACTGGTGCAGACTGCATTTAGGCTCAGCGTTGCTCACCAGTGCCACTTACAGGAACACCCATCTGTGTGTAACATGGCACTACTGTAACCCTGATATTATTCAGCTGTTGATCAGAGTAGCCTCTTAAGATGCTACACAAGAGTTCAATCTCCTAATTACCACTCAGAAGCTACAACCAGAAAACTGCCAACCCAGTACTCTCAGTATAAAGCGTTGTTGCCACCATCCACACACATTACAAAAAATTTGTAACAGGACCATTGTTAAGAGCTGGTGAGAGGAAAGAAATTGGGAACCCCTTCCTAAATAGGAAAGAAGGGATGAACCTCTACTTCTTTTGAAGGGGAGGAGTAAGGACTGGGCGATAGGAGAGCCTGTCTACTCCTACTGAATGTATGTGGTAATGTATGAGAAAGTGTGGGTGAGCAATTGAAAACAAAATTTTAAGAAATGTTATTTTCCTTATGAAGTTATGTATGCCATTCAGAATGACTGAAAAGGTTGCCTGCAGCTTGCGGGCTGCAGTTTTCCCATGACTGATTTAAAATATAGTATGGTATATGACAGTGTCATTATGGGAATCTGAAGTGACAAGACAAGAAGAAAACTAATAGACTTGGACAACTCAAAACTGGAAAAATTAGTAAATGTCCACAAAAATACTGAAATTGCTACATGTCATGCCATAGAAGTTTCTGATGCACTTTCAATAAGCATGATACATTCTACTCAGAAAATACAAAAATATGGCTGAATACATGGAAATATACATAAAGTAAGAAAAGACAAATAAAAAAAGAGTCCAACAAATATGGATGATGTGGATGTTGCCGTCTGGATAGAGCTTGTCTGGCAAAAGAACAGACATGTAGGAAGTGCCTAAAGATCAGATATTTTAAAAACATATGCCAAATAAAGAAAACTGTACACTGCATAAACAAATCTGCTGCAAGAAAAGACAACTATTGTCATTTGTATGCAGTTGATAAAATTGAGAATGCACATGTAAAATCTGAATCACAGTAGGCAGTGAACTTGCTACTTTAAGGCATCAAAGTGTCGCTAAGAATTGACACAGGGAATGATGTCATATCCTAACACTGAATTGTTTAAATAAAATGAAGACCAAGCCCAAAATATTCCCAAGACAAATGCTGTATACAGGAGACATAGTCTCAGTAGTTGGTAAAGTGGCCATAATAATAAAAAGAAAAGGAATGTCACATATTTTTTTTTATTATAATACCATGGAGCATATAGCCTTTATTAGAAAAATACCCTTGTGATCGACTAAACTTAATCAAAAGAGTAAATATTATCAATAACTCTGAAAAAAAAAAAAACAAAAAAAAAAAAACAGAAGTGATGACAGAATACAAAGATTTATTTGACGGTCTATGATGTGAAGTTCATATAAGACCTGCACAAGATGCAATATCCATTATTGAAGCATGCAGGAAAATATCATTCGCCATGAAAAAAGAAAGTAAGGCTGGAGTGATGCAAAAAGTAACTGAGCCAACAAAATGAGTAAAAAGCCATGCACATCTTTCATAATCCCAATGACAAACTGTATATTTTCCTTGACCTTCATAACCTCAACAAGAAAATATAATGTGAGCACTTTACATTACAAACACATGAAAAAAATAATGGCAAGAATGTCAGGTGTCACAATATTCTCAAAAATAGTGCACCTGGATATATGACATTATTTTAGCCTGACCGGACGGAAGTAATTAAATTAGTGGTATCATTAATTGTTGCAAATAAGACGGAAGAAATTGTATTGGCCCGTATTATTAATTTTTATAGATTGAAAAGAACCAACTAAAAAAAGTTGTTCGTTCTGATATGAATGCCGGTAGTAAAATCTGTTATGGGCAGAGGAAGGTAAGGGGTTGCAAAACCCAAAGCCGTGAGATATGAACGAAGTTATATTTTGCGGGTGTGTTGTTTGATAAATAGCCGAGTCAAACGAGATTATTGTTGACAATTGGAAATAGTTTGAAGTCGAAACAAAGACACCGCTGATAAGGGAAATAATTTTGAACAAAACAATTTTTACTTGTCAGAAAGGATTGTTTTTGATAAGTGGAATTAAAATTTCCAAGCCTGAGTTACACTGCAGATAAAAGTAAAAAAAAAAAAAAAAAAATCAAACATAAACATAAAAGCCGAAATAAATGATGTCACCAGCATAGAAACTGCTTCATTGGTTTATCCGAAGGAAAAGAACAGAGAGAAAGTTGGCGAGAGTGATTTCATCGGCCAGAGATTAGATTTTAGATTTGCATATTCGTCGTCCTCCCACCAGTGAATTTGAGACAAGCATAAATACGGGGCCCCGTGTGGGCACGAACAGTTGCAGTTGAAGTAGAAGCTGTGCCGAACTAATAAGACAAAATCATCACCGCTGCTGTCCAACATACGCACAAAGACCAACCTTCGACAGTTTCCGTAAAGCTTCGGTGAAAAGTGAACAAAGACATTTTTGAATTGTCACAAACTTGAAACTCTGATTGGAGTGAACTAACATTACCAAACAAAAACTCTAATTAATGTTAAGAAAACTTCTCTTGAACAAAACTTATGCTCCAACGGCTAAGTAGATATAAGGGGTTGTCGATTGTTATATTCTGTTTATTTTTTGTGTTTCTTTTGTAAGAATGCTCCTATAGGGACATCAAAAACCTCCCCCGGTCCCTTTGTCCATGTGGAATCATCAAAAGCGAGAATGGATTTTTTGGCCGCAAAGATAATTTCGTAGTCCCTATCCGAAATGTTCACGTAATTTTTAGCAAATCTAAAACAACTCTCAAGAAGCTCCCTTGGTATAGAGAGCATATATATGGGAGCATATGATTCAGCCCAGGTGGTAGATCTTGTAGGAATTTACATTTTAGATATTCTAAGCAGATTTTTAGACCCAAAACAATTAGGCCTATATCGGGACGATGGATTAATAATTATCCCTAATTCCAATGGGCCCTACACCAATAGGATACACAAAAAATAATTAGAGCCTTGAAGTACCTCGGTTTTAAAGTCGAAGTCACCTATAATCTTAAAATTGTAAACTATCTAGACATCACCCTTAACTTAAATGATGGATCCTACCAACCATTTCTCAAAGAAAATAGTTCCCCCACTTATATTAATATTTCATCCAACCACCCCAAAAATATTATAAAACAGATACCCAGTATAGTGAATAATAGAATCAACTAATTATCATCTAACATTAAAACTTTCAACGCAAGTAAAAAT
Organism: Ascarosepion bandense; assembly: GCA_037127315.1. NCBI lineage: Eukaryota > Metazoa > Mollusca > Cephalopoda > Sepiida > Sepiidae > Ascarosepion > Ascarosepion bandense. The sequence continues at coordinate 2,101,074 of JBBBDQ010001973.1, forward strand.
ATTTACAATAAGGCCCTTCAAAAAAGCGGATATAAGAACAAGTTAACATATAATAAACCTACAATAGACACCCAGGTGGTTTATAAAGCCCGCATTTCTCCATCTAACAAAAAAACAAAAAACAAAAAAAAAAAAAACGACTTCCGGATCTATATCGGTATGTCCGCCGGTCCTTTCAAACAAAGACTGTATAACCACAGGTACTCCTTTTCGAACCCCGGTCAGAGGTACCAGACAGCCCTTTCGCGGGCATTCTGGAAAATGAAAGAGGAAGGGCTGGACCCTGAAATTAGCTGGAAACTGATAGGTTCAGCCCGTATTCCGAGGAATTTTCGTGATAGGTGCCGTCTATGTTTACGGGAAAAAAAATTCAATATTAAAATACTCCCACCAACACCGGCTAGTGAATCTTAGGAGGGAATTCATCAGTAAGTGCCGCCACAAGGCAAATTTTTCGAATACTTAAATTTAGAATTTAAATCCCCGGTGACTAGATGTTAGAATATAAATTAAAAGGATTCAATTTAAATTTTAATCTTAATTTTACCCTAACGTTAACCTTAAAAAGTATTTTAACCCCCCTACCTTCCTATCCCAAGCTCCTTTAATTGCCTATCTTTAGAAAATATGGATTCTTTTACTAAACCCCTTTTCCCTTGGTTAACACATATGTATATATATATTTTTTTCCTCTAATAATTTTTAAACTGATAACTTCCTGTAATTGGCATTTAGCTCGCTTCTACCTAAAAGGTTTAATCGAATAAACTTAAATAACAATTTTTAAAATCTTATATTGAAACCCATTCCTTCTGGCCTAAATACACCTCTTCAAACAGCCCAAAATCTTAACCTTAAAAAAGTAATTTAACTCATTTAATTGTCTATGTTTATAAAATATGAACTCCTATTCCTCCCCTTCAACACCCTGTAACCCCGTGACTACCAGCTCTGTCCTTTTCTACTTTGTGACCGTTGTTAACCTAAAACCCCTCCACACTCTACCTCAGGGCCTTCGCCATTTGGAAAAAAACAATGTCGCTGACGTGACGTAGAATCTCTATTAGAGATCCTATGTCGAAATGTACATCCGACATCTTTGAATTTTGAAAAATTTCTCAAATTTATATATATATGTGTGTGTGTGTGTAAATAAGTCCTGAAAGTTTCATTAAAATCCGACAATTATCTGATTCTTTCAAGAATTTTCAAATTATTGTTTTTCACCGGATAAAAAAAAAATGAATTAATTAAATACGCAATTTCCATTGTAAACTCTCGTAATGATTTAGTTACCCGCTAATGAAAATCAAAACAAAATTATTTTACCAAAATTTCGAACGTGTTAGAAAAAATTAAATTTTTTTTTAAATAATTGAAAAATACTTTGATCTTTAATAACAAACTTTTGATGGAAAAATTTCGTTTTTATTAAGTTTCGGGCCTTTTTTTCTTCATGGTGTTTTTTTCAGCAATTTCGTGGAGGTACCTAAAAGAGAGACGTGAAAAAAAAAAAAGTAAATAAATAACGTAAGTTCATTTATTTTTGTTACCAAATATTTTAACCATTATGATTTTGCTTTTAAAAGGAGTAAAAGGACATTGCTGGCATTCGAATTTTAGCTGCTACGTGTGAATGACGACTGATTATTTTTGGGATTGACATTCTATTGCTCTCTTCTGACTGATCAATTCACTAAAAGGTTGCGAAATGTTTTGTTTATTTTTTGTTTTTTTCTAAAATTACTGACCAATTCTTTCACTCGGCCATTGATTGCCTATGTATCTGTGCGGTATCACCCATACACACACACTTTTTCATTGGATAACAAATATTACTTGCTTACTATAGGACAAGATATTTATTTTGTATAAAAATACAAAAAAAATATGGCACATGGCCAAAAAGGAGTGGGTAGAGGATGGTTTTTGTTAACTATCCTATACCTAGCTAATAACATTCACGACCCAATCATACTTAACAATTCCTGCATTTACCACAAAAACTCATCCGTCAACTTACAATCCTACATATTTACGGGGTAACTAAAAAACGGGGTAACAACCCCATGAGATAAAAATGCTGATATAATAATACAAACGTATATTTAAAAGATTTAATGATATTGAAATGAAAAGGGCAGGGGGGATGAATTACTCAAAACAAACTGAAATATAACAAAATATTCAAACTAAAATAAACAAATGTTAGTAAGGACCCGTCCGCCCCACAAGGAAGTGGGAGAGGATAAAATAAATAATGGAATGGGAAAATCAAATACTGACCCAGTCAAAATGAAAAAATGGGACCCAAAACGAGTGTGCTACTTGATTTCGCTGTTTGGCAAAATACAGTAGTCACTCTAATTTTTGTGGGGTGGACAGGTCTTACTAACATCTGTTTATTTTACTTTGAACATTTTGTTTAAATTGTAGTTTATTATCTGCGTTATTCATCCCCTCTCCTCTCATTTTCATATTCTTGGATTTTTAAAGTTATTTTTGTATAACATTGTATATAAATGAAATTTTTATCTCATGGGTTTTGTCTCCCGTTTTTTAGGTCTTCCCCTGATGTGGTATTGTGATGTTTGGAGGATTGTGAGGAGGTGGATGGATTCTTGTGGCGAATGTGCAAATTGTTAATGAGTGATTGGTTCGTGAAAGTGTTTAGCTAGGTATAGGATAGTAAATGAGTACCAACCTCTACCTCCACCTTTTTGGCCATTTGCCACATTTATTGTATTTTTTACAACAATATTATTTTGCCACAAGAGTCCACGCCAGTCTAAGTTGCATGCACTCATTCATTCAGTTACTCATACCTGTGAAACTGTGGTGATACCACCGACCGAGCAAACCGGATGTTGGCTCTATGCCGAACAGAAAGCTAATGAATAAAAAGTTGCCGTGCGCATCCGGCTCCGCGCAGATGTTCCGGTTGAAAAATAAAAATTAATCAAATATCAAATTACCATTTTTATTTATCAGCCAATGAGAAGCCCGGAACCAAATACAAGGATGAAATGCGAAACGACCAGCGTTTTGAGCCAGTAGGAACATATAAAAGCCGTGACAAAAGGCACCCAGACAGACAGTCAGGACTTGAGGAAAAGAGTGTAATTAGTTTCTCCCTTGATCTACGTCGAGCGGCTACTATGCTTGCCTCTTTCTCAAAGTACTAACTTACCTTTTCTAAGACATTCCACAAACCAACTTGCTGACCTACTGACCTTAGAAACGGCAACTTGAAAATGAACATTCTTTTCTTTCAGCTCATCATTATCTTCTATGAACATTCTTTTATCTCTTTCAGCTCATTATTATCTGCCACGAACTCTCTCTAACTTTGTTGGACCTTTATTCCAAGTATTGTTTTAATTGTAAAACATAAATGCTATGTATATATGTATAAATGTTATTTTACACTCAAAATTGCCTTTCTTGAATTTATAATCATTTTATGAATTATCGTGGGCTATCTTCCCACAAGGCCAAATTCCATTAACCTACTACGGAATCCTACTACCCCTCACTACAAATAAAATAAGAGAAGAGATACCCGCTGTAAAACTACCAAAGTTAACTCTTTCAACACACACATGATATTTAATTTACGCAATAACTTTCTTCACACGAATTACCTTCCAGCAAACTCTTATTCTTTCACAACATTCAACTTTAAATCTAAATCGACTGCAAGTGAACTGTCGGCAAGAAATAATTTTTTAAACAAACTTCTTTGAACTTAACGACTAAAGAGAGACAACTCAATATTTTGTTCTCTGAACATTTTTCCTTACTCACACGAGTTTTTTCTTATACAATATTTTCAATCAATCTTCACCTACATTGATTAATTCTCTGTGCACAATTGGTTTATTCTTTTATTATCAAATGTATATTCGTTAATACAGATTTATATTGTTGATTAAACAATATTTTTCTTTCGTCAATTATTACTATAAAATATTTTGTTTTAAAGAATGTATGTTGTGGATATCGGCTCGGAACGAGAAACCGGGGAGCCGAGTTCGAATTTCAGTTGAATTCATTGTATTCTCTTACGCGCAAATACCCTTGGGAAAGGTATTAATCCGTCTCTTCCTTCTAGTTATGGGTTAAATAGCAGGACAGATTGGGTTCTATAGCCTTGGTCGGCAACCAGTCTACTGCAGAAAGCAATGGCAACCTACTGCGGGATAATCTTCTGCCCAGTCAGTCATGTCTCTTTCGTTCGAGACATGATCGCCCAAGCGTGTATCACGTATGGCACTTTAACTGACTGACGTTGAACGTAATTGTCACATTATTGTCCATATTAAATGTTGACCTAACGTTCCTCTACATCAAACTGGAGACATTTCTAATAAACCAACGCCTTCCTTCCGTTATGAGTGTTTTTTCAAGTCTCTCTCTCTCTAACAACATGTCCTGTTTCTATCTATCTGGCTGTTTTATTTTGTTTATTTTTTTTTTCAAACTGGTCTCTTTGTGTTCTTTTTAAAGCTAAAAGAATAAGCAGAAAAAGTGTGCTAAACAAAGATCAAATCTTATCAAAATTAGACTGATTAAGTGTGTGTGTGTGTGTGTGTGGGGGGGGGAACCGAGTGAGCCAGCCAAAATTCGTGGGGACTGAAAATAGATAGCCTGTTTTAAAAGAATCAAAGTTGCGAAACATCTTTCAGACAAAAAATACTGTGTATTTAAAGACTATAACACAATTAAATGCAACAATTACAAAGTTAAATGCGTGAAAATATTGGACTGGAGGTTATTGTCTTATTTTTTTTTTGTAACGGAAAGTTTTGCTGATTCACATAAGTTTCATAACTAGTGAAAATTACTTGATTCGGTCTTTTCAAGATATATTTCTGAAATACTTATTTTTAATAAATTTTGCTTATCTCTCTTTGTTAATATTTTTCATTTTATCTCATAAACATTTCCTTATTTTTTAAAAAGAATTATTGTAGTTTTTTTTACTTGGGTTCCACTTTGTCAATCATAATTCCAAAGATATTGTAGCGGCCTAACTACTTTTTGTTTGTTTGTTGGGTAATGAGAGCTTCTCAATTTTATGTATGTACAAATAAGTGAACAAACAAGACACAAGACAGAGGTAAATAAATTTTAATTATAACAACAACTGTGAATTATAGAAAAGGGGTAAAAATAAGTTATCTCCCTTTTACTGCAGATATTTGCAAAAATGAATGAAACACCTTTTTTTTTTTTAGAGATATGTGTTTAAACAATAAAATATTTTTGAATTGTAAATGGCCCAAAGCCAATGTTCAAAATTTTGTATGTAGACAAATAATTGAAACAGTTCAAATTGTGAGCTGGAAATTTGTGAGTTGGAAAACAGTTTGTATGTTCAAATAATTTGATACAGTTCAAAGTTATGAGTTGGAAGATTGTCTGCAGGCAAAGTGTGTGTGAATAAAAAATGTCAAAAATACTTGCGGTTTAGCTGAGAAGTTGAAACAATAATAAATTATTATACCAGGAGAAAATGTTGAATGCAAAAAGCTGGTATTGCAAAGTGTTGAATATTTAACTTAACTTCTCAGTCAGGTAAAGATGAAACCAGCTTATTTTCTTTTAAAAGAGTAGGCGAAAACATATATTGCCTTAAAAGAAAAGTGAGCTGGAAACAATAGGTCTGGTGGCTTCAAAGGATACTTTCCAACTGGAGCTTGAAGAGCGGGAAGATTCCCGCTTTTTCGAAAGAGAGGCAAAATGCTGCTGCTGATGCAGAACAAACCAATGAAAAGTTTGGTTACAAAAAGAAGATGGTTTGATTTATTTTACAATTTTCCTTCTCGAACTTTCTATAAAATATTGGTGATACGAGGGTATCGTAGAGAGCTCGACAATATAAAGATTTTATTTTTTGGAGAATCAGTTAGTTAAGTGCCATACGTGATACACACTTTGGGCGATCATGTCTCGAAAGAGACATGACTGACTGACTGGACAGAAGATTATCCCGCAATAGGTCACCATTGCTTTCTGCGGTAGACTGGTTGCCCAATCTGTCCTGTTATTTAACCCATAACTGGAAGGAAGAGACAGATTACCTTACCCAAGGGTATTTGCGCGTAATTGAACGCAAGGAATTACAACTGGAATTCGAACTCGGCACCCCGGTGTCGCGTTCCGAGTCGATATTCACTGCACCACAACGCACTTATGCACTATATTCTCCTACGTAATGGAACAAAAGATCAGCTTTTTTAAAAATATAAATCATTATTTTAAATCATTGAATTATTGATTTTTTTTAACGTGTAAGTAGATGAAATTGATAAATGGATACTAACAAAACAATCAATATTTGTTTTCAAACTCTTTTCTTTAAAGTGTGTTCTCACTTTTTTAGCTTAACAACTCTTTAGCTTTAAAAATACTTATAGTTAAACAATAAAAAAATTGTACTGAAGATGTAAAAATATTGATAGCTTTGAAATTTTTATGCTGTGCAAGGCTGTGAATAGAGATTTTATTTTTATTTTTGTCATTTTTACATTTTTGAGTCCAAATATAGCTTACGAAATTTTTGTGAATATTTTAAATAAGTTTTCAAAAATATTTGAATACTTTTGTTTGTAATAAGTACTGTGATTATGTTTTTATTTAATTTACTAATTGTAATAACTGGATATTCATAATCTTATTGATGCATCATCTAAAAACAGTGGAAGAAAAATGGTAATTACATTTTATTCCAAGGTGAGATAATTCTTGGATATTTTCTTGAAACATTTAAGTGCCCTTAACTTCCGCTTAAACTACATTAACAAAGATGGCAGCGTCTGCAGCAGCAGCCGCGGCAGCGGCTTCGAAAGCTGTGGCATCAATCAGACCTTGGAATCCCAATTTTCAGCATTCAGATAGAGAAAGGTAAATATCATTATAACTCATAACAGTAACTTTCTATTATTACATTAATAAATATTTTTGTCATATTTTTGCGTGTGAATATGATGTAGTCGTGTATTACAGTGATTGTTACACGCAACACATGTGTCGTTTTTGTGTGTGTGCCTATAGATAACTTTTTATTTTAATATAGTTGTATATTGTTCAACTCACAAGTTTCATGCTTCCAATGACGTTCTCTTTTCTGTTTGTATTTTCTAATTATATAATTTTACTAATATAAAAGAAAATAAGTGACCACCTCCGATTAATGCTCGTTTCATAAACGACAACGTGAATGTCTCAATGCACATATGGTGAAGCGGCGTGCTTTTAAAAGAAACACTAAACGTTCTTGATCTCAGCAAAAAAAAAAAAAAATATATATATATTTTAAAGTTAACAGTACCAGCAGTTAAAATTTTATTCCGAAAACATTTTTTTTTAAAAAATGATGAAATGTAACTTCTATCTCGAAATTCTCCAGATGTAATTATTACATCTGGAGAATTATTACATTGTAATAATTTAACATTGTGGCATCTTTCTTTAACATTTTTTTTTTTAACTAAATGATCGGTGGGGAATATTTGTGATTAACTTTAAGATTTTTAAAAAATTAAAAGTAACCATTGACCCCTAGGAGTAATCATGAAAAGCAGTGAAGAAAAGCGAACTTCTTTCTCTTACTTTAAAATGAAGACTATTAAATTTTACTTTTTCTTTTATAAAGAAAAATGGAACCAATTAAAAAAACAACTCTGAGATGTGAAAATTGGTAAAAATACCGCGAACAAATGTGTCATTTTACTTTTACAATTACATTTTGTAATAAAATAAGAATAACAAATGATAAAAATCCATCTTAAAATTAAATATTCTTTTTATAATTTACACTACACACTATTTTACTACTTCTTACAAAGTTCCCATACATTAGTTACTGTTGTTGTTGGCTTTTTTTTTTTTTTTTCAACAAAAAGTAAAAGAATTATGTTACATATTTTTCTATACACGTGTAACAAAAAGGTTTACAAGTTAGTTTGCATTTTCTTTTTGTAAGAGATGAATGTTTTGTATAATCTCCTTGGATACCTTTTTAAGAAGTTAATCCTTTTGAAATTGCTATATTTGGTATAATCATAATCACAAGAAGACTCTATATGCCTGAATACATTTTTAACTTTTTTCATTGATTTTGTTAATTTTGTTTTGACATTAACATTATTTGCAGTAGATTTTATTGATTCTTTCTTGAATTTTGTTTTCCATTCTCATGTACACCTCTTTGATGATTGAACTTTCCATTAGATAATATTTAGTTGGGGATCTTTCCATTGGTATTGTTGAAACTTGTTAAGTGGGCAATTGTCAGCTTTATAAAATGTGAATTAACATTGTCTTTCTTTTTTGCTGTTACATTGTAAGACTAATTTAAAAATTGTTGAATGAGATCAGTATTACTGCTAAAAAGAAAAATGGTCAAGAATTTATAATTCTCTACATTTATCATGCTACTATAAGACACAAATCCTATGTCATCTATGGGGGTATATCTTCTCTTATTTATTCCTTTTCTAGTTGTTGTAGGATTCCGTTATAGTAAAGGGTAATCATATACCGTAGCAGGTTGACAGAATTTGGCCTTGTGGGAAGATAGCCCACTATAATTCATAAAATGATTATAAAATCAAGAAAGGCAATTTGAGTATAAAATAACATTTATATATACACATTTCAATTTGTTTTACAATTAAAGCAATACTTGAATATAAGTCCAACGGAGGTTAAAGAGTTTATGACAAATAATAATGAGCTGAGATAAAAGGCTTAGTAGTGTGATTAATGTTCATTTTGAAGCTGTCAGTAAGTACTTTGAGGAATGTCTTTGAAGAGGTCAGCTTCTTCTCTGCTTTTTATATCTGCCTTTTGGATCAATCGAATTTCATCCTTGTATTTGATTCCGGGCTTCCCATTGGCTGGTAAATAAAATTTGTGAAATGGAAATTTGATATTTGGTTAATTTTTATTTTTCAACCAGAGATGATTTTTATTCATGCATAAAGCTAACATCCAGTCTCACCACACATCCATCAACCAGCATTTGGGAAAAACCCAAAGATTCAAAGGATTAAAACATTTTGGAAAAACCCAGACCATGATAAAAGCATTTGAAAAAAACTCAAAGTAAAATTGCACACCATTCAAACACAAGCTTTTTGGGAAAAACCCAAGGGAAAAAAAAATTCACAAGTCAGTGTGAAAAGCGAAACTCTGGATCCTGATTGGATGACAATTCCCAAAAAGTTTTTTTTTTTTGTTTTGTTTTTTTTTTTTTTACAGCTAAAGAAAAAAAAATGGCCTGGGAGCCAGTCATGTGACTGGATTCCAATATTTAAGGATGTCCCCTGACCAGTCAGTGAGAGAAGGCCAGTCAGATAGGAGTAGAGATCAGAGCCAACAGACAGGTCTGTAGCCTACTCAACCAATACAAAGTAGAAGGAAAGCAGCAACAACAAGATATCTTCAACTGCCCATAAAACTCTTCAAATCTCTCACCTGCCAGAAAAGAGAAGGAACACAGACTTTCTTAGTTAAATAGACTTTCATTGTTTTACACACATGCATTCTGCTACTTACTACTATCTCTATTTGACTCTTTCTCTCTCTTCACATATTTCACACTCCCTTTTCACCTTAAATGGAAACACTTTCCTTTTCCACCTAAAAAAAAACAAAATAAAATATGTTGTTCTACTACTCTGTGGAATTACATACTCAAAACACACTTTTTTATTCAACCAACATTTGCTCAAATCTAAAAGATGTTTTTTTTTTTTTTTATCAAACTGGAGATATAAAGAATTGTACAAATTGTTTATTCTGTATATATGTGTTAAATATACAATTTTCTAATTTTATACAAACATTTCTTATTGTGCTGTCTTTTCTTGAAATTTGTGTTGTGTTTTGTAGACAGGATATCCAGCATTAAATTTTTCTTTTTTAATTTGGGTGTTCTGGAACCCCACACTACCATCCTCAGTTTGAAGCAAACCTATAATTTTACTACCTCACTTCCCTTGTTTTCTAAGTCATATCATATTTTCACAAAAGACCCAAACATTAAATTCATCCAATGTAGCTTCACACTCATTACTAAAAAGTAGTGTTGAGAAATCAATTTTCATGTACTTCCTCACTCATGCTTCTTTTTCATGTTTACTTAAAGTAGTAGTAATTTAGTTGTTTTTATCCAATGTTCTTAATACCCTGCATTTTTTTTTCCTATCTGTTTCCATTGGCAACATCAACTTCTCCAATTTTTAAAAGTTTTTTTTCTGTTCGCCCTCAAGGGCCATTCAAAGTAAAGTTGTAAGGAAGCAGGAAGTGGATATGTAGGATAGATGTCAGTTGATCCTAGACTTGAAGAGGTTAAGATTGTAGTGGTTAATCCTTTTAGAAGTCTGTTCCACAAAGTAACAGTTCTGGATAGGGAGCTGAGAAAGAACATCAAGAGAATGAGGATGATCTACTACCATGAATGTATCATATTGAGTCCTATCTGTGAAGATCTGATCTGGTGGAACTAAGGAATGTGACTTGTTAGAACATTTGCTGTAATAAAATACAGTAATGAGAGGCTAGCAACATTTTACTTTACTTGTAGGGTGGAAAATAATCACTCAAAAAGTTGTGAAAACACTTTTGAATTCTATCAAAGGAGGGACAATGAGAACTGGGTAACACCAGCCCAGATATGGCAGCAATACTCTATTCTTGGTCTGATCTGAATCTTATAAAGACAAAGAATGGTAGCAGGAGTTAGATTTTCTGGAGCAATACAAAGAACTGACCATTCTTCTAGCATTGTTAGTGATATCATAAATATACAAGTTCCATTTGAGGTCTGGTGTGAGCTTTAAGCAATGAACATTGAGGGTATAACTACTCATCATGATTGGAGCAAATTTAAGGTCTGCTTGGTGTTTATGAATCACTACTAGTTTTAAGGTATTGAAGGATACAAGCCAGTCCTCCCCCCCCCCAAATCCCGAGTTGTGAGTGTTAGGTCAGAGGAGAGATCAGCTCATTAAGATATTTGGAGATGCACTTATTCACTGTGGTATCATTTGCATATATATTTATTAAGGATCAGAGGATGTTCTTTGGCAGATCCTTAATGTAAAGCAGGAAGAGGTTAGGATCAAGGAGATAGCATTGGGGAATGTCAGCATTGATCTCATGTACTTCAGAAGACTGGCCATTGACAATGACCTTCTTAGAACTACCTAATACGAAAGACTTGATAACTGAGAAGACTCTACCAGAAACTCCATAGCTGGTGAGCTTGTATAACAGTCACCTATACCTGATCTTGTCAAAGGCCTCTGAAATATCTAAAGCGATCACTCCCAGGATTTATTTTCAAGCACTTCACTGATTCTATATGTTAAGATATCATTGGTGAATCTAAAGAATCAAAAGCCATAAAGTTTGTTGCTCAAGAAGTTGTTTCTGTTGAGGTAGTTAACTAATTTGATGGTTTCAAAAAGGTTGCTGATTACATTAAGAAAACTGATATTGTAATCTCATTTGCATTCTTGTGCTCAGGGCATTACACTAGACTCTTTCAATGGGCTTGAGAAATGTTTTTTCTTTATAGTGGTTAAACAGCTTTGCCAAGATTGGAAATAATTCTGGGCCAAGGTTCTTGAGAAAAATTACAGGAATTTTATCCAAACCGGTAGCCTTTGTACTCAAGATCTTTGCAATATAGAACCCTATCTTAACTATAGTCTTATAGATAACCATTATTGTGTTGATAGTGAAAATTAAAATTTACCAATTGATCTGGATATAATGTTCATAGCTACATTGTATTTAATATTAAGTATTTTTATCTTCCCAGGTGGATATGTGTTTATCCAGCTTATATAAACAGCAAAAAGACTATTAAAGAAGGAAGGCGAATAGCAAAAGATAAGGTAAGAATTATTTTATTGTTTATACTTATGTGTATGCATACATGCGAGTGTCTGATCAAGAAGCTCTCCCTCTCTCAAAAAAGAGAAATATTCTGTTTAATCATTTAGCAAAAAAGATTAGAATGCACAACTAATAAAAAATCCGTATGATTTTTATGAAGTACTGACCTTCAAATGATATGTGACAAAATTTTGGTCCAATTGGATTGTTAGTTTACAAGTTACAGTTATTTGAAGTTACTGTTGCAAATTTTCAAAACAATAGAAAAATCTGAATTTTGTGTGTTTGATAAAGTATTGCTTTCTGAGAGGTGGGGAATACTGTTCAAGCAAAGCAATGGCTTGATAAGTGTTATTCGGACTCTGCTCCATCAGAAACAATGGTTAAAAGGTGGTATGCTGACTTTAAACGCAGTTGTACAGACACAAATGATGCTGAATGCTCAGATTGACCAAAATCGGCTGTTGTCCTGGAAAACACCAAAAAATCCACAAACTCGTTTTGGCCAATCAAAAATTGAAGTTGCATGAGACAGCAGAGCAGTTGAACATATCAGAAGGCAGTGTATTTACTATTTTGCATGAACATTTGTCAATGTAAAAGTTGTATTCAAAGTGGGTGCCACGTTTGCTCACAGTCTATCAAAAACATGTTGACACTTCAGAGCGTTGTTTGCAACTGTTTAAATGCAACATAGTTTTGGTGTAAATATGTGACAATGAGTGAAACATGGATCCACCACTTCACTCCAGAGTCAAATTGGCAGTCAGCTGAGTGAACAACTGTGGGTAAAAGCTGTCCAAAGTGACCAAATAAGCAAACATCAGCAGGCAAGGTTTTGGCCTCTGTATTTTGGGATGCGCAAGGTATTTTGTTTATTGATTACCTTGAGAAAGGAAAAACCATCAGTAGCAAATATTATATAGCATTATTGGTGCATTTGAAGGAAGAAATCGCCAAAAAGAAACTGCCACAAATGAAGAAGAAAAAAGTGATCTTTCATCAAGACAACATACCATGACACAAGTCTATTGCAATGATGGCAAAACTACATGAATTGCACTTCGAATTGCTTCTGCATCCACTCTATTCTCTAGATTTGGGCCCCCAGTGACTAATGGCTGTTTGCAGACCTCAAAAGAATGCTCCAAGGAAAAAAGATTTGGCTCTAATGAAAAAGTGATATTGGAAACTAAGGTGTATTTTGAGGCCAAAGACAAATTGTTCTACAAAAAAAGGCATCAAATTGTTAGAGAAGTGTTGGAATCAGTGTACCACCTTAGAAGGAGACTGTTTGCCTAAAACTTGTTTTATTAGTTAGGCTTGGGATTTATTGAGTGATGTGTTTAATTTTTTATTTTTATTTTTTATCAGGTTTGTAGTAATGCTGATAAATGAAGGCAAAATCATTGGAATTTGGGTACAAACAGGAAAGACTTGTGTGTGTGTTATTTTATTAGTAGAAATAATAATAGTGCTATTAGGTATCCAAACAGCTCTAGTTTACATTGAGAAAATGTGTCAATATGGTAGAATTTCTTTTCAATTCAACTGCTGATATGTCATTTATTTTCAAGGTTATTTTGATTAAAATTAGTATGTAAACAAATGTTCATATATATAAAGATTTCTTTTGTGATGATTAATTTTTATTTCATGTCCTTTAAAATATGTTACTATTTCAACAATGGGCTGTTCTTTCTGATTTTTCAGAGCTAACAATTTCAAATTTGATGCTCTCTGAGTTGTCTCCCTACATTTATCAAAATAGTCCCATTTTGTCAATTTGGTGGCTTAAGATAGTATGGAGTTGTCTTTCACAAAAAAGATTTCTTGGTTGAAAAGTTTAGTGGATGCACAAAAAGTGTTCCAGAGTTTTCCAGCTCTTAAAAACTTTCTTGTAGCGTAATGGCTCATCTTTTAATAATCAATTCGTTTTGTATCTCTGCTCATAAAACTTGTGGCACACATGAATCAGAAAGAAGGTATACTGGGTTCATTTTATGAAAAACTGCTGGGTTTGATGCATAGAAATTTGTATTGTTCACCGAGCAAATGAACATTGCCAACTGGACCCCTTTTTAAATCATACTTTTTTAGATATTACAGTTTAACCCTTTTCATTAATGATGCATTTTAAAACTGTATAAAGTACTTACAACTTCATTGTGTTGTATCCAAACTGTCATGCTTGAATCGCTTTTGCCTGTTCTGCTGTTTTTATTAACCATTAAACAGAATTCATATAAAATACACAGTAAATAGATAAATGGGATATATTTTTTTACTTTATTAAATTTTGCACTGTCACTTTTGTCTGTAACAATTAAAATAAAATTTTAAAATATTCAGTTTTCCTTTTTATGGTCATTCATTTTATCTTGTTTTTTCTAAGTGAGTATTTGTTCCTTTTTCTTTTTTATATATTAGTATTTGTCACACCAGAGACATGAGTGTCTAATAAAATTTATATCTAATCTTCTGTTCAGTGGATGATGAACACTTTAAGAAGCAGACTGAATAAGACCCAAATTCTTTTCTGTGTATGCTGGTAAAGTTTACAATTGTTTGATGAAGAGAATAGATATTACAGGGATATAACTTTTAATAGAACTTTTCTTTCCCTTTAAAGGAACAAAGGAAGGAAGAGAAGGCATTCAGTAAATCTGAATATTCAAATAAGTCTGGCATTTGTGCTGAAGAGCCACTTTAGATGACCTTCAGTTACGAGTACCAGGACCAATGGATTGCAATATACTATTACTTAGGTATCCCCACTCATTTTCGATACCTTAATTTAAATTGAATTTTTAAAAAATAAGTTTCTTGAAGCTTTAATTTTAGCTTTAATTGAAAGCCAACAGATTAAATTTACTAATTGCAGTAAGCAAAATACTCTGGTCTATTTCAAACCGAAATTATATTGATTTTTTTTTTTTTCCAGCAATTGATACATTTTGTGAACAGTAGCCAAATCTTGGTTTTAAAAAATCTCGTAAAAATAAAATAACCTTGCTGAAACATTATCTTATTAAAGTTAGCAAATTTAAACTTACCTTATCTGATTTGAAACAAGTATTACTTGCTTACTGTCTGAAATATACAAAAAAGCGTTTCTTAATCATGGTAGTATTCTTATCAGGGTCATCTGAGGTGGTGAATGCTTTAATGACAAACGGAAGCCATCAAAAATGCTAAGTATGGCGGCCAGACTTGACATAATTGTATGTAATTGTATGCTTAATTGTATGCTTCGAGTTTTGGTTTTTAACCACATAGTAAAATTAAAAATTTAACATAATATTTTCCGCAATTATATAATATTTTATAGAAAAAAAAATTTAGCTTCATCTGTTGTTGTACAAGAAGTTGCAAAGCATTAGTTGTTGAAATGAAACTTATGAACAAAAAGAATTTCCCTTCTTTAACAATTTCGTTTTTGATAAATATTTTCTCCAATGTATCGGTTGGTCTGATCTAATAATTATTGCTTCCATTAGTATTAGCTCTTATTTTATTTCATTTTTTTTTACTTCAAAACTATCTACATGACATTACATTTACAATGATTTTTCACTGGTTTTCACAAATATCAAAACATTATTTAAAGATGTTGCTCCTGGCCAGATTATCGGGTTTCTAAAAGAAATAAGAATTTTTAAATTCCTTTAAACATTGTTTATGTATGGGTATATAGGAAGGACTGGTTTAAACAGTTATTGAGCCCCTTCAACTATTTGAAAAAAGGCAAAAGAAAAGTATATATGTCTTCACATGGTTGACATGAAATAACCCATCAGGGTTAACATGCTGTTGAACAAAATTTAACCAACCCCAAGAAAATGAGATCTTGATTCATCAGAGAGCAAAAGATCAATAGTCACTAATACTCACCCCAAAAGAATTTATAGTAGCATACTCTGCAGGGAAACTGGTAGTCACTGTGTTTTGAGACCAGAAGGAAGTCATACTGTTTATACCATATAGTGCTACTATGAATTTTAACTTCTATGACAGCACCTTGTTAAAATCTCAAGAGCAAAGTTTCTTCATACTAGACCCAGTTTGATGAAGTTGGTGTGATATTACAACATGACAATGTAAAGCCTACCAGCAGTTTAAAGAGCAGACAAATAATTAGTGCAAGGCTGGCTAACCCTTCCTCCTCTCCCCTACACTCCTGATCAGGTACCCTCACATTATCATATGTTTGTTTGAGCTCACATTAAGTTGGGATTGTTAATTGGAGAGTTCCAATTCCTATTAGGTTTGTTATATTCACTTATGCACAAATACCCATGGATAAGATATGTATTGACTTTTTTCCCTCTCCCCAGGAATAGGTTAATTAGTAAGACTTGTATCACTAAATCATTATCCTTCTCCCAATTCTTACAATTTAAATATATTTTTTGACTTGAAATAACTTGCAAAGTGTTTATAAGCCATAGGAAACCAATCAATCGATGCTTTGTGTGCTTCTACTATTAAATCTATTGTAATTAAAGAACAACAGATAGTACTTTATACAGATTGATTCTCGTGAATTTTAATGCTGTTTTCCTTTTATTTATTTATTTACTTTTTTTTCAATTAGTGTTGAGTCATAGAAAATGTTGTTTTAGTCTTCATTATCTGCTTTATAGGCTGTGGATAATCCAACCTCTAGTGAGATTCGAGATGTTTGTCTGTCTGCTGGCATGACCCTTTTTGTTGAAGTAAGTATTTAAATGTTTTTGAAAAGTTACTTACTTTTATATTAACACTTAAAAAAAATTGTATTTGATATTGCATACTGTAAAAGTATTTAAAATTTTGGGTAGAAAAGATGATTAACTTCCTTTTTTATTTTGTTTTAAAATGCATTTTTGTAATAAATTATTTGAAGTTTATTCTGTGTTTAATTAAAACAGTTGCTTATGATATTTTTGGTAATGTTTGAACATTGATCACTTTTAATCAAGAATCATTAAGCTATTTTATCAAACAGGACTATTGAACTGATTGTTTTTCTGTTTACCACAAGGTTTCAGCCAAGCCATTCTACAGTCAATGCAAGGCATAGATAGTGGGTCTTCCATTTTTTTTTTTTTTTTTTTTTTTTTTTTTTTTTTTTTTTTTTTTTTTCATGTAAACACTTGTATTTCTTCAAAAAAAGTATTGTGACTATGTGATGACACAATTTGTTGGAAAATGCTTTTCTTAATGCATTCTCTTTTTAAATATCATGTTCCTTTAGAACGGGTGATCAAGGTTCTCTATTGCTTCTTTTAATATACATGGATTATCATGGCTTCTTGGAAAAGATAATGGTGTGGTTTCCTGTTAGCTTCTTCATGATATGGAATTCAGTTTCCTTTCTCTTATGCTATCACCCAAAACTAGAGAACAAAGTCTACTCTGCTTTTTAATGCAAAATTAATTCATCAAACTCACTGACCAGTCATGCATTATTCAATATACTTTATTGATATCATATCACAATCACTATAATACCAAAGATTTACAATAAAAAAATCTTATGAGGTTTATCCTCTTATTTTCCATCAATTTATATAGGGTAGATAATTCCTGGGTGAGTGGGAGTTTGTTTGAACTTATTTTCAAAATCATTGTTGGTAACCTTTGTTCAATATTGAAGTTAAGTAAATAAAAGAAACTTTGGCTTGAAGTAACCTTTATTCTTATAATTTTCACTTTCTACTTCCTCCACTTACATTCATATTACAGTTTATCCAATACCTCTCTACTTTGAGTGGCTCTTGTCTTCTAATGGGTGAACATTAGTCTAAAAAATGCTAATATCTCTGTAATTATTTACACTATTTTCTTTGTTCGTAATGTTGGCTTCATCTTTGTTGCCATCTTCATGATATTTTGGCCTTAGTAGTCTTTTTCTAGTGATTGGAATTTCAAACTGAAATAGGATAGATTGAAAACCAGGATAGATTGTTCTAGTTCTATGTGCCCTGATTCTTCTGGATCTCATATAGAGGGATGTATTTGAAATAATAGACAGAACATCACTGGAAAGTACAAAAACTTAAGGAATCAGCACATATGATAGGCACAAAATTTCCTAAGCTGGCCAAGCATAGAAATGAATACACCATGGGAACCAGGAGTGCTACAGAAAAAAAAAAACAATAGTAATAACAAAATTGTAATATGAGATTGTAAAAAATGGTTACTGACTAGGTTTATAAGTCCCAAAAATTAATACCCTGATGTCCTCAAGGGCACATGGCCCAGTGGATAAAAGCGTTAGTTGAATCCAGTGACTTGATCCAAAAGAGTAAGTTTAATATCTGGCTATACTTGGAGAGTTGAGTTAAAGAGAAATAACTGATACTGAGACATCCAGAAGAATCACAGCACATG
Source organism: Ascarosepion bandense (assembly GCA_037127315.1). Lineage (NCBI taxonomy): Eukaryota > Metazoa > Mollusca > Cephalopoda > Sepiida > Sepiidae > Ascarosepion > Ascarosepion bandense. The sequence continues at coordinate 2,119,371 of JBBBDQ010001973.1, forward strand.
GAACTAGAACAATCTATCCCAGTGGATGAAATAAAGGGTTCAGTTTGAAATTTCAATCACCTGAAATGGCAATGCAGATGAAGACAATAGTCTGAACAATGTAAACTGTGTAAATAATTACTATACCTCATCTGTGTCAGTTATAAGAATATTAAGAAAATGAAAACTTATACTCTTTCCTAGTTCTTAAAAAAAAATTCAATAATGTTAGAAACTAGAACAGATAAATGGTGAAAACAGCCATAATATTTTAAAAACAATAGAATAATATTAATTCCTCTCAAGTGACAGGAGTTGAAAGAAACTTTTTATAATCATTAGTCACTATTATTTCAAAAACTGTTTCTATTAAAGGATTTCATTTGTTTTCAATAAAATAATGAATGCAATAGACCAGACAGCTCTCAGAGTAATTTTTTTTTGCATATCTTTTACTGTCTGTGGCACTCCGAACAAAATAATATAAAATTTACTATATATATATATATAAATTTTGTACTTTCCAGTGGTGTGCCCATCATTTTTATAAACACCATTTTATTAATTCTGGATATTACCTGGATTCTGATAGGTGCTTCTGAGGCAGTAAATTTTCCATCTGTGCATTAGATATTGAAACTAAAGTTTTACACAAAAAGTGATACAAAACAAATCCATAACAGTTATGACAGTAAAATTAATCTGTTGGTGGTTGATAACACATCACTCAATAAGTCCTGGGCCTGACATATCGATGGTGCCACTAATAAAATATCTGTATGATTTTACGAAGTACTAACCTTCAAATGGCATATGACAAATTTTGGGTCCAGTCTGATTATTAGTTTACAAATTACAGTTATTTATATGAAGCTACTGTTGCAAATTTTCAAAACAATGGAAAAATCTAAATTTTGTGTGTTGATAAAGCAATGCTTTTTGACGTGAAAAAATACTATTCAAGCAAAGCAATGGCTTGATAAGTGTTATTCGGACTCTGCTTCATCACAAACAACAGTTAAGAGGTGCTATGCTGACTTTAAGCATGGTTGCACAAACAGATGATGCTGAACGCTCAGGTTGATTTAAATCGGCAGTTGTCCTGGAAAACACAAAAAATCCACAAACTCGTTTTGGCCAATCGTAAATTGAACTTGCATAGCAGAGGAGTATCAACATATCACAGTTTATCAAAAATGACAACAACACATCAAGGATCCAGTTAATTGTTTGCAACTGTTTCAACGCAACAAGAAAGAGTTTTTGCGAAAATGTGACAATGAATGAAACCTGGATCCACCACTTCACTCCTGAGTTGAATTGGCAGTCATCTGAACGGACAGCAGTAAGTAAAAGCCATCCAAAGTGACCAAAGACACAAACATCAGCAAGCAAGGTTTTGGCTTCTATATTTTAGGATGCGCAAGGTATTTTGTTCATTGATTACCTGAGAAAGGAAGAACCATCAATAGCAAATATTATATAGTATTATTGGTGAGTTTGAAGGAAGAAATCGCCAAAACACCTGCCACAAATGAAGAAAAGAAAAATGTTCTTTCATCAAGACAACGCACCATGTCACAAGTTGATCGCAACGATGGCAAAACTACATGAATTGCACTCTGAATTGCTTCTGCATCCACCCTATTCTCTTGATCTGGTCCTCAGTGACTACTGGTTGTTTGCAGACCTCAAAAGAATGCTCCAGGGAAGGAGATTTAGCTCCAATGAAGTGATATCGGAAACTGAGGTGTATTTTGAGGCCAAAGACATCGAATTATTATTAGAGAAGTGTTGAAATCAGTGTATCACCCTATTTTGATGAATAAAGTCAAATTTTGCCTAAAAATTGTTTTAGTAGTTAGGCCTGGGATTTATTGAGTGATGTGTTAATAAATTTACAGCATCAGTTTAATTTAAAATGTAACTAATACATTCTTTTTGTAATTGAATGCAAATGATTTAAGTTGATAGTATATAGATATTTTATTTTTTAAAATATTTTGTATTTTTTTATAATGTACTTTATAAAACTGAGTGTAAAACTAACAAGTGGAGACCTTTTGTATTTAACATTAAGTTCACTGTTCAAATAACATTTAACAGGTTTACAAAAAATATTTTCAGACAAAATAGATTTTTCTGTGTAGATTGGGATAGACTGTAGTGAGGCCAATAATTGTTTTTGTAATTTTGAATAACACATTAATCATTTGACATTCTTTTAAATGCTTTTTACTAGTTCTTCCTTTCATTTCCTCTTTCATTAGACATTGAGATATGTTGGTGGCATGAAATCAATGTCACCTTACCAATGAATTCCTTGGTTCATTTTTTTTTTTTTTTTTTTTAATTGAATTTTGCCAACTCTTGCTTTGAACATGCAAACTAGAAGGACAGTAATATTAAAACTCTTGTAGAAATGCATGGACACATCTAAAAACATAGTAAGAAAGTATCAGTGAAAACATAAATTCTCTCAGAAAAAATAGTGTTAAATTTCAAAATAAGCTAATTTTTCCTAGGCAATAAAAATGTATTTTCTACTTATCCTATTCTCTCTCTTCCTCTCTGCTCTTCATCACAACTTGTCAATTTTGGTCAAGGTGTTTCTAATTACAGAGAAATTAGTCAACACATTCAAATTATTTTGTTCTCAATTTTAAAAAAAAAAGGCTTTATCATGATTCTCAAAAAAATATAGTTAAACTTTTTGTATTGAATTAAAAAAAACAAAACAAACCTGTTCTGTCAAATCCCCTTCTCAAAAATGCTGTTCTGTTATGATTCTCAAAAAAAAAGTTTCTAAATTGAAATCCAGTACTCTCTTCTTTGTTTCTTGTGAAATTTTCCTGTTTCTTAATATTCTGCTTAGCTTCTAGAATGCTCCTTCACCATGCCATTTCGCCCATTTTCTGTCTTCTGTTAGAACACTTCCCAGGTATTTAAATTTTTGTACCTACTTGATTTTAGTATCCCCCACATGTATTTGGTATTTTGGGCTGCTCTTTTTGCTGATGGCCATGTATTCTGTTTTCTTGCAGTTTATTTTTAGTCATTTCTTGTCACTCTCTTCAGCTACCCTCTGTAGGAAGTCTTGTAGTTTCCTTTCCGAGTCTGCTATTAGCACTGTATCATCTGCATACCTTATGTTGTTCAAATTGTGGCCTCTGATGACAAATCCTGATAACAGCTAGGGTCCTCAGAATAGTCTTGTTGTACAAGTTGATCCAGTGAAAAGATACATCTTTGCTTTGTATATCTGCTGAATTCGTTACCTGTCCATATGCAGGTGGTTTGCTGCCAGTAGAGATTCTTGATTACTCTTTATGTTGAGGTTGCTGAGCATCTTCATCAATTCTTTGTGGTGTATTTTGTCAAATTCCCTTCAATATCAGACTTATTTCACTAAATTTGGTCATAAATTCTTTTCATCTTTGGTCATGTGAATGTTGTTTCGTTTATTAAATTTTCTTTTTTTTTGTATTTGTTGTAGAACAAAGTTTATCCTAGGGAATTAGATCACCGTGACAACAAAGTGATGGGTCGTATTAGAATACAATTAAAAAATAATGATGGTACCCCCTTGATAGAAGAATTCAAAAGCCGTGAGTATTTCTGGTACCATTGAAATTTTAATTATTTTTACAATTAAATGTATTGTGATATTTCCTTGCTTGAATTTTTCTTTTACTGCTACTTCTGTTTCATAATTTTTTTTCTGTTAAAAATGAACATTAACAAAAATAAAATTACAAAATTTAAGAATATAATAAATTAGTTCTTAAAGCACAATGAAAGAATCACTTTAAAAAGTAATAAACAATTTGTTGTGTTTACAGTCCAAGGGAAGTAACTTGCCATTAACTCTTTGGTTTAGATACTTTCGGTAAAAGGACACTTGTAGTTGCTGGGCATAATAAGCATTGTTGTCTGTATCTCCGATTTACGTGCACTCATTTCTAAGATACAATAACTGGCGGCGAAGATTATAAAGCTGAATTGATTAACAGATCTCATATACAAAACACTCACTCCCAGGGATTGAAAATTTCATTGTTCATAGAGAAGAACATACAGCCAGGACAAGATGGAAAAAATAGATTTCCAAGCTGGATAACCTCTTCATAGGTCTGGATATAAACACTGACAGACATAATGGAAATCTATGATGCCATGACAGATGAACAGAAAGGCATAAATTTGATGTCAGAAGGTGAAAACCCAACACCGAATGAATATGATGTATTGAAAAAATCTCTCAATAGTCACTTCATACTCAAAACAAACACAGTTTATGAAACATTTAATTTTTGTCAGTTAAAAGAAAATGAAAGCATGGATTCATACCACATTTGTTTACATACAGCCGCAGCAAGCTGCAGATTCCACAACATAGAAAACGAAATTCTGGGACAAATAATATTAGGATGCACGACACAAAAACTTTGGAGGAAAGTTCTAAAAGACAATTTGACACTAACCCAGCTACTTGACGAGGCTCAGGTTATTGAACTCACCGAAAGCCATGCAGCCATGATAGAAAGCAGAACCAGCTCACCAAGCACTAAAGAAATACTAGCTATCCAAGGCTGAAACACACCCAAGTCAGGAAACTCAGAAACCAACCAACAGGCCTCACTGCCCCGAATGTTACCATAACAGCACAAGGAGCTCTCATTTAAGAGCACAAAACAAAAATTTCCACAGACTTGACAAAAAAATAACAATAAACGCTGCACTTTCTGCAATTCCCCATGACCCCCACCCCAGATCAGAATGTCCTGCAAGTGGGGAAACGAGTAACAAGTGTAAAAGAAATTGGACCCTTTGCTCAGACATGTTTGGCTCAAAGGTAAGACAGATGATTCAGTTTTCACCTCCAACTCCTCTCAATCTGAAAATGAATATCTGTTCTCAGTCAATGTCCTCTCAACACCATTCCCGTCAATAACCCTACCCAGAATTACGTCCTCTATCAGAAACAAAAAATCAATTTTATCATTGACACAGGGGCCTCAGTCAATATTATTGGAAAATCAGCATATGAATCACTTGGGTGCATGACACCCTTACTCAAAACGCTGTTACCTAAAATTTATGCTTTCAACCAACATACTTACCTTCCACTTCATGGATTTTTCAAAACAAAAATTAGCCATAAAACATCAGCAGTTGAGGCTATTTTTTCTGCGTTAAATGGATGTTCAAATTTGATGAGCAGTAAAACCGCTCAACAATTAAACCTAATCCATTTTTCACTACAAACAGGCCCAAAAAACATACCTGAACAATTCCCTTACTTATTTGATGGGAAATTGGGGTGCATCAAGAACTGCAAAGTCACCCTCCACATTGACAGCTCCATAACTCCAGTTGCTCAAATACATTGTCATATTTCCTTCCATGTCCGGAAAGATGTAGAGAAGGAGTTAGAAAGATTGGAGAACCTGAACATTATTGAAAAGATCGAAGGTCCAACACAATAGGTCAGCCCCATAGTTGTTGTTCCTAAAACAGGTGGAGTGCGCCTTTGCATAGACATGCGTGAAGCAAATCGAGTAATAACACGAATCAAACACCCAATGCCAACTATTGACGATCTGATAGTGGATTTGAATGGTGCAACAGTCTTCAGCAAACTTGACATGAGCAATGCATAGAACTTGATGAAGCCAGCAGGTACATAACAACTTTCACTACAAAGGTAGGTCTCAGAAAATACAAAAGACTACTATTTGGAGTCAATGCAGCAGTTGAGATATTGCAGAATGCTATATCAGAACTTCTAAGGGATATCTCAGGAACAAAAAACCTGTTTGATGATATCATTGTATGTGGAGCAAACCAAATGGGACATGATAAAAATCTGAGACACACTTTAAAGAGACTCAGGAAAGTGGGGCCAAACTTAAGAAAAATGTCTCTTCTCTGTTAAAAGCATTAAAATTTTATGGCCATGTATTTGGAGAGAATGGGATCTCTCCGGACTTAGTAAAGGTACAAGCTATCCGTGACTCTGCTCCACCAGCAGCAGTGACTGAAATCCGGTCACTCCTGGGCATGACAGTATGTTGCCAGATTCACCCCAGGATATGCCACCATCACAGAACCTCTAAGGAATCTGACAAAAAAAGTCCACAGTCTGGAATTGGGGTAAACATGAACAAAATGCTTTCAATAAGCTGAAAGAGACACTCACCAGTAGTAAGATGATGTCATATTTTGACCCCCAAAAACCAACAGAAATCCTGGTGGATGCCAGCCTAGGAGCAATTCTAATGCAAGAAGGTTGACCCATTTGCTATGCAAGTAGAGCTCTGACAGAAACAGAACAAAAATTCTCCCAGACTGATAGAGAATATCTAGCAGTTGTATATGGAGTTGAGCATTTTCACCTTTATCTTTTTGGGGCACATTTTACAGTCATCACAGACCATTAATAAGAATAATGAACAGGAAAAAACCCACCACAGCCAGGCTAGAGAGATGGCGCCTATGCCTAATGGTATACAGCATGGATCTGATATACAGACCTGGATGTGATGAAAACAACCCTGTTGACTACATATTAGTTGTCCATCTGTGATTGGCTTATCCTTAGGCAAAACAGGATAATTATACCCCAAACCCTACGTCAATAGTTGGCTATTGTCCACAAAAGCCCACCAAGGCATAATAGAAACGAAACAGTGCATTAGAGAAAAGGTGTGGTTTTCAGGAATTGATGATAAATCTGTAGAGGATACAGTAAAATCCTGCATACCATGCCAGGCATCTCCCCCAAGCCACAGCCGACGTGAACCTCTACAGCCCACACCACTACCGCCAGAACCATGGAGCTTCCTTGCCATTGATTTTGCTGATCCTTTTCCCTCGGGTGACTACTTACTTGTAGTCATAGATGAATACAGTCATTTCTCTGAGGTAGAAATAATCTCATCCACTTCAACAAGAGCAGTCCTGCCAAGACTTGAAGCCATCTTCTCATGTCAAGGAATCCCTACCTCAATCAAGACAGACAATGGTCCTCTATTTAATGGGGAAGAGATTTCTAAAGCTATGCATAAGTTTGGGATACAACACAGAAAAATAACACCCCTCTGACAAATGGGGCAAATGGGGAGGTGGAATGTTTTATGGCCATGCTTAACAAAAACATTAGGTCATGTGTAACTGAGGGTACACACACATGGAAATCTCAACTACCCACATTTCTTCAACAAAAATAGGTAGGAAAATGAAAATTGGCCTACCTAGCATACACTCTCAAGCCCCAACCCCAAACAGCACACATGACAAAATAAACAAAAAATTATGTGAAAATGATTACATCAGCAAACAGAATATGTGTGAATATGCTGACAGGATAAGAAAAACCTGTCTCTCAACACTTCAACCTGGCAACATTGTCCTAGTAAAACAACAACAAAAAACAAACGCCACCCTTTTCCCCCCCTGCCTACATAATAACTCAAAAGAAAAGTAGTATGATAACAGCACAATGTGGCCAAAATAGCATCACATGGAACTCATCCCATTTTAAACCCATAAAGGGTTTATCACCTGCTTGTTTGGAAGGAGAAAATGAGAATGTCAAAAAATGCTGAGAGGCCTTGCCATTCAGTCCACATGCTGTTTTCAGCTGAAACCAGTATTAACACCACACCCACATCAATCATCACCCCTTTGTTGGAACCAGAGATTTTCTCACCCGAAACCACTACGTTTGACCCGAGACTACACTCCAGACCATAATGCCAAAGAAAACCCCCAACTTACCTAAAGGACTATATAACTTAAAACCCTTATCCAAAGTAAGGGAGGATTGTTGTGTTTACAGTCCAAGAGAAATAACTTGCCATTAACCCTTTGGTTTAGATACTCTTGGAAAAAGGAGACTTTAAGTGAGGTGTCAGTTTCCTGTTGTAGCTGCTGGGCATAATAAACGTTGTTGTCCGTATCTCCGATTTATGTGCACTCATTTCTAAGATACAATACAATTCATATCAATTTTCTACAAATTTAAATGTATTACTTAAATTATCTGAATTTTTCATTATATATTTTGCTTTTCATCTTATAATTGTAAGTTTGATTTTCTTTCAACCATTAATTCTTTTTTCCTTCAATTTTGATCCACAATGTTTTAAAGAAATAAAAAAAAATAAATCAGTTATTAAAAAAATACTTTTTATACAGAATACATGAACTGATAAAATTGTGTGAATCAGAATGATGACATTTTTATTCATAACTGTTTTAGCATTGAATAATTTTTTCTTCTGGTCATGAGTTAACTTTGCTTAATAAGTTGATAGTTATAGTTTATAATAGTTCGATATTGCAGAAATTAATGGTACAGATGGGCAATAGTACTTGTATTATCTTTAATGATTAATTTTAGATTTGTAACAATATTGAAATTTTTTAACTGAACTTTTGCCTGTGGGGCAAATTGAAAATTATAAAAAATTTAGTACTACAATGAAATTTTACCAAATCTGGTGTATGTACCTTTCTTAAAGGTTCTAGTGACTATAAGCCTAGCAACAAAGTCCATTTTTTTTTCACTTCTTGCTTTCCTTATTTTATCTTTTTTTGCAAAGTAATTTTTAAATTTACCTTTAATTTTGAAGTGATAACTAAAATATTTTTTATGAAACTGTCTTCTGTTTCATTATACATTGCACAGTGACAAGAATAAGGTATTATATACTGAGGCATTGATTCTGTTGATGTATGAATAAATATCTGAATTTGATCTTTTCTAGGTGATGAAGTTTACTTGTTCATAGCTCGCACAATTCCTAAGTTGAAGACTCGACAACAATCTCAGTCAAGCTCTCAGTCATCGAACCAACAACAAAGTGGCAAAGGAAATAGCAAGAAGGGCAAAAAGAGGCGATAAGAATTGTTGCACTTCTTTCAAATTCCCTTTTCTGCATGAATACTGAGTATACAGTGTACAGCTGAAAAATTGGAGAACCTTAATTCATGCTCTCCCCACCTCTGCCTTAAAAGTTGAATTAAAATTAAATATGGGTACTTTCACCTTATCATTAACAGTAATTGATCTTTAGACTACTAACTTCATTTTTTTCTTTTGTCTTTAGTCATTTTATTGTTGCTTGTAGCATATTCTTGAGGTTTGGAACCATTGCACTTGAGAAGTTATTTAGAGTGCAATATAAACAATTTCTCTCTCTTTTTTTTTCCCCCCTCTCCAATAAAATCTATGATCTTAGATTTATTTTCCTTGGACTAGGTGCAGTTTAAGGAAAAGAATTTTATTTTAATATATGGTCTGTAAGATATAATGGGTTAAATAAATGTTTGATGTTTGTCCATTTGATAAATTATATGTTGACTTCTCAGAATTATGAGTGCAAAATGTTTTGAAGTTTAATTTTTTCAATTTATTGAATGAGATTCAGAAAATATGCATATCAAAATGCCATAATAGGAAAACTATTTAATTATTAATTTTGCAACTATAAGTCAACAGTAGTTTATGCTTTTGACACCATTTAATGGAGCTTGCTCTACCTGACTCTATATTCTTGTAAACTATCAAAATGTTAATAATCTCATTAACATTATATTAACTACTTGTTAAAATGGTCAGTTAAATGAAAGGAAGAAAATAAAACTAATTCTTCTCTTCGTGTTCACTTTTAAAAGCTATGGGAGTACTGAAAAGTTCTTTACCAGACCCACTTCTCTTTGACTAAATATCTTTGTTGGGCTGAGAACCATTCAGTATTCTTTTGTATATTTTATACCTGCCATTTCTTATCCCTTTTATTATATATAATGTGAGGGTTTCTCTTAGTGAAAATTTCATAACACATGATTATGAGATAAACTTGAATAAAGTTTTTGAATTTCGGGGATTACTTGTATTAAATGTTGATCATTAGAAAACTTAGTAATGTATACCAAGTTTTTATAAAAGTTTTTCTAGATTACAATAATTCTTCACTTCATACCTGACTATATGAGGGCAATGAGAAGTACCAATCTGGGAATGAAACTGATTTAAATTTCTGTATGGTTATATAACACTTCAATAAAACATTTCTGTAACTTGGGATTAGTGATTTGGGAGAGAGATTGAAATTGTTGTTGATATGAGGCGATTAACTCAGTACATAATCAAATGGTTATAAATCCAGAATTTATTTTGGTAGTTGTAAGATTTACAAATTGCTTTTTCAAACCTGAAAAATCAAATGTTACATTTTTCACAGAGGAAATAGGGTTAGGTGAAGGGTAGAGGTGTATACAGTTAAACATTGGGACAGCAGATACTGGAAATGTCACAAAAATAAAGAACACATACACCTAATCACACATACAAAAAAATTAAAGTAAAAAATATACAAGAATAAAACGGAAGAATAGATGAAATCATACACAAAATAAACCCACACAAACATATAATTTTAAAAGGTCATATATGCACACAATAATATACATACAGTAATAACACAAACTAAAAATAACCAAACTAAAGACGAAATACACATAAAATTGTAAAAAGAAAGAAAATGGGGTTTATATAATTAGTCGCAAATAATTAGCAATCACCAAAAATGTTAAATTAAAAATTTAGATTCACTAGGAAAAATATTATACAAAAATAATTCACAAAAATGATCATAAAGACAAAATCTTATAAAAAAAACAAGACAAAAAGGAAAAATAATAAAAGAAAAAGAACCAATATAGTAAAAAGTAAAATAGTCACAAGTAGTCTCAAAAGTATCACAAAAAAATTGTAAATATAAAGAATAAAAAATGTAGATAATATAATAAAGTAAAAATAAGAGAGCCTATTCACAATAGAGGAAGAATTAGCTGAATATGCTAGATTATTTGTTAGGAAAAAGTCCAGTCTTACTAAACAGATAATTTAAATCTATTTTTGTGATGGCATTTAAAAATAACTTCATTATGTTGGTTTAAGAGCTGGTTATTACCACTAAATTTAATAATTTTTCATTTTTCATTCATGAATAGGTTACATCTATTTCTAAAGCTAACAAGAGTTTGTGATTTTCTTATCTTCCATTCAATCTGTGGATAGAGTCCTCTATCTTTTAATTCCAAGATTCATTTAAATAGAGCAGTCTGGGATTTAATGTAGGGCCTAGAGAAAGAATATTTATGATTATAAAATCTGTTTCCAAGGTTCAGCAGAAATTCCAAAATATACTTGTCTTTATCATGTTCCATAAAAATATTTTTTTTCTTTTAAGATTTTTTTTTGTGTATGTGTGATCTTTTTTTTTTTTTTTTTTTTTTTTTCTGTCTATGTGTTCTTTATTTTTATGACATTTCTGGTATCTATTGTTCCAATGTTTAACTGTATACACCTCTACTCTTCACTTAATCATATTTCCTCTCTGAAAATTTTTTTTTTTTTTTTTTTTTTTTAATCTGATTTAAATGATTTTTCTGGTTTGAAAAAGCAGTTTGTAATTTTTACAACTGCCAAAATAAGTTATGAATTTATAACTGTTTAATTATATGCTGAGTTTTCTTCTCTATATTTCATATTGCTCTGGATAGTATCCATTGAGCTCTTGATTTTTATCTATTTATTAATTAGATAAAACTTTTTGGATTATCCTCTTCGTTTTTATGGCTTTGTCATTTTATCTATATATATATATATATATATATATATAGATAAATAAAAAGAAGACATGAGGAAAGCTGTATTTAACTCGCCTACACATTTTGTCTTGTGATGGACTTTATCAAGGCGAAAAAAAAAGATGAAATGAGCTTTATTCCAATTTAAGTATCTATAAACAAACTGTTGCCAACTATAAAAAATGCTCACAAATCATTCAAAAAGATTAACAGAAAATTTTTAGTTTCAGAATTCTTTCATGTGTAGTGCAATGTTATGAGATGTTAAAATGAAGGGAATTTAATCGTTTTCTTTGGACTTTTTAGTATGTATGTTAGTCTATTTGAGTATCATTTCCATAAGAAAAGGTGAGATTGGGAAAAAACCGGGGTGCAAATTGATATTTTGGTAGTACTGGATGGTGGCGCTCTCGAGAATTTTCCTTCTGAAGAAATTGCTTACTCTTTATTAGTGTGAAATTTTTTTAATTGAAATTGTGGTCGAATTTATTTCTGTGAATCACTAATGTATTCGTTAGATTGTTATTAGTGATGTCTCTTCTGTGTTCATATATACATTTTTTTTAGATTTCTACTTGTTTCTCCAATGTACCTTGAGGAACAATTTTGGCAATTTATTTTGTATTTTCTGCTTGTCCATTATTATGATTTTTTTTTTTTTTTTTTTTTTTTTTTTTTTTTTAGATCTGACAATGTCCATTTGAGGTAGTTGTTACTATGTGTGTGTGTTTTTTAGATGGGATAAATTGTTTTGGATAGTGGATGTAATTTTTTTTCCCAATCTCCCCTTTTCTTATGGAAATGATACTCAGACTAACATACATACTAAAAAGTCCAAAGAAAACGATTAAATTCCCTTCATTTTAACATCTCTTGACATTACACTACACATGAAGGAATTCTGAAGCTAAACATTTTCTGTTAATCTTTTTGAATGATTTGTGAGTGTTTTTTAGAGTTGCCAACACTGTTTGTTTATAGATAGTTAATTTGGAATAAAGCTCATTTCATATTTTTTTTGCCTTGATTTTGTCCATCACAGGACAAAACGTGTAGGTGAGTTAAATAGTTTTCCTCTTGTCTTCTTTTTATTTAACCATCCTGTCCTTAATCTCAGATCATAACTGAGTATATTTTTACACACATATTGGATATATATATATTAATGGGTAATTTAAAAAAAATAATTACATGAACTCAAATTTCAAATATATCATTACATCATTTGACAACATTACTAATTTTTTTCAAGACCAAAGTAAATTTGAAGCAAAGTTGAACTTTAGAGAAGGATAGAGGTTACTTTTTTTTCTTTTTTTTTTTTTTGCAATATTTTAATGTGTTCATAAATGATCTAAGCTGAAAGAGTACATCTAGTTACAAATTTTCTGAAAATGAAGCTTATATTTTTATTGCACAAATTTATTTGATCTTCTAAAAGTTTAAGATCTAAACTATAATTTAAAAATAAATTTTATGTTAATTGCAGATACTGTTTACTAAACTTTTTCATTCTTGTAATATAAAAACATTTTTCTTTGCTTTATGATATTGAGAAATTAATGTTTTTTATATATATATATATATATATATATATATAATAAATAAATGAAATATGTGATAAAAAAAATGGTGGTGAGAGAGCTCAATACAACTCATTTTCATGAGAGATTAATAAAACTGAACTTTAAAGAAATATTTGCTTCTCAGTTAGAAATTTATAAATAAAATCTTTTTAATAATTATGGAGTTTGTTTTGATTTCAATTATTATATAAGAATGCTTTGAAATTTGATGTATATTAAGAGATATGTACAAAGGCATGCTGAAAAGTTCTGTCTGGCCAAGGAACCCTTCCACAAAAATCTAATGTTTGCTTTAGGAAGTAATGTTAAAGTTTACCAAATCCTGTTGCTGTAACAAGGTATTCAGTTTATGTGTACTGTGCTTTATTGTGTTATCAAATATTTGTTCTTACAATAGATGTACTTAGAATTGGTAAATGATAGTATGCTCAAGTTTAAAATATGTCTAAACTTATTGGGTATGCAAGATGTTTAAAAAAAAATGCTTGTGATTAAGGCTGAGAGAAAACCTTGAGGAATGGATGTTGTTAGAGACAGCTGAATCTAAGCAATGAAAGTTTTGAGAAAAGCTCAAGATCTCAAGTGACTTTTATTCTGTTGCAGAAGTTTTGTGACTTAGTGCAGACATCCATACAATCTGTTCCATGTTATCTTTTCTCTTTGATTCATTAAAAGGAAAAGTACTTTGTCATTTCTCCATTTATTTCTCCTTTTATGTTTTTGTTATTTCTGTTTCTTTGTCCTTTCTTTTTTTTTTTTTTCCACCCTTTCCATTACAGTGTAAGGTTTGCTATCATTCATCAGGTGTACAGAACTCAAATACCAGCTGACCTATGCAAGAAGGGTTGTATAAGGTAAGATCATGTAAAATAAAATTTCCCCACAGCTTTTGATTGTTGTTTATATTAATACATATATATTCTCAATAATCCAAGGAACAAAAAGATAAATGGTTTTAAATATTCTTTATTCAATATAATGGTTTACACAAAAAGATGTAAGGGATTTAGGCACAGTTATGTACAAAACATCAAAAACAGTGAAAGAAACAATATCAAGCAAATGTACATTAAAAGTAATATATCTGAGAAAATGAAGACAAGACTTTCAAAATTCATTTAAAAGTGGATTTTTCTTCAAATGTGTGTGTGTGTATATATATATATATATATATATATCTATATATATATATATATATATGTATATATAATTATGTGTGTGTGCTTGTATATATGTATTTTGTAAATGTTGATATTAGTCGTTAGGAAAGAAAATGTAATGATAATAAATAGCACTCAAAAATTAAGGTTTTTTGAACTATTTAAAATAATTTGAAAAAATGTATACATTTTGGCATCATTTTAATAAATTTAAAATCATTTCAATTTAAAAAATGTTTAACTTCTTATTTGCACCAGATATAAAAACTTCAAATTTTTTTTGTTTTTTTTTGTTTTGTTAAACAAAATATTACTTCTGAGTACTTGTCATAGAAGAAAAATATATAAATTCCAATATATATTCATGTTTGTTGTATGTATGTATGTATGTATGTGAATGTATGGTGACTTTTTTAGTAACTTAAAAAATGCCCCATTTCTTGTATCTTGTAAGCTTTGGAAGACGCTGATATGTTGTTGCCCCTCAGAGGTGTACAAATTGAGCAAAACATCCCTGGAGGACTGAATATAAATCATTTAAAGCACTTTTTTTTTCTTTTTTTTTTTAAATTTAATGTCTTTATTTTTATATTTTTATTTTTATTAAAAAAGTATTAGAATGGTTCCTGGTCCCATCAAAATTCAGTTTTTGCTTTAGACTGGGTTTTGAAAGAGGCACATTGGGAAAAGGACAATCCAGAACTAGTATTAATATTTCAACAAGTATTTCTTGTTAACCCTCTAGGGCCATTCGTATCATATTTGATACAGTATTTCCCTATAAGGAAACATTTGGTATTCATTGACTGAGCAGTCAGTACTGCTTTC
This sequence comes from Ascarosepion bandense, assembly GCA_037127315.1. Taxonomy (NCBI): domain Eukaryota; kingdom Metazoa; phylum Mollusca; class Cephalopoda; order Sepiida; family Sepiidae; genus Ascarosepion; species Ascarosepion bandense. The sequence goes on from JBBBDQ010001973.1 coordinate 2,134,588, forward strand.
ATTTGAAATTTATAAAATATTTCTCTTAAAAAATTTTTCAGGAAAATATTTCTTCCAAGGCTTGTTTTCATACTGTATCAAATATGATACGAATGGCCCTAGAGGGTTAATTTCAGTTGCTTTTTTTTAATCACAACTCTCAGTCTATGGTGGTTAGGAGGGCCACCATAAAATGTGTATCTGATGTGACTTGAACTTGCATCTCATTTCACATTCTTGCATAGAACTTTACTTTCTGGTATTGCTGAGATATATATATATATATATATATATATATATATATATATATAAAAACTTAATCTTAAATTTTTCTTGAATACGACCAAAATTGGTAATCTATTATTGCTGAAATTTTGTTGCAACATTTGCCAAGAAAGATATTAAAATATGATAGAAAAGACACATGATAGAAACAAGAATATTAAGTGACTTTTTTAGCATTTACATTTGAAAGACTGAAATTATAGAAATGTTGGGACAAAGTCCTGTCACATTTTTGACATGATCATGTTGGGAGTACATTTTCATTACTTATGGTAAAATAATTAATTTTCATATTAATGGTTTTTCTTTGCAGGTTACTTAATATCAGAGTAGTTAAATTTTATATCAATTTTTAAATCAGACACTGTCTACTGTATGAATTCCAAAAAAAGCTTTTTAACAACCGAAGAAACAAATTCGGATATTCTATGGAAATGAAAGTGTCTGGATATGCCAATGACGGTTTGGCCAGTTTCTATTAGGAAATTTCTTTTTAAGATTCCCTTTGATCTGGACAACTGAATTCTGTCAATATCGTGCTTTTGCAAATGCTAGTTGAGAAAAATCCTACACAAAATGCGCAAGCATGCACAAGTCACACTTTGATCATAAAATGTCTTCATCTACTCGGAAAAGTGACAAAAGTGTTAGTGTTAGTGTGTCCCTCATCATCTGACTTTCCAAGCTCAATCAATTTGCCAAATAGATGAGAAGAAATTTTAAGTACTTGTTTATATTATATTTTCAAATGCGATAGGAACTTCTTTCCAAGTTAATGTTTTCAGAACAAAGTAATACTAGATTTACTGAGTGGTGAAATATAAAAATATTACTTTTGCACAAATTTAAAAGAAATGAATGAACCGTATCAGGAAAATGAATATATTTCAGTATTTGCTAGAACAGAAATGAAGTTAACTATATCTGATACATATGTTGTATTTATTTAAAAATGTAAAATTTTGTAAAATAATAAAGTAACACTAAGGGAAGACATATACAGACCAAAAAAAAGAAATGTATAATTTTTGGAGAGACTCATCTGAGCAAAGAAACTCGATAGGCTGGCTACCGAAACCGGAACACAACATTGTTAAAAATTAGTATACAAAAAATTTATACACAGTTTTAAGGCATCCGATTCTATAAGGCTAGGTTGGATTTTAGACGAAAGTAACGCGACATTTGACAAAATTTTCGTCTGGATCTGAAGAGATACTTTGTTGAACTTAACAGTACATACGTTCCCTAAACTTTACTTACATTTGACTAATTAAAAAGAAAAAAGAAGCGAAACCTAGTCAAGTTATTGCTAAAAAAAATTAATATAAAACATACAAACTACAAATGTAATATTTGTAAAAAAAGTTCTATCATTAGGAAGGTAATAAAAAGTAAAAAACAAAAACTAAAATGAGCTAAACAACTCGTAATTAGAGCAAATAAATACCAGTATTAAAAACTACCTTGATATTGTCAACAATGTATTATTGTATGCATTGTTGACAATATCATTCAGTAAAAAAATATAATTGGTATTACAAAAATGATTGCAAAAATTTAACGCCCTATTACAATGAAAACGAAGACGCCCTGTTTGCCATCGTGGATTGCAACAAGAAATTGCTAAGCGTTTGGAAATCGGTATCTCAACTGCCCTTTGCCATCTGAAGAGACTTCGGCTCGTTTTCAAACTCAACACGTGGATACCACATTCTCTGATGGAACAGAACAAATCCCGATCGTGTTTCTTTCGCTATGAAAAATATTCGTTCTTGTCACGTGATGAAACAGGGATCGTTTTTTACGATAACGTTCAACGAAAACGGAACTGAAAGCAGAACCTGTGGCTAAAGTGGGCTGGTCTCCAATGAAGGTGGTGTTGTCCGTTTGGCGGGATTGCAAAGGAATAATCCACTTTGAGCTTCTTCAGCTGGCGAAACAATCTGGTGTATTTCAAACAGAAATTATATTCATTGGAATCTAAAATGTTGAGATTTTTAAAAGTTTTCAATTTTTCGGCCATTTTTGATCGATCGACACATTAGCAAATTTGAAGTTAAATTAATCTGATTTGAAACAAATATTACTACTTTATGGCATGAAATTTGGAATAAAAGTATTTTTAGTCACAAAGGTCTGACTCATTGACCTTGCAAGTAGGCGATGACAGCATTTGTTATCAATCAATCTGGAAGTATGGTGACCAAAAGTTTCACATTTTGTAAGAGTAACAACCCTTGAAACATGTGACCTTTTAATGAAGTAACGCGAAAAGAAAATGTGAAGGTTAACATAATAATAAAAAAAAAGAAAAGAAATTATTTAAAAAATCTTAATTCTAAATAATTTGTTTTCGATTTGTAAATAAATTCTATTTTTAATGAATTAATAACCGAAAACTCTGAGTAACTGGAAGAAATGTTTGAAACTTTAATTAGCAAAGAAAAAAAATGAAACTTCTTATAAAAATTCAATATTCATCGAAATTTTATCTTCAGAATATATTCTAAAAATATATTATTTATAAAATCAATTAAAAGTGTATCTACATTAAAAAAAGCGTATTTTTAATGTATTTTTGATTCGGTGCAGATTTTTTGAAAAATGGTTTCGTAATTAAAAAAAATTACATGATTCACATTCCCCAATGTGTCCTGCATTTAACTAATAAAACCCCAATTGGTATAGATAATGTATTTCTAAATGTTTTATGCAATTAAGTCAAGTGGGGTAACCAAAATCTTCGAAAAATAATATATATATATAATAATAAATATTGCATAAATATTTTCATTCATTTGTGAATAAGTCCTGAAAGTTTGATTAAAATCAGACAGTTGATTTTTGCAAGAATTTTCAAATTAATGTGTCTTTCAACGCCAAAAAATGACTTGCGTAATATTACGTTTTCCTTAATAGCCACATTACGTAAACATAGCGTGAATCGCTGACGGAAAACAAAAAAAGAAATTTTAATTAGTTGATTTAAAATATAATTAATTTGATTTGAAAAAATTATTTAAGTTTTAAATAACAGAGAAATAGATTTTTAAAACAAACAGTAGTGGTGATTGTTAATGTTCACTTATTACGTGATTGATCAATCGTTAATCACATAACAAGTGCTGATAACACATAACAAGATGTTTTACTCTTTATACGGAGGCTTTATCTGTTAAAACACAATTTTAAAAATGACTTTAATATAATTTTTAAGTACTCAGTAATCTTAAAACTGTTTGAAAATATTCTCCGTAATCTAATTTTAGGAATGTTGACATTATATTTTTAAAAATTTACTATAGTCATCGTTTTATTTTCTGATAATTTCGTGTATGGTCAACCATACTTCTAAAAATGGGCACTTTATATCATATTTTATATACATAAAAAAAATAAAAGATTATTTTATAAATAGTAAGCTTTTCAATTTTTGATTACTAAATATAGTTTTCACTTAACAATATCACCTAACCGAATGAAAGTAATACAGAATTTTAAAAGATTTGTATATAAATTATTATAATTCATGTAAAAATTTATTATTCATTGAAATTGTTTTTTCTCAAGACAATATAGTATCCTTAATGAATCTTATTAAAAAAAGCAATTAAAAGCTTTTCTTATTAAATAATGTCACCATTTTATTGTATTTTTTATTTTACGATTCGAAGAAGATTTTCTGGAAATGAATAGTAGTTAAAAAATAAATGAATAAAATTGATGATTTACATTCTTCAAGGAGTCATGCTTTTAGTTTTAACTAATAAAAATAATTTTCGGATGAAAATTTAATTTCTTGAAATTTCATGAAGTGGAGGTCACATAAAGTAAAATATTTTTCCCAAGATTTTCTAAAAACAAATATTAAAAAAATTAATTCATTTGTGAATAAGTCCTGAAAGTTTCATTAAAATCCAACAAGTATTTGATTTTAGAAAGAATTTCCAAATAATGTCATTTTCACCTAATCGTAAATATTACATCAACCACTAATGAAAAAAAAAAAAAAGAAAAAAAAAGAGATTTCTAATAAAAATTTTGAACATGCCAGAAAGGATTAAAAAAATAATAAAATAATACTTTGGTCTTCCCTCTTAATAAAAACAAAAATGTTTTGTCATTAAAATGTTTATGTTTATTAAGTTTGGGGCTTTTTGCTTATGTTATACTGTTTTTTCTGCGAAGAATTAGAAGTTACCTATGTAGCTATTAAAAAAATAAATAAAAAAAATAAACGAAATTGGCAAATTGAAAAGGTATCATTTTATATCACGAAAACGCAAGACTGTATAGGATATAAAACCTATATCATTCCAATAAATAACGAAAACAAAAAAAAAAGTAGATTTGCACACCCACAAAATCGGATCAGAATGACTGAAAACATTTTAGAAAAATCGGACCAAGACAAAATTCACAATCCAGTGTGAAATCTTTTCACCAATAAGAAAAAGGCTTGACCCCGTACTGAAAAAAGAAGAAGAACAAAAGCCTAAGCCAAATTTCGCGATCCAATGTTAAATTAATTTTCTAACCAATGAAAGAAAGCTATCTGCAAAACTGAGAGAGAAGTTAACAAACCGACGTGAAAAAGTCTTAGCTATAAAAAAAGAAAGAAAGCCGAAGCAGTCAGATGGAAGCGAGATTAAGACACCGCTAAGATGTAACAAAAGAAACCACTGACCCGGACTTAACATACCGATACACATTCGTTCTCCTTTTCTTCGTGGGCTATTTTCCTTTGCCTCTTCTTCATCTTCACCATTCTCGCAGTCAACAAAGAAGAAGACAACAACAACAAGATACTTCAACTGACTCCTAAAAACTAACATTCGTTAAGTACCATTTTTTCTTTATTGCTTTACTTTCCTTTTCACTTTCTCACCAGCCATAAAAAAAGGAGAAGAACACAGACTTTATTAGTAACCCTGTTAATTCTGCATAAACACATTTGCTACTTACAATTATAACTTAACCACGTACTACATTTTCTCTTTGAACATTTAACCCCCACAAATTGATGTTTTATTATACAAACAAAACACTTTTATTCTTTCAACCTTCTGATATCTTTAAATGCGGGGATTGTCGGCTTTGTTTTGAAGTGACTTTGTACCAGGCATAGTCGACCGTCGCTACAACTGCATGATTTTTACTGAAGTTTAAAGAATTGAAAATGGAAATCCTTTTGCATCCACTGACTTCGCTCTATCGGATTTTCATTTTTTTCTGTCACGATAGAACAATTTAAAATTTTAAAAGGTTTATGTTATTACTAAGAGGAAAGACCAAAGTAGTTTTTTTAAATTATTTTATTAATTTAAAAAAAAAATCTTTCTAGCAAGTTTCAAATCTTTTTTATTCGCGTTAGCGGTTGACGTAATATATACGATTAGGTGAAAAACACATTGATTTGTTCCGGTCTCTATAACAGTTTCAAATTTTAAATGACAAAAAAATTTGATTCTGTACTCTCACAACCTTCTTTAAAAAAACAAAAGCAAAAAAACAAAAACGAAAAACAAACAAACAAAAAGACAAAAAACAACAACAACAAGAAAAAAACAAAAAAACAAAAAAACAAAAAACAAAACAAAACAAAAAAAAAACGAAGTTTCTACAAAATTGCATAAACAAACTTGTAAAAATGATAGATGATTGCGAAAAACAATGGAGATTATGTACTTGACAAAGTTTTTGTGAGTATGTAAAATTTTGTTTTTAATTTTCTAATTGGGCACAAACTTTTGCAACGATTTAATATTAAAGAGAAATAATGACTATCCAAGATATAAATATTTATTTACTGAATTTGGGAAAAGTCGGTCATTTTTAGTTTATCTATATTAAAAATAAAAGATATAAAAAGAAATATTCACAAAACTTAAAATGTACTTTTTTTTCAAGATTTCAGTGCTTGAATTTGGTCGATTCCTACAGCTAAATTAAAATCACATGAAAATAGTTACCTCCGAAGACTCATTAAAAATGAGAATACATGATGAAAAAATAGCCCAAAATTAAAAAGTAAGTTTTTTATCATCAAAATTTTTATTTTATTATTAAAAGAAAAGACTAGATGATATTTTGATTATGAAACTATACTTTAAACCTTTTTAAAACATTCAAAATTTTGGTTAAAATTTACCGTATATACATAAGGAAAATTGTATGACATTATCATAAAAAAAAAAAACAGTAACTATAACAAAATTAAAGCTAAAGTACATAAAATGCAATAAAACATTAGACTAATTAAAATATTTTACTAAATTCCTAAATAAGGATTTCACGCTATATTCATTAATTATGTTTTTACAGATAAGTCTCTGTAGAAAAAAATTAAAACATGTCTATCAAGGTAGTTATCAATACCTAAAAAACTACCCATTAATTGGATTAAGATTTAAATCAGCTGTCCTCAAATTTCAAAGTTTAAGAAAAGTATACTTTATTTTTGAAATATTTTTTAATGAAGAAAATTATATTGTTCAGAGAGATTTGTAAATATCTAATTCCAATAAACTTAAATTCTTTATTAGAAACTAGCAGTATAGCCCAGCGTTGCTCGGGTGTAATGAAAGCTTTAAAACTAATCCATGGTCCTGGAGCTCAGACTCTTTGGACGTTGGCACAAAAGACTAAAAAGCAATATTTGTTTCCAGTTAAAGCGAAACCGTAGACTGAAAGAAAAATGAAAAATGTAAGTCAAATTTTGATTTCTTGGTATCGATATCAAATAAGTTTTTTTCATCGTAAACTGAATTTTGAAGGCTAAATAAGTCCTCTGAGTAAATGGTATCATGGCTGAGACTAATAACTACAATTATACCTACTTAGAGCCAAACCCGAAGCAAAAACTAAAATAAAAGGGCTGAAAAAATACAGACATACAGGCAGATAAACAGACACACATACACAAACATCTTGCCTTTTATATATATATATATATTATCGATTTTCTGCGCTATTGTAAGAACTGCAACCTTGAAACTTTTGAATATCGTTTCTTATGTCTTTGTCTATGAGTGTATCAAATTTGATTAAAATCTGACCATTCCTTCTATAACTCGATTTTTTCGATTATCGATATTTATCAACACAAAACCTAGATAAGAACACTCGCAGACGCTTATAGTACAACTGTGTAAATTTTCCAGAAAATCGGTTCAGGTAACACACACACACACACACACACACACACACACACATTTATAAATAAGTTTAGATATCAATAAATTCGCTTGAAATTAAAACTAAAATAAAAGCTTCAAAAGAGATTTTTCATTTAGAAAAATTAGTTTTAAACCTTAGATATCATTTTTCTTTGGAGATACCTATAAGAAAATGTCAAAATCACTACACACGTCTTCTCCTTTACAAAAGTAAATGAAATTAGTGATAAGATTTTGGTTTATGCAATAAAAATATCAGTAGTATTAGTATAGAAAAATAAAATTAGTGAAAGGCACTTGATTTATTTGGTAACACTAACAATTTAAGGCAAATCTGGTGTTAGGGTTACAAGGAGATAACCAAGCTCAAACTTTGTTAAAGTGATCTCCCATGTACCAGGCGTTTTTAATTTTTGGCAACAAGAAAAATTTATTATTGCTTTAAGTGAACATATCAATGATTGAGAATTTTTTCCTTTTTTGTAAAACAAAAAACAAAATTAATTCTTAATTATTATACTTATTGACTTATTTTTTGACGTGATAATTATTTGTGACTGTGTAAGAAAATAATTACTGAAGAATAAAGTAGAAAATAACAAAATAAGTGAAATTAAATAAAAATTAACTACAAATTAAAATTTAGTAGACACGAAAGATGTAACATAAAATTGAACAAATTATAATCTAAAACATTTTGAAAGTAAGAACTAAGAATAATTATTGAAATCAAGATATCTTCTCACTGAAATTAAAAATACTAAAAAATAAAAGTCAATTATAATAATGAATGGACCTGAATTGCTAAAGCCCGAACAATAAACAAAGAATTTAAAATTTAGTAATGAATATAAAATGAAAATAATAAAAAAGTTAATAAGTTGAAAAACAAAAATAATTAAAATTATATTAAATGAGAATGAAGTAATTTGGAAAGCAACACTAAATTTATTTAAAAATAGAAACATATAAAATAAAAAACTATGCCGTTATAAATAAAAACGTGATATGGGTAAAATATATAAAATTAAAGTAAATAAATTAAAAAATAACGACTGTAAAATTATTCATTATAAAAAAAGAATTCAAATGTATAGATTTTAATCTAAAAAGATCAACTCAAGACATGATAAATTATTTTGTATATGAATTTTCTAATCAACCATTCTGAAGTGACATAAGACACCGATAAAAGATTTGTATATCATAAAACATAATTCTCTTCTTAAATAGGAAAATATAGCAACCCAGAAAAGTTTGAAATTCACATAAAGCATATCACAATCTAGAAAAAATAGATATTGTAATAACAGCCATAGATATGAATGCAGGCCGTTATTTTAAGAAGTGGGTACAAATGAAAAGATTTGAAATTAACAACTCTCCGATCACTGAAACAGCCGTTGAACACACTTTCTTTCTTTCACTGAAACCAAGTAGCATCTCTGATATATTTTTTCAATCTTTCCACAAGATCAAAACAAAATAGTCCATTATATATGAGGTATTAGCAGTTGTGTGAACTAACGAGAGAGCGCAAGCACAATTATATGATATTCTGTACAAAATGTCTGGCTCTTTTGATGCTAGTCAACAAATAAACCTGACTTATCATAAAAAAAAAAAATTCCTATCGACTTCATGTTAAATTTATTTGGCTGTAGAGAGAACCTGTGTGTCGCTACATCAAAGACTATGGTTTTGTCTCTGGTGTGACTGTTTCATTAACATCGATAAGTTGTTTAAAAATAATATAACTAGATCGCTAAAAATGCTGCAAAATCAACCTGAAGATGTTTGTTGAACATCGTTTTTGGTCGGCATTCTGATTGGCTGACAGCTTCTACATATCTGTTAATGAATTTTAACGAAACCAACACATTCTCGGGATATATTTAATGTTTAAGCAATTCCTTTTGCCCATATTCATTGATTAGTCCATGTTTGGTCATAACTAAGATTATCAATTTCAGAAGTTGACAGCGTTGAGGGTTTCTCGGACAATTTTGAGCGTGTTTTTATTATTAAAACACATTCATTTGGAAATTCTTGCAAAAATCAGATAATTCTTGGATTTTAATGAAACTTTCAGGACTTATTTATAAATCAATTAAGTTATTTTTAAAGTTTTTTTTTAAAAGAAAATGTTGGTAAAAATATATTTTTTTAGATTTGTAATCACACACTTATTTAATTTTATCAAATTTCAAGACATTCTTTTTTGTAACGCCTAATTTTTACATTAATTATAAGGACAAGACCTGGGATAATCTAAATCATGACCTTTTTGGGTTAACCAAGATACCAAATAACAGAAAATTTGCTCTGAATCGTAAAATAAAAAATGCAATAAAACTAAGACCGTGTTTCATTATAAATGCTTTTAATTGATTTACGAATAAAATATATTATCAATATTAATGTTTTTTTTTCGATATTTAAATGTTTATGAATTATTCTAATTAATTTTTTTTTTATGAAAACGATTCTTGTAAATCTTACAATTCTGTATTAATTTGTAGTGGTCAAGTGATATTGTCATTAAATAAAAAAAGCTATATTTTTTAATCATAAATAGAAAAACTTACTACAATCCAGTGATTTACTATATTTTACAAAAAAACTTTTGAGTGTGCCGGTTTTTGTAAATACGGACATCCATACATATCAGCAGAAAATGAAAGCAGTAATTATAGTAAATTTAAAATTGATTAGTCTTTTTTAATATTTCCTCAAGGAGCGTCTTCGTAAATAATACTATAAAGACAAAGTCTCTAAAATTCAAGAAAATATTATCATGTTTAAAATAGTTAAAATTTGAAAGATTACTGGGTTGTTAAAAATGTTTATAAATGGTTTTTATGTTGCATTCATCATGTAATGTTACTACAATTATTCCCCCCTTACATAAATTTCGTAAACATCAGGTTATCGATACATGTGTCAACACATCATAAAAACAATCACTTGTTAAAAATGCTTTTATGTGATATTTTAAACTATAAGTAATATTTGTTTTACTTCAGAATAATTAAATTTTAAATCAGTTAATGTTTCTCAAATAAAGTATCACAAAAGTTTTCATTTTTGAAACAAGACTCATGCTGTGTTGACAGATTTGACAATATGAACGTTTTTAGTGATTTTACTAATAAAAATTAAATAAATCCAATCAATTTAAATTCGGTTTGAATTAAAGCAAAATATTTTACTTATTTTAAATATTAAATTTAATCTTGGAATCTTTAATTAGCTAGGAATTAAACTAAAATAAAAACTTCCAGAAAGACTTTTATTTTTAAAATACATTTTTGGGAGGTATCCTGCTCTCTCTCTCCCAATATATATATACCCAGGTCGCAGATCTGGTAAGTTTATATATATTAAAGATACTCCTTTGGATTCTTCTGTATCTACACCGCATGTTGATATATTTTGCTCCTTACCTTCGGGAAGTTAGAGCTCATCTCAGAATAATCCTGACACGGATGGTTATCCCGTTGGTTTCATTTATACCTACTGACCTATATTTCTTTTAAGAAGTCATTTCTCTGGATTGATTACCTAATACTTCGTCCAAATAATTTCTTCTCTTGATTCATTGTTACAACCATAAATCTACACTATCTAATATACACGGTCAAAAATTCTTTCCATTGGATTTATTTTTACATCTATAAATCTACACAATTTGGGATTCTACCATGGATGCATTCACACCTGATTACTCCCTAAAAATATTTCGTTTCCGCACTTACACTCCTTTTTATTATCCTTAACCGACAAAACTCTTGAATTTATCAAGCGACTACGATGGAAAACTTATTTTTATCTCCAATCGACTGATAAATCCATCTCCTCATACGAAACTTATAATCTTAAATCACCTAAAACTCCTCCTAGTAATAAACATTACTAGGAGGAGTTTTATAAACAGAGGCCTTCGAATCTGATATGTTCGATTTAATCAGAAAAATCTGTTTTAAAAAACAATATATTTTCTAACGTAACTTAGACAAGAATATTAAAGATATAAAAAAGTCTCATACAACTTGGGTCAAAGCTGACAGATCTCACAATAATTATAAACTCAGCTCATCAGAAATTAACAAACTAATTGGATACTTCTAACATACTTTCTAATTTAGACAATGAAACTTCTAAACATGATAGAAAACTGAAAATCGAAGATAGAATGGGAAAAATTGAATTAAAAAATGCATATATCTTACTGAAAACCCACGAAGAGGACTTTACTAGTGCCAAACCAACTAGATTAATTAACTCCACTAAATCTGAATTAGGTATAATTTCTAAACGTATTATCCAAAGATTGAAATTTAATCTATGAAAGAACTCCTACGATGCTATAAAATGGTTTAAACAACTACGCCACAAAGACAAGGTCTCATTTATTCAATTCGACATCAGCGATTTCTACTCTTTAATCTCTGAGGAATTGTTGATAAATAGCATCAATTTTGCTAAAAATTTCGTCATCATCACTGAGGACCAAGTAAACGTTATAATGGCATGTAGGAAAAATATTTTGGTCCATAATTCTTCCATTTGAATTAAAAAGGGACGCCGGAATTTTGACGTTCCTATGGGTGCTTTCGACTCTGCCAAGGTTGCAGATCTGGTAGGTTTGTATATATTAAACATTATAGGTAGATTTTGAGACCTAGAACTAGTCGGGCTATACAGAGATGACAGATTAGCAATTATTAACAATAGCACTGGTCTAGTAGTGCTACAAAAACAACAAAAAAATTAACTAACGCCTTTAAATACCTAGGTTTTAAATTAGATACCCAGACTAACCGTAAAATAGTTAATTTTCTAGACATCACCTTCGACCTCTTTAGTAACAGCTTTAGACCTACCAAAAACCTAATCAAACACCTGTATACATCAATATTAATTCCAACCACCCCTCACATGTACGGAGACAAATTCTTAACTCCGTTAATACTCGAATTAACAGACTATCTTCTAACCAAAAATTTTTTGACACACACACAAAACACATAATGAGGCTTTACATAAGAGCGGATTTCAAAAGCAGCTTTTTATGACAAATCCTTGAAATATAGTAAACCAATAAGACCAACAGAAGAAAGAAAGCAATTTGGTTCAACCTTCCATTTTGCAAATTATGTAATATTAATATAGGTAAATAGTTTCTAAAACTCGCAGATAAACATTTTAGCAATTCTAGTCCCCTTCATAGAATATTTAACAGAAAAAACCCCAAAATTAGCTATTCATGTACTAAAAATATAGAAAGTATAATCAGTTCCCATAATAGAACTTTATCTAGATATAAAAACCAAATTGATAACCCGAAACCTACTACCACTGATCAAGCCAGCTCCAGAGTAACAACTCTTAGTCGAACCAGTCTTAGTTCTGCAACTCCTAACCAAAGCAACCCTAAAGTTGCCCGGAATTTATCAGACATAAGGGATGCAGCTGGACATGACAGTCATACACCTAAATGCAATTGAAGAATAAAAAATGAGTGTCCTATGGGTGGAGAGTGTATGACAGAAGGGGTGGTATATCAATCTATGATATATCAAAAAGAAAATACAAACTTGAAAAAATACTACATTGGTATTTCAGCAGGTGCTTGGAAGCAACGATTGTACAATCACACACACTCCTTTTTCAACCCTGAACTAAGAAACCAGACATTCCTATCAAAATATCTCTGGTCAATGAAAGACAATGACTTAACCCCTATGATTAAATGGAATATCATTAAAAAAATCAAACACACCCATCAACTTCAAAGATTGCTGTCGCTTATGCCTGGATGAAAAAAAAATCAATATTATAAAACACAAAAACCAATTGGATCTGCTGAATCTGAGGAGGGAACTAATTTTTAAATGTCGACACAGGAGCCGGTTTAAACTATGTTAATCTTTTAGCTCCTCATTCATTCCTCTGAAGACTTTACAAACATCACACTATTTTACAGAATTATATATATTATTTAATTGTACACCATTGTTATATGTGTTGAGGTTTTTTATACGGGTTTTTAAATGTCTATGGTATTGCTCACATATTGTTTTTGCTGGTGTTTGCTTTTGCTAGTGTATATATATGTGCGTGTTCGTATGTGTATATGTATATATGTATCTGTGTGCGTGTACATATATGTGTATACATATGCGTGTGCGGGTATGTGTGTACGCATTTACGTGTGTGTGAGTTGTATGTGTACATATATATGTTTTTTTACATTACTAAAGTTATACGGTATTATAACTGAACGAAAAATCTATCTACATTATTGTATTATTATTATTATTATTATTATTATTATTGTATTGTTAACCGAATAATTAGTATAATTTTGATTATATAGTGGTGTGGTAGTAATTGTGATTAAAGCGGATTGATTAACTAGTATATCTTAATTGTTTAATTTTCTTAGGTTTTAAAATTCCAATTTCTTATCCTTTCACTAGTAATATGTAAATTTATTTTAAAACTAAACAAATTAAGTTTAAACAACTAAATTTAAATAGAATAATTAGGCTTACTAGGACTCTTGAATGTCTTAGAACTCTTGAGATCATGATAATATGCAATTTGTTGTGCAATAATTTACTTTCAAGAAAGTTTTAATGGGTTAAAATTAAAATCAAGTCTAAATAATTCAATAGCTCAACATTTGCAGACTTGATTTTAATTTTAAGAGGAAATACGATCACATGACAAGGCGTAAAACTGTTAAAAGCTGCAAGACACTATCACTCAAGTATATCATTATTATTTCTTATTTTCATTTGAAATCAAGGTTTACAGGATTGCGAAATATAAAAAGAACTCGGAATTAGCGCACCTCATCCAAATTTCGGTTTTGAATGTTCAAGATTATCTAGACTTACTCACAGTATTCAAGGAGCATGTTCGTGTGATAAAATTATGTAGTTCAAGAAATATTTATTACTAACACACATTCAAATTTGCAGTGGAAACTGTAAGCGATTGTGACAAAGAATAATAATCTTCTTTTTCTTTTAATCAGCGTATTTAAAGTACATTAGTTTGATTTCCAATCAATTTCTATTACCCTCCGTAAATATTTTGAATTATTTCTGTTCACTTAACTAAAATTTTTGTTTTTTATTTGATTCAAACGATATACTTTGTCAGAAATTAAAAACATTTTAAAGGTTTTTTTCTAAATCCTATAAAACGTTTTACTTAGTTTTTCGTTTTTTTTGTATTATAATCTATGAAGTATCCTAGGGCAATTTTTCTTTTTAGAGTGTGCATTTTTTCGGCCATTTTTTCACTAGAACAGAAAGATATTTTTATTGAGTGATCTTTGATAGCGACTTGTGTTAGGAATTCATTTATTATCAAATTAATTTTAATGGCATTGCATATATTCTGATTGATCAGATTGATTGATTCATTTTCTACGGCTAATCAGCCTTTTCAGGTAATTTAAAGCCAGCAAATATTTTTAGATTAAAAGAATACTTTTGTTTTAGTTAATAATGATTTAGTAATACATGTATTGTTAATTAACCAATAGCTGTAGAGAAAAGAGGTGCATTTATACCTTATCTCAAGGTATCTGCGCGTAAGTGAATGGGACAAACCTGACTAAAATTGGAACTAGGCTCTTCGATTAACATTTCTGAGCCATTATCACAACCCATACATCCGAGCATACAGCACCGGGTATATTCTTATCTATGTACTGATCAGGTTCGATGTTGCTTAACTTTGGTGATCGTACGGGAACCAATATTTCAATGCTATATGTTAATAAGCCTGGTTGATCAGATATTAACGACTACAGTTGTTGGATGCATATGTACAAAAACACTTTAAAGATAAAATATAATTTGTGTATACCATTTTATTTCTATTTTTTTTCTATTCTTATTAAAAAAAGTGATTTAAAAGAAATAGAATTTTTCAAAAGAGACAATAATATGAAACGAAATATTTTGGAGCATATAGACAATTGCAAAATTTGATTTGTTAAATAGGGTAAAAACAGCTTATATTATGTAAATTGTCCGGAAAGTAATATTGAATTCGCAAATTTGGAATCAATCATTAAAATAATGGGTCGTAAATTTAGTTTAATATCTTTCTGTGCATCCTTTATAGTTTATAATAATGTTTAACCTAATGAGAAATCAATACTTTTTATTTACCATTGCATTTTGTATACTTTTTATAAAGCCATTAAATCAACACAGACTATAAAGAAAATGTGTGCAATAAGCAGTGGTTATCACCCTTTGTGAAGCCGACCTCAACACCGAAACCAGGACTTCGTTCACAGCGGATTATTGTATTCGCTTGGTAAAATATACAAGTTCATTGTAAGTTAATGTTTCTTGGAAGGACCACCCGGACATATATTTATTGTTAACAACATGATTATATCATTGCATAGTGTTGATGAGCAGAAAGAATGTCACTTCATAGTAAGATTATGTCATTGATTATTTCCTTGAAAATAAGATATTAATTTCTGAATAACTTAATATATGTGGTATAAATGAATATGTTAAATACAAACTCGAACATTTCTGTATAAAACATGTATAATAAAATTACTTTTGGAAATTATGAAATTATCAACGTAAAAGTTTGACAAATTTATAAATGCATCGATGTGGGTATTTCAAAATAAATTTACGCACAAAAGATAAAAAGCAAACTATGGATGTCAGTTTAGAAAGAAAGAAAAAAAGAAAGAAAGAAAGAAACGAGAATGGTATTCGTTGCGTATAACCAAATAGAAGTGCTCTTCTTTTTATTTGATGAAGCAGGTAACATTCGGTGGCATTAGGGTTTTTGTGTGGGTAAAGATATACTTTACATTTTTTTGTCTTAAAAGATATAAAATGTTACTTATTGGTTGATTCCGGTCACTTTACTCTACTGATATTGACCAAAATCAAAAGATGGCTATATACAGTTTACAGCTGACTCTTAGGAGAAAAACAGTTAACGATATCAATTTCAACAATAGAGAGTGTATTAAAAACTGTTGAGTATTTCAAATTTGATAAACGTTGCTTAGGAAAGGCGAAATATCTGTATGGTGTACATTTCGTTGTAATAACTTGTTTCAATAAGGTTAAAATAAATACTTTTGGATTCCTTACGCTGTAGGTGGATATAGAAATAATGTCACAATCATGTGGGGAATAATATCAGAACAATGCATCCTCTCGTAAAACTTGTATGAAATAGTAAAGCAATCTAAATTGAAAGTTACAATAGAATGAAGTATTTCAAATTACATTTAAATGATAAATCGTTTCACACGAAAGTATATATATATATATATATATATATATATATATATATATATATATTTGTTTGATTTTGTGGGTTCATATTTTGTTGATCTATCCAGAAGGTTCTATGACAATACAAAACATACATACATATGCCTACTTAGTTACGATTGTACTCACAAACATTGATAGGTTAGTATTGCGGATGAATATGTGTAAAACCGACATTACAACTAGCGATGAAAAAAGTATATAGCAATATTCATTTAGATTCATAAATCGTCAGACATAGGCAAAGATAAACGAAAACAATTTTTAAAAATATAAACATGTACTAATGAAGAAACATAAATACATATCTTCCAAATGCTTAGACTCAAGAAATAAGCTCCCACCATTAAATTATAGAAATATTTTGTACTAGCAAAGGGTGGCCATAATGTCAACACACTGTTTTCATTCTTCCTGCATGCATCAGAAGAAAATTACAATCTTAATGATTAAAAAAGAATTGTGATTTCCTTGATATCAGTTTTTTTTTATTAAAAATGTTAAAGTATACATTACGAAAGCTTAAAAATAAAATCATTTAAAGATAAAAGAGCGAAAATTACAACCATGACTTTTAATTTGTTCTTATTTTACTCATTACACTGATTTATTTGCTAGTAAGTTTTTCTGGTTGACCACATGGATACTGTCTACAGTTTTTTATCATTCAGTTATTTCCTTGAATTTACTGATGTAAATTCAAGGAAATAACTGAATAAGTTATAAGTAGTCATATAATGCAATATTTTAAGTTTGCAAATCTAATTAAAAGTTGAACGTTTATTCAATTTTAAAACTTTGATTGTTCTTCTCAAAGAGGCGTATCTAGTAATGTTGACCAGTATCTTGGAGCTTCATAAACTTCGATGGCGATCAGAATCAACATTGTTGCAGATGAAAATTTAATAATTTTATCGATTACAAAAATGTCAATTGTATGGAAGTAATTTCATAAAATGTATTTTTGAATTTCTTTCAAAGTTCTTAACAATACTCTTGCTACATATAAATAATTTTACTAATATTCAAAGTACTTTAAGAATTAATTTTCGAAAAATATTGATCAGAATATTTTGGATGGATGAAAATAAATTGTTATCATCCTCATTGCTTAAACGTTCTTATTTCAAATTAACTATGAACATTTTGACACAAAGCTATGTTTACAGAACACAAAGAGAAGAATGAACATGCTTTTGTGATTATCACATTCTCATAACATAACAACTAAGCAGAACAGTTCTGACGAAGCATGTATATATATTGCAACATATCTCTGATACTACTCGTTTATATTATAAGATTGTAAATATTAGGTGTTAACTGTTACACTTGGTATACATACTTAAAACATTATGTTAAAGCTATTGAAAATACGTTGAATATCATATCATATCAGAAATTTCAAAATTCAAGAACTTCACCAAACAGTTGAGTCACAGTTACCAGAGACGCCTAGAAGATAATGACTTCTAGTTATTTCCCTGGAAGCTACAGATTCGAGATACCAAGTTTTCAACTACGAAATATAGAACACAGTTCCCTGTTTGTAATTTGTCCATTTGCATGACACTCCATTTCGATGACTGACAAGTGTACAGGGCTGCTGATTTTAATGCTTTTCTGATTGACTAACTCTACTCACATTTACTACTTGGTCTCCATAAAAATTCATTGAACGTCAATGAATATCAATGGATGAATATTTTTTCTGCATGGAGAAATTCAATAGCACTTCTGTTTTATACAGGCTTTCATGTCAGACGCCATTTTGCCAGACTACTGTTCAGCTGTTATTTGTTAGAATTCAAATAAAATGATGGTCTATTATCGCCGAGGAGGGTTGAAACTTTACTACCAATCCACTAATATACTTTTGATAATAGTAAGTTATTGCTTGATAGTTTGTATTCATAACTTGAATATATTTTACACGAATTTTTCCATTTGTTAAAATATATTTTTAATATAATAACATTTTGGTTGGTTGATTCTCCAGCCGTTTCAGATGAAAATGGAATTCCTTAGTCATTCCTTCTGAAATTGTGCTATCTCTGATTTATTTTTGAAAACGCTATTTCATTCTTCGTAATGGCTATAAAGTCGAGAAATTTAAGTAAACGCCAAACTTTAATGCGTTTAAATATTTTCTTAAAAATACATGTGCTATAATGTGAATGTTTTCTTAGACTGTTGTCGAGATATTTTACTTATTCATTTTTGTGAAAATTTTTGTAGTACTTTTGTGAATATTTTAACTACAACACTGTCATGGGTTCTTACCAGTAACTCCAGAATGAGCTCTTCCTAATACTATAAATATTATGCATCTCAAGAGAGAGAGAGAGAGGGAGAGAACAGACTGACAGTCATACTAACACCTTCCACATTTTGTGTTGCTATTTCTTGTTAATATATATTTGTTATTTCTACCCTGGTGGTCGTGTTGTTCTTTTCGGACCTTAACCTGGTCCATAACAGTGGCGACAAAGATATTAAAGAAACGGATTCTACGCTGACGACAAAAGAAAAAACCTTTTGGCCATCGGTCGCCTATAACAGTGGTGACTAAGATACTGAAGAAACGGATTCTACCTGTCAACCATAACAATAATCGAATTCTAGCAAGGAAAAAAAAATTCTCACCAAGTTTCTAGAACAATGGGTGACAAAGACCTGAATTTTACACTGAGAAAAAAGGAAAAAATCTTTTACTCAACTACACAACTCTAGCTACAAAGTTCTTAAGAAACGATTTTTCACATATAAAATCGACCAGTATTCACAACAGTGGTTTTCGAAGACCGTAAACGCAAAACACAGAGGAGCTAAAATAGAGTAATCGGCGTAACATGAAAGGGAAAAAATCTGTAAGTTGATTTTTTTTTTAACCAAAGTGATTTTTTGTTTTTTTTCCTTGTGCAAAGACGAAATAAATAAGTCATTATTTTTTCCGAACAAGAAAAGGGAAATTCTTTTTGACCGTCGCAACTATAAACCTTATGTACGTGAATAACGTATTGTAAAAAAAAAAAAAAAAAAAAAAAAGAAAAAAAGTAGGAGAAAAAAGAAAAGAAAGGAAAAAAGTAGGGGATATTGTGGAGTAAATAACACCCCTCGGTGACTTAATGAAATATTCTAGACGCTTAAATAAAGAACACTAATGAGTTGGAGTCAGTCGTCAAATTATTTCTCACCGTCGTCACGGTGAGTGCCGAAGCATGACTTAATATTATAACCGATAGAAACCGAGTTATAACACATATATATTGTATTTTTTGTAGCCATAATTTATCTTACTTAACACTCAGAATCTCTCGTCATATTAGTCCTTCTTTTCATTTGCCTGGAAGTGTAGGAAGCAACATATCTAATTAATAGATGTTGTCCAATTAATAATGAATAATGTTACCATATTTATGACATAATAGCTACAAATACTATAAGAAAACCATCAACATTTTTGCCTTTGTTCCACAAGACGTTTTTATACTGATAAAAGAGCTTTGAAGGCAATTATAAATGCACCAAATCTGTTAAAAAATAGTTCTTGAAATTGACTACGTATAGACGATTACAAAAATTTGATAACTGAAAATGACTAATATTAAGACAATAGAACCAATATTGAATGAGAGAAGAAAATAGGGTTTTCTTTTACAAAAATGAAGTCACAACCTTTTCTCAATGAGGAATTGTTAGTTTGGACAGTAGGACCAAGTCATACTGAATATAACTTTTTAGGTGATTATAATTAAAACATACGCGTACATATATACAAAAACGATTATTTTATATGATTGAGAGATAAATGATGATTATAAAATTATAATGAAACAATAAAGTAAATTTGATATTTACTTTATGACTTATAGACTGACTTGTGAGTTAAGGTTTCATAGATTTTATATACATATATACAAACAAAATCAGGAGAGCGATTGTCAGTTTTCAAAGAAAGAATGTAATTAAAAACTAGTCATACACAAAGAAAATATACAATATTTCACAAAAAGACTACGAGTAAAATATTAAATGCATTTACAAGGACAGCGAATAGCAATAAATAAAATTCATAAACTCTGATAATAGAGATAAATGACTTTCATGATTCATTGTCTTTTGTTTCGTTCATTTAGTTGTTTTGACAAATAATCATCTATTAAAAATATAAAAAGAATTAAATTTAAAAAAATAATGTAAAATGTATAAACAAATAATTCGATGTTTAAATTTGACACATTGTAACTGAAGAGATATTAATCCGAATGAAGTATCTCATGATAATCTGACCTGATGAGACACTGTAGCTGAAGTGATATTAATCCGAATGAAATTTCTCATGATAATCTGACCTTATGAGACATTGTAGCTGAAGAGATAGTAATCCGAATGAACTACATCATTATATCTGATCTGATGACATATTTTAGCTGAAGAGATATTAATCCGAATGAAGTATCTCATGATAATCTGACCCGATGAGATATTGTAGCTGAAGAGATAGTAATCCGAATGAACTGTCTCATGATAATCTGACCTAATGAGTCATTGTAGCTGAAGAAATATTAATCCGAACGAACTACATCATTATATCTGATCTGTTGACACATTGTAGCTGAAGAGATACGAAAAAGATTATCTATATTTAACAAACCTTTTAATGCTATTTTTTAGAGATTTTCGGATAAAATATTGTAAAATTACGAGGAAAGTTTGTTATATTTCATTAAATTCTCACAATAATTTTCCCCTCTCATATTTTAAAACTCTCATATCTGAAACTGACTTCAAAAATTAAAAGTAAATAATAGTAAAGCAAAGAAAACGAAGTAACAATAAATGAGAATTTAATTCATGTCCAAGTGTTTCAATTGTAAATAGCAAAAATTAAAAAAAAAGGTTTTGTATTATTTGATTTCTAATTTCAAGAATATTGCGATAAAATGAATACCGAAAGCGATCATAATGCTAAAGATTTATTATGCAGACTTGATTTTAGAATGAGAATTATGTAGAGGTTTAATTTTCAAAATGCAAAATGAAGTATGTAAAAAATGTACATAGCGAAAGTAAAAGAAAATAATTGCTAAAGTCACATCTCATCCCTTTGATATTTGAATTGACGCGTTCATTCATGAATATTTTCGCTTGTTTGTTCAATAATTACAAATTGTCAATATTTTGTCATTATTGGGAATTATGTTCTATAAAAGCGGAATCTGATCAATAAAATATAACTCAGATTGTTGACTTGATATTTTTTGCAACTGTGTTGATTTAAAACAGTTACAAAAATACTATGGAACATTTTGAATTATAAAGTTTTAATAACTTGATATCTAATAGATAAAAAGAAATACTTAATAAAAAGTTATATCATTAGTTAAACCATCTTAAAAATAAGAAAACAAAATGAATAAAGACACAAGTAAAAAAGACATTAAGTTTGTATCATATCCGCTAAAAACGAATTATATACTTAATGTACGAGAGGAAACGTTACGCACAAAGCATTCAAAGGTCATTTGGAAAGTAACTTTCTATTTGAAGCGAAATCTACATTGTAATATAAATCGTTCAGCATGTGTAGTACCAAAAATCATTGATCATCTCCAGTTCTTTCTAATTTCCCGTAAAGTATTTTTAAATGAATGTATATCGATTGAACTTACGTTGATAAATACAGCATTTTTGGTTCTATATTTATTATCTTAATTCAATAGATGCGCATTTTCTGAGAACATCTTGACGCTTAACGTTTGATGACATAAAAAAAATCTTGTGTGTTCAAGTATTAAATCGTATAATTAAAGTTTTTGATAAAAAAGAGATAAAGACTTGCCTGTTAATTTCATGAAGTAACAGTAAATCGAATAAGAACTATTCTTGAGTTATCTTCATTGTTTTCTCTCTATACACCTTACTTCAACTGTATACATAGAATCGTGACCATGAGTGATGTCTATATTAGGAAGATTGACTTTTTAGCTTTTTATTCGAACGGATTATGAAAGAGTTTGTATATATACTGTATGATGATACTTGGAGAATAAAACGTAACCCACTCACTTTGTGTTTCCATTACATTTACCACGACTCAGTGTCAAAATACCGAGTTGCGTCGACATATGTATTATATTAAAAATTAACACCAAACTGATGTCCAAGTGCAATTAGGAAATATTGTATATGATATTCGATATTTTGTAGGTTTTGGGAAAGTACCACAAAGGGAGAAAAAAAGGAGAATGTAGTCAAAATGGCTGAATCTAGTCAACCATCTTCGGATATTACTCTTGTGATGTATTTGAATGACCACATTTTCTGCAGAATTATTGCAGAGTCGTAATTCAGATATTGTTCAGAATTTGATAAATTATACAAAGTGGAAAACTGTTTTATTGATATTTACACGTTTAGCCATCGTTAGATAGGCTTCCTCTGATCAGAAAGAAATAATGTATGTCTGGATTTTACATCCTATTAATACACAATATGCAGAATGTAAACCGCTGTGGCAGACCAAGAAAGACTAGTGAACGTTCTGACTGAAGAATGAAAATTATCTTAATTTGTAACCGCTCTAAAATAATCCCGAAAATAGATGTGCAATGACGACGAACCTCTCATTTCATTTGTCACTGCAAAGTGACGGTTACAAAAAACTGAGTTAAGACGATGTGAGATTGAACCGTGGAAGATTGGAGTTGTGTCCGACGTGTCAAAATTCAACATAGGTCAGATCGTATGGTATATGTTCGTAAAAATCTAAGTTTGTTAAGTGACATGAAAACGACCAAATATGCTGTTAATTTCCCGAACAAATGTGTGGCACCGTTAAGCATAGCAACAAAGATTATAGTCAGAAGATAATTGTCTGCAGCCATTGTTAGAAGGTTCTACAAGTCGTTGGCATTTAAAAAATGAATCAGTTCTTGGACATTTTGCAGTATATAACGGCGTCTAGTAAAAACGAATTTTTCTGGAGACCGAACGTGTAATTTTTAATATGATAACGATCCCAACTACATTGTGTGGATCATGAAGACATTTCTTTCTGATGTGGTAACATAATAATACCATTCCAGTTGGATTTTACAAGTTCGTGCAGTAGGTAAATAAAGGTGAATTGGGCAGAAGTAGCTCGTGCAGTAGATTGGGAAGAAGAGTCTCTCGACATTAGGAACCAACGTGTCGTGGTTATAAGCAGACAGACATTTAAAAAGAAATTGTATTTCTTGAAGGAAATTGACGTTAAAAAATAAGACATGGGTTTGCCAGGAAACATTAGGAAGGTCTCTGAAGAAATTAAACACGTGGATAGCTCGAGTCCGTTCGAGCGATTGTCGTTTACATTAAATATAAAAACGGAAAATTGTAAACATTAATCTATATCGGTGCGGTGGTTTTAAGATTATGAAGTTAGATGGTCAGGAATTAGAGGTCTTCAACTTGGAATTAAGTCATCCAGAGGAAATAAAGACAACAAGGGCGATCTCTCCTTTTGGATGTACATAGAATGACATCAGCGCTGTGCAATTTGTTGATTATAGAACATTGATTTAGGTAAAAAGCAAGGCACATATGTACTTCGACCCAGAACTTTTTAGGGTAAGTGATATGAAGACATTTTGAAAACAACCAAAGATGCAGTTAATTTCCCGAATCGTTCTAGTGAGTAAAGAGATTTCATCAGCCAGTAATTAATAAGAATAGTAAAAAGGG
Organism: Ascarosepion bandense; assembly: GCA_037127315.1. Taxonomy (NCBI): domain Eukaryota; kingdom Metazoa; phylum Mollusca; class Cephalopoda; order Sepiida; family Sepiidae; genus Ascarosepion; species Ascarosepion bandense. The sequence continues at coordinate 2,159,108 of JBBBDQ010001973.1, forward strand.
CATTATGTAGGCGCAGACATGGAAGTGGATGCCAATCAAGTTCTCTGATAATGCAGATTACTATCACCAATAATACAGTACGGACTAATAAATAAGAAGGTGTGTTGAATGATACTAAGCATAAGGATAAGCATTAGAAATCAAGTAAGACACCAAGAATAGTGTTTCCTTGTAGCAGAATAATGTACAATTTAAGAGACGTTGTACTCGTTTGTAATAAATTAAAATAGAGTAGCAGTATAATGATGACCTGTTGTTTCAACATTTTTCGATTATCACATTATGTATCTCAAAAAACACCTGCAAAAAACACACGCAGGAAGAGAATCATGGAAAACGACACAAGAACCCCACAGTAACTCTTCTCATGACTTTGGCTACTAAAACAAAAATAAACACTAGGGGTGAGGGTATGAGTAATCTCATTGCACATTCTTATTTAGTAGTTATTGACCACACCTTTTCATTCGAAGGAAAGCAAAGGCTAGGCAGTAGGTGATTGGTTGTGGAGGTCTTGCGAAATATTTACTAATTATATTGTGGTCAATGTATGCTTTATTTTGTGTGAGTTTACAATTTTTCTCTGCATATATTGCAATAAAACCCATATTCCATAATGCACTTCAAAACAAGTTTAGTGTTTTCTTCTTCCCAATAAAACACACCGCTTGTTGATGATTTAAATAAGTTAAGTCATTAAGTATTAAATTAATGCAATTATTCCCTCTGGACATCACCTTTGGTCAGTACTGCAAATATAGAATGAAGCATCTTGGCGGATTTTGATGAAAAACCAAACAATGATAATATCGGTCTCGGTGCACAACCATTTTCATCCATGTAGTTGTGTAGAATTTACTTCAGGTTATATTTGGCCACTAATTAGAAAGGAATTTGATACTAAAAAGACTCTCAATGAGAATAAATAATACATTTATCAGCTGAAAAATGTTGCAATCAAAAAATTAATATTGAAAATAAGGACTACAAAGAAAGGTGATTGAATAAATAATTGTCACGATTCGAGTATTTTTTAATACATTGGCAGTTTATATTTGTAGGTCTAATATTATTGTTATCATATTTTAATGCGAAATTGTTCCTAGTTTTTTACGTCGCATTGTATAATATTTTGATTTGACATTTTTGATAATGAGTGCAAAAACGATTTGTTGACGGATCCAAGATATCATAAAAAAATAAATCATTGCAAACTATTGTTACTATTTGACCAAGATGAAAATATTTTTTCATACTTCATTTGTGACAAATATTGGTTTATTCCGTAGTTTTTCGTTCTAGTTTCAGTTGGGGAACAAAGAAAACTACTTGCGCCAGTGAAGGCAAGGTCAAGGTTGAATGCTATTCTTACAAATCTCCTGCAGGACGGAAGGTGACAGGAAGACACTTGCGTATTGGACGAGTCGATGTTTGTTTCATGATTGAAAAAAGGCGAGGATTAGAAATGGCTTCTGACTCAGAAGTAATCATAGTCTACTCTGTAATGGAAATAAAATAATGTATTATTAAAAAAATAGTCTCAAAAGTTTGCCTTGTTCATAAATCATTCAAGTGACACGACAAAAGATATAAACTTCTATGGAATTGATCAAATGTCTAAATCAAAGAGGAACCTGTATAATATAATATACTATTCGGTACTGTGAAATATATTTATCTTAAAATTACCCTCTCCTAATATTTACATGAACTGAACATTTGTCATAAAGCGGTGACTTGTTCCATAAATTATTCACATTTTACTTATTGCCTATTCCACAAAAATGAAGTTTGTTATCAGATAGAACGATTTCGAGTATCAGTAGATGGAAAAGGAAATAGGATTAAGGATTTTACCTGATAAACCTTATCAGATTCAGTAGGACGTCAGTGATCTCTAATCCCATTGTTATATGCTTTTATTGAATATGTTTAATGTCTTTTGTAATTTTTCTGAAACATATTTTCCTGAGCGGAAGATATTTACTTTACATAATAAGTATTTATTCCTCAACAATCTTCTTTAAAAGTGTGATGTCTGTGGTTACACCGTGAACATTTCAGGTAAAAGTTCAGTACATTTCAGTGTTAAGTTATTGATCTATCCTTGTATTATTTACAAGGAATCTCAATATTTCATTCCTTTGCTTTTTCATAACACTTCCAATTTAATGTGTTATGAAAATTACGCTCACAGATAACTATCAAGTTTTTTGTTTTCTACAGTTCATCTCATTGGGGAACTTGCATCTCTTTTTGCTAAAATATCAGAAAAATTAAGAAGTCAGTAGTTTGAACAAAATTAGTCCGACGGTCATGGAACTTTTAAGTATAGTTTCTGTGTTTTATTTGAACTGAAGTAGGTGCCGGGTCACCAGTTACCGGATTATCAGTATTGTACATATATGTGTAGGTCTTTGGATCGTTAGAATATTGATGCTGTACCGTATTTACAGATGTAATTCTTACCTGTAAGAAGTCCCATTTCGCACCGGTAGTGTCAAAGTTCTCTCAACTGTGGTAATATTAACTGGGTGATCCTCGGCGTACGGTGTATACGGGGGAGGCGCAGACGCCAAAAAGTAAGGGTCTAATACAAACTCGTTGTTCTCAATGATGTATGTGGGTCGGTTTTCGTCTGACGGACTATTGTTGATTTGATTCAGTTGTGAAAGCGGCGGAGGTGGTGACGGTGGCGGTGGTCCTGACTGATAAGTTTGGCCTGTTTCTGGTACATTGAGTGGAGGAATTGTCGTTTGCTGTTGGTCGATTTCCGGTGTGTTGGATCTGGCGGATTCCGGAGAGTTCCAATGTTGTCTTCTTTGGCTGCAAGTATCCGGGAGGTAGACGCAATCGCTAGGCCGGGCGAGAGAATTGAGGACACGAGGTCGGCGAGGGCTGAACCACTCATTGGCCTCATCATTGGTCACAGAGTAGGCTGGGTTCTCTCCTCCTCGAGGCCTGTAGACAGAAGTAACTGCTTCGTCAATGCGAGGCCTGTGGAAATTGAAAGAACTGAACATTTTCAATCATATAGAAAGGACCAGTATTTGAAATATAGAAGACAAGTTTTTATTCAGTGGTTCCCAATAAGAAAATGCAAGGGTCACATCACAGAAAAAAACAAAACAAAACGAAACGAAAACAAAACAAAACAAAACAAAACAAAAAGAAAAAACCTCAAAAAACAGAAAAGCAACAGAAAAGCAAAACAAAACAAAAAGGGGTTTGTTGTCTTACATATAAAATGACAATTCAATTTTAACTAAAGCCATTTCAGGGAAGTGCGCAATGATTATCGAATTGAATTTCCAAATTTATTTAGTTTTCTGGGAAACATGTCCCTAAGTTATGTACAGTTAACCAATGACTAGGATACATGTTATGTGTGATCGGGCTAAATTTTCAAAAGACAATATTCATACAAAAAACAAAAAACAAAAAAAAAATCAAAACTGAAAGTGAATAGATTAAAAGAATTCGTAGACAAAATAAAAAAAAATTAATTAATAATAATTGAAAAAATATTAGTGCATTTTTTTATTTCCGTACACTAGAGAGACAGAGAAAAATAGAAAAAGAGAGAAAGAAAAATGAGAGAGAGAGAGAGAGAGAGAGAGAGAGAGAGAGAGAGAGAGAGAGAGAGAGGCATATCTTAGATAAAGGCAAATGCTTGTAGTGATTGGTCAAATTATATTTCGTAACATAACGCTCTGTAGAAGACAAATTCACCCTTGATCTGCAAGTAATCTTTTAAAAAATCTTATCTTCGTGAGTTTTTTGCATACTGATGGAAGTAACTCATTTTTTCATCTTGAGCGATCTATTTATAATGAATTTTTAGTACAAACAGAGCACCATTTTTAAAACATAATAAATGTATGCTGAACTCACAATTTGTCTTTTCACATTGTGAATTCAAATAGGCTAATACGAGTATAAAGACATGGAAAGCCAGCAACAAATAAATCAAGGAAGAGTAGCAGCAAGACAACAACAGAAAAGACAGCGGGCAGAAAAGCGACAAGCAACTCGTAACTTTAATATAGAAAGAATGCAATAAAAGAGAAATACTATGGAAGAGAAAGACAGGAATTATCTTCAGAACAGGAGAAACTTGTAGATAAATGGTGTTACGGTCACTACTTCTGGTTCAACTAAAAGTAGTGTCAACCAAATTTTTAACATACAAATGATGAACAAATAAAATATTTTTGTTTAAAATAAAAATAAATGATAAATTATGGAAACAGTAAGTATGTGTGCGCGCACATGAATGCTTGTAAATGCTTGACGGTTGTGCACAAATTTATCTTCTTTATGTGTCGTGACTCTTCAGAACGTCAGCGATCATGGCCCTTCGCATCTTCCTGTGCGTTGTAGCTCTTAATGCGTTTCGTATTTTTGCTATTTCTCCCAAACCCTGTTCCGCAATGCATTTACTCAAGCCCATCAAGTAGGTTACGCGCTGTTTTCCTTTATCCCTCTTACCCTCAATGTTCTGTGAGTATCAGATTTTCCGAACCCTCCTTCCTTATTACGTGACTCGGAAATTTCAACTGCTTCTTCCTGATGTTAAGTGTAAGTTTAATTTTTGTTTGCATTTACTCTAAAACTTCGTCGTTGCTCACATGTTCGGTTCATGGTATCTTCAGTATCTGTTGCTGCAATTCTCTTTTTAATCTTTGAGGAGATTATCCAGCATTCACTGCCACATAAGTAGAAAGATATCACGTAACAGTTCTATACTCTTTTCTTTATAACGAAGATTTTTTTCTATATTAATATTTTTCTTAGCCATCTTTGGCCATCCCAACGGGTATTCAGATCTCCGTGTCGCACTTTCCGTCCTCTGTTAGAACACTTCCCAGATATTTAACTTATTGTACTTGTTTGATTTTAGTATTCCCGTTTGGTAATTTGCATTTTGGGCTCATCCTTTTACTAACAACCAATTCTATCTTTTTGTAGTTTATATTTAGTCCTTTCTGATAGCTTTCCTTTAGTTCCTTCTGTAAAAGCTGTTGTAGTTTCTTTTCTGAGCCTGCTATCAACAGTGTGTCATCTGAATATCTTATGTTGTTAAGATTGTCATGTGGCAAAATTACATCTTGGGAAAGTAGCTGTTCAAGGAACAGAAAAATGGAGAAAAACATATTTTGGAAAACGGGCTGCTCTTTATATCCATACCACATAACTGTAGTCATTATAAATGATACCTTTTTCTGAAATATTTAAAAAATGGTCTAAATGATTTGGAATTGAAAATTTTGGGAACCGCTGATTTGAGTATAAAAAACAGATTGTAAAAGAAACAGTGTTTTACCAATGGACGCTTATACGCACTCTTTAAGTATTACAAATTAAATGCAACCAGAAACATATACGTACGCAAACTAGCACAATATATATATATATATATATATATATATATATATATATAATTAATTCGAAGTTTGTTAATGAGCAGTGTTATTTCAGTCATACCGACTTCGAAGATTCGTGAAGACATTCCAATAAAATTTCACTACTGAAACAATTAAGCGGTCAGATCCTCATACATCGAAATCGACGGGAGAGTCTATTATTATATATATTTATATATCTATCTATCTACGCTATGTCTATTTTCGCTTAATATGAACCCTTTAACGTTTTATAGACACTATCAGTCTTATATACATTTTAACGATCAATTACAAATTTTCTAGTGAAGTAATATTTGGAAATGCAAGAACTCATTTCATTAATTAGCTATTTTTGAAACCTTTTTTGGGTGTGACATACACTCAAAAAACATCTTGTGCGGGAACTTACAATAATACTTTTAATTTATCTTGGCACTTTTATTAACTTTGGCAGAATTTATAATTTCTAGTCAAGAATATTATGTTACCTCGTTACAGTTGTCTCACAAATTGTTTTATTTGACAATTTCTACATTGGTCCCCAACTATAGTCTAGCCATCAGGTGCATCAAATGTAGTAGTACATTCACCAGTAAAAGTTACTTATGAGAAATCAGTTTCCATGTATTTGTTGGACCAACTTACTTAAAAAATTTTTTACTTAAATGTTGTTTTCATGTCTTTAGCCAACGTTTTTAATATTTTAATCCAAATTTCTTAATAACATTTCGGTTTTTCTAAAACCACTTCCGATACTTTAAAAGCTAACAATTTTCTTGTTTCTATTTTCTCAATATTTAATATTTCCTTTTTGATTGTTCAATGATCTCTGTTAAATATTTTCGCAATTTTCAAACTTTTTGCTTCTCTTTTGAGGATATATTTTCTTTCTCTCCATAGCAACCTTTATATTAGAACTGTTGTCTTCCTCTTTGTTGTTATCACTGTTTATACCGCTGCACCCTCCATCTTTCCTCAGATATCTATCTATCTGGGTAATCTACAGGAAGTTCTGAACTGAACCCTTTTTTTTAATCTACAGGAGTAGGAGCAGACTGCTTACATCTAGGGATATCGTTTAGTTCAATGAGTGTAAGTACTCACTACCCGACCCAGGGATTGAACTCAATCTGTGAGTTCAATGTCTGCGTCTGGTGATTGTTTAGGTAAGGGAAATCAAATTGAAGAGACTCTAAGAAAATACACTCAGATGCAAAATCATTGATAATCCAATTTTTTTGTTTATAAAAATTATTGTTAGCATTGATTGGTGACAAGTCAACAGATTATTTTATAATTTTAGCTTTTGGTAAGGAGATTTTTATTTTGATTGTGCTAGATGTTTTTAAAAATGTATATATCTTTTCTCCATGTAAATACATATAAGCAACTATTTTTTATATCTGATATATTTGATAGACAAACAAGACAACAATGTCCCATAAAACTACACTCATTACAGCTAATTACAGTTATGAACTCGAAAACCTCATGAAATCAGCGGATAGCATCTCCAGAGCGTACGAACTGATTATCGAGATGGCAAAGACCAAGGTCCTTTTCCTACCACTACAGGGATATCAACCACCAGCTGGAGTTAAAATCCCCATTAACGGACTAAACCTAGAGAATGTTGAACAATTTTCATACATTGATAGTGTACTAACATCAAATGCATCTGCTGAAAAAGACGTAGATAACCGAATCAAAGCCGCCAATGTCGCATAGGTGAAAGCTATACAAAAGAGTCCTAGAAAATCATGGCTAAACACAAACCATCAAGTTCATGGTCTACGTAGCTGTTGTAATCTCGACTCTCTTGAATGCTTGTGAGACCTGGGTACTCTACCGAAAGGACATCTACAAACTTGAAAGATTCCATCAAATGAAACTTCGTCAAATCCCGCGGAACACGTGGTAGGACCGGACCAAGGACAACAAACTTTTCCTCCACACAAAAATGGAGAGTCTAGAAACAAACATGACTCGCCACCGATTTCGATAGGCCCGGAAATCTTGCCCGAATGTCAGATATCCGCCCGCACAAAAAATTGTCTTCGAAGAACTCTCATCAGTGCATTCCCGCGTTGTCGATTTAAGAATCATCTCAAAAAGACTTTACTGAGGACAGAAATCGATCTGGTCTATAGGAAGACGAAAGATGCAGAAAAAAATTATTAAAGAGCAGCCCCGCTCCCGCCAAAAAAAATAATAAAAAGAAAGAAAAAGCTTCCTTCGAAAACACCAGAAGGCGAATGGACGATAAGATAAGAGCCCAAACAAAAAATTGAACACCATCCCCTGAACTCTCTTTCTCCACAATGCGGTGACTGCGGACGACTCTTTACATCCAACATAGGACTCATTTACAAATCGACGAGACGAAGAGAGCCTAAAGAAAAACCAGAGAATTCTATCCCCTGAACTCTCCTACTCTACTGTGCGGTGTCTGCGGACGACTCTTCACATCCAACAAAGGACTCATTTACACATAGATGAGACGAAGTGTGCCAAAAGAAAAGCCAGAGCTTTCTACACCCTGAACTCTTTTAAAATACTCTGTGCTTCATATCAAACACATGACTCATTTCACACAGAAAGAAATGTCAATGAGCACCTAAACTCGGCAACGAGTTCCGCCAACGACCACGACTTAATTATTTTACTTGGATTTGATCAGCACCTTAGAAGGTATTTTAAGTCACTATTTTAATTAATTACAATTATTTTTAACGAGTTTTTTTATAATTTTTGTCTCTTTGTCATTGTTGCCTCTTCGACCGCTAAAAGATAAAAGATTTTGTTAAAACTAAAGAAAAAAAAATAACAATGAAAACCAACTAAAAACAAATTTATCGTTAAAGTTTTTAATTTCATATGATATATTTGGGAAGATATAACACTTGATGTAAAACGTCTACCTGAGATTTGAAAAGTGTAGTTTAAGCATGTGTGACATCTTGTATGTGTTACTATTCGGACTAATATGTTCATCTTGACCTTTGTGCTCTCCAGCCTTCTTCAGGTATATATCGTCGCACAGTAAATTTTTCGGAATTTAGAACTATGGTGGGCAGATTCTTATTCTGCTGTCAGGGAATCAATTATATTTTAACCAACGCTTTAATCCAGAAGTTACTTCATAATGATTTTTATTCAAATAATTTCGACATAAATTATGTACGAAATCTAATTTTCGATTTAGCGTTAAAAATTTTGTAAATTAAAAATACATGCTGAAGTGTAGGTTGTTTTACCTTTCACCGGAACACTGCCATAAAACAGACTGTAAGTGTGTGTTGGATCAGTGTTATATGTAAGGTTAAAAATGAAAAGTTCTAGCCCCGACCAAGAAGTTCTTCCAAAAAGAATAATGCTGACATATGGACAGATTTTGGGAAGTAGGCCAGGTTGAGAACTTTCCAGCATATCTTCATATATTTATTTCGGCTAACTTGATACTGTAAATTTTTACATGGAAGCGTTCATGCAATGTTTGTAGCGACAGATTCATTAGAATAACACTGTTACTTTTACAGAACAATAAACAATGGAAACTCACCTCGCTCTAATCGTAGCTGTCGATGATCTGGACTTCTTACGTGTGGCTAACAAACAAATTAGCATACTCAGGAGGGTGACAAATACGACTCCACCTGTCACCGAGATGACGATGATTTCTGCGTCAAAGTTCCATTCGGGTTCTATGGCTTCTTCTGTTTCATTACGTTCTGGTGCCACCGATACGACTTTACCTAAGAAATTAGGGAAAGGGAAAGCAAGCAAGAATAAGAATTAGACAAGAGAGCATTTTTACTTTATTTTCAGTTGTTTCAAAAATACAATATAATTAACAGATATCTAATTTTTATTTTAATAAAGAAATGTTTAGTCAACTTCACATTTAAAGAAATGTTTAGTCGACTTCATAAGCATCCCAATATACTGGTGAAGAAGACATGTAAGAATTTAAACATTATGAGTAAACATTATGAGTAATCATATCGGAATTTTACTTACTCTGTTTAGGTTTCTGAACATGCATATGCACTTAAACAAATAAAGATTATATCAGCATAATATATATATATATATATATATATATATAGAATAAGTAAAGAACAGGTAGGAAAAAGTGTCTTTAATTTAACATGTTTCACTTTAATAAGCTTTTTTTTGGAGATTTCTTTAATACTCTCTTGTAGTTTTCGCTGCATGAAGGTCAAGTAGCTCAGTTCTTAGAATTGAGCAACCCTATTGCTCGGACGTATGATTTAATTATAGTGTTGAAGGCTTATGCTGAACAAAACAATTTTCGGAAGAAGCGAATACAGAGAACTGGTGTACACAATGTGCCACAAGGTCTCTAAGTGATCTTGCTCATGTTTTCAATTCAGAATTTTCCTTCACCTAGACTGGTGGCCAAACAAAGGCTATCGAGCCCATAGCTGGAAGGTAAAAATAAATTCATACATCTCCCATTTGTGAATGTAACGGACCCGATTGGAATTCGAATTTGCTTCCGATTTCTCCTTCCGAGTCTCTATCGGATGTGTGTGTGTGTGTGTGTGTGTGTGTGTGTGTGTGTGTGAGTTTGAACTTTGTATAAGCGAGAGTAACTGCTTTGCAAAATCAACGTTTATGATTCAGGGCGCACAAACGTTACTTTTTTCATCTCATTTACAAAACCGATCACTTTGTCAACTTTTTCAAGACTTACCTTATTGTTTGATAAAAAGTGATAACGTTACCCTTTTCCCTTTTTCTATTTGCAATTTACACAAAATACTTCTTCACTTAATCAAGAATTCCAAACATGACATATTGGGAGATTCTTTAGAAAGACAATAATGTGGTACGGAGTGGCAGGTGTCATAACATATCCAGTAAAATAATTGGACCTTAAATTTGTCACAGATGATACATTTAATCAACATTGAACTACAGCCATGAATGACATTTGTTTCAGAAATAACACAAAGTCATGGGGCACACTAAGGAACAAACAATATTAATAACTGTCAATACCTTTTACGATATGGTTGATAGTCTTTGAAGATATTTCTTAAACGAAATGACTTGATCCGGTCAGAGTTGAACTTATCAATAGTATCCTGAACTAGCATCATCACTGTAGAATATAGGTTCTTACTAGACTAATATTTTGGATTCATGAACATATTTCCTCGCAACTCACTCAGTTAAGTGCCGTACGTGATACACGCTTAGGCGATCATGTCTCGAAAGGAACAAGACTGACCGGGCAGAATATTTCCCGCAGTAGGTTGCCATTATTTCTAGACTTGTTGCTAACGAAGGCTATAGAACCCGATTTGTCCTCCTATTTAACCCACGACTGAAGAGAGAAGAGCTGGAATAATACCTTTCCTTTCTATTTGCGCGTAAGTGATGCAACGAATTCAACTGGAAATCGAGATAGGGTCTCCGATTCCACGTTCCAACGCATATCCTCGAAAGTACTATGTTTTAATTAGTTGCATTTTATTTGGTCTCATTGAGGAGTACACAGCAAAGAGCAGAATTACAGTAACCATAAAGTTTAGGTTTATTATTTTATAACTTTTTTTATTGTTTACAAGGAATGTAGCCAATGTTATCCGGTGCACATTTCTGAATAATTTAACTTTTTGACATCATACAATTCCATACCAGTTATATATCAATATACGTAAACGTATAATGTATAAAATACATCCATACATTAGTGAAAAATAAAATTGTAACAACTTGAATACGTTCTTCAATTTACTTAAAATTAAACGTATAGATAACCTAACTGATCACATATACAGATCAATACGTGAACAGGTACTAAAGTGGTTTATCAACAATATTCAAACCCTATACCCTCCCCTCTTAAGGAAGGATTCTACTGTTCACATGCATGAGCTGGGGGTCTACGTTAGTGAACATCTCCCTATAGCTAGGGTGACATCACTCGAATCCACTGCCCACCAATATGTATGTCTCCGTCTGTCACTTCTCAGTTCAGTTAGCTACCTTTTCTTCCTTTACCGTTCCCCCTCTTCTCCCAGCTGCTCCCTTCTAGACAGCATTTCTGACAATATAGATAAGGCTACTTCCTACCACCCATTCGCTCACATATTTGTGTTCGGAGATCTTAACGCTCATCATGCTGAGTGGCTTAAAGACTCTGTTACTGATTCAGAAGGCATCCACACCATGAAGTTTGCCATTTCCCAATCCCTTACGCAAGTAGTGGACTTCCCTACAGGCTTTCCAAGCACTTCCTCTGGACACGCCTCTCTACTAGATATATGCTTTACCTCTGCACCTGACTCCTGCCAGGTCTCGCAGCTTTGCCCTCTCGGCAACTCCGACCATGCTGTTGCCTCTCTTAATATCTCTCTCCACTATCACTCTCCCAGAAAGGCTTCTACTTATAGGACCTCCTACTGATATCAAAGAGCTGACTGGGATGCCTTCCGTGACTTCCTATGCGACGTCCCTTGGGGGAAATCGTTCGATCTCCCAGTTGATGACTGTGCCTCTGAGATATCGTCCTGGGTGAAAGCTGGCATTGATGCCTTCATACCTACCAGGAAGTTTCGTCTCAAATCTCATTCCTCCCCTTGGTTCTCTCCTGCCTGTTCGGCCGCCATTGCCCACAGGAATCACTACTTTCGACTATTCCGGAGACAGTCATCTGACCACAATAAGCGCCTATTCACGTCTGCACGTAATGAGTGCAAGAGAATCCTGAATGACGCCAAGCGGTTGTTTGCTGAGATAATGAGACAGCGCATAGCTGACCGCAAGTTCAGCCCCAAGGACTATTGGCGGTTATGCAAACGGGTGCTGAACAATAGCAAATCTTCTATCCCTTCTTTAATCAATAAATATGAGGTCCTCACATCATCAGCGGACAAGGCCGAGTGCTTTGCTCGCAGATTCTCATCCAACTCTACATTTGACTCATCTGGAGTACCCTCACCCGACTTCCCTATTAGAACTGAGGCTAAACTGTACGATATATACATTACCCCGACAGTAGTATCCCGTGTAATAACAAAACCTGACCTTCATAAGGAGAGCGGTGGTGATGGAATCTCGGTGATTGTCCTTAAGAAATATGCCCCGAACTCTTCTCCGTCCTCGCTAAACTCTATAACTACTGCCTCTCTGCTTCCTGTTTTCCTGCATGCTGGAAGTCCTCTTCTGTCGTTCCTGTATTCAAGAACTCTGGTGAACCCTCGGACCCATCCAACTACCGCCCTATCAGCCTTCTACCAATTTTCAGAAAGGTGTTCGAGGCCAATATTAATGCTGAAATAGTTCAGCATCTTACTGCCCATAAACTCTTCTCTGACAGGCAGTATGGCTTCCGCTTTGCCAGGTCCACGCCCGACATGCTAACGACCATGACCGAGTACATGTTCCAGGCCCTTGAGGTGTCCGGCGAGGCTCGCGCTGTTGCTCTGGACATCTTCAAGGCTTTTGACAGGGTTTGGCACGCTGGCCTTCTATGCAAGCTACGGGGTTACGGTATTACCGGACGATTGCATGGTCTAATCCAATCCTTTCTAAATAACTGCATAATGAAGGTTGTCCTGAATGGGCATGCTTCTACATCTTACTGTACAAATGCTGGTGTCCCTCAGGGCTCTATCCTAGGTCCGACGCTCTTCCTTATTTTCATAAATGACCTCCCAGACGAGATTAAGAGTCAAGTAAGTATCTACGCAGATGACACCACAATTTACTCCCGCATCAGTAAGAAACCCGGCGTGGCGGACAAACATAATCTCGCTGCTGATCTTGAGAGGGATCTACATTCTGTGGTGAATTGGGGTAAGAAGTGGCTTGTAAATTTCAATGCGTCCTAAGATCAAGCTGCTGTCTGTCATTCACCACAGGCAACCTCTCCTGCCTCCCATAAGTATGGACCAAGAGAGTCCCCTCCGAGAGCAATACACTGCGCCTCCTCGGCCTTACGCTCTGTTCGGATTTCAAGTGGAACCACTACATTGAGTCAATAGCTAAATCCACTGCTAGGAAGGTTGGGTCACTATGTCGGGCCAGGATGTTTTTCCCGTCTGAAACCATCCTGCATATATACAAATCAACCATTCGTCCGTGCATGGAGTACTGCTGCCATATATGGTCAGGTGCTCCCGCTGTTCATTTCGGTGTTCTAGACAGGCTCCAAAGGAGAATCAGTAATGTGATAGGTACTGACTTGGCGGCTCGACTACAGCCACTTTCCCACCGACGGGATGTGGCTTCCCTTTGTCTGTTCTATAAATACTTCCATGGCTTCTGCTCCAACGAACTTAAGTCACTGGTGCCTCTGCAACAGGTGTTTACTCGTGCAACCAGACTAGCAACTGGGTCTCACCCATTCACAGTGAGATCAACCAAATGCAGACGATAATTCTACTTCTGCAGCTTCTTTCCTCGCACTTCCCGCCTGTGGAACTCGCTTCCTTATTCTTGCTTTCCTGACGGCTACAACCTCTAGGAATTCAAATGCAAGGTCAATACTCTTAACCACTTGACTCTAGTTCTTTCCTCACCACCCTGTATATTCTTTTCTTTCTCTCCACCTCTGCAACTGTCATCACACCTGTATTCCCTTCCTTCTCTTTCTCCTTTCTAAATGGTTTGTCCTTCTCTTCACTCTTCTATCTAGTGCTTTTACTCTTATGTAGCCCCCTGCACATCAGTGGCGTTACCACCTTGCTTGGGGTGATATGATTAAAACAAAATGCATGCGTTAACATAAGCATTTGCAGGTACATCATTCCACAAAAAAATTCTATGAATTCTGTTAACGCAGTACAGCAAGAATTAGAAGTGGGCTACTGTCATGTCGCATATATATCTGGCGATCTTGTTGACCAGGGAAATTGTCAAATATATTATGTGAGCAGTAATTATCCTACTCGAACGACACATCACCTTCCAGTTGCAGACACAACAGCAGAGTGGGTTGAACAAATGTTTTAGACGTATATGATGCTGTTCAATTCTTCGAAAAGAGCATCAAACTTCTCGAAGACTCACGATCTGACTCCTTTGTAAAAGATCTAACTAAATAAAAATATGTGTAACTTATATTCATGGAATAACACCCGCGTACACGGGACTCATCCGCCACAGTGATCATTCTCGCAGCATGCGTCACATTCTAAAACTCAAACGGTGCACTAATACAGATAAAGACTGAAAATTTTATCAAAATATTTGTTATTCCTTAGAATTCTCATATTGTATTCAGGTCAAAAATTGACATCGTCTTTCAGTGTGTTGCAATTTTATTTTGTCAATGTATATACGTACGCGATCGTAAAAAAATACACCCATATACACGTGCAAAATGTTTTAGGTTAACTACATAAAAAATGAATATACACTCATACTTTATTAAGAATTTAAAATTACACTATTTACATTATTCGGACTATTGTCCTCATCTTTGTTGCAATTTGTACGACCTTTCGGCCGTTGTACGCTCCGGCCTTCTTCAGGTGCTAAGAATTTCGAACCGAACCCTTTATTACAATCACTGGGGTATATAATTCTCATCTCTAGCACCCGCTAGAAAGAAGAAAAGGAATTAAAGGATGTACTAGTAAACACCGTTAGCGTATTACCAGTAACACCGGAAGAAATGGAAAAAATGGCGAAAACTGACGAATATATTTCTAAAATGATTAAGCAAGTCAAAGAAAATAAAGGAAAAAAAATATCACCATTTTCCATTTGCAACGAAACATTGATGTATGCTCAGAGGATGGTAATACCAAGGTTGTTGAGAAAAATAATTTTTAAGAATTCCACCTACGTCATTCGGGCATTTCACGAATGAAGTCCTTGATGAGGAGTTACGTGTACTAGCCTGGAATGGACAAAGAAATCAAAGAATTAGAGAAACATTGTAAAGGCCGTCAGCTAGCAGCTAAATCACCGCCTGTAAGAACGCAGCCGTGGCCTAAAACTGATGTACCGTGGTCACGAATACATATAGACTACGCAGGACCGATAAAAGGGGAATACTATCTAATTATGGTAGATAGTTTTTCAAAATGGCTTGAAGTATATAAATTCAAGCGACCAACAGCGGCAAACACGATAAGGGCTCTAAATGAAGCATTTAGCCGGCTGGAAGTACCGAAAACAATCGTAATCGATAACGGGACGATGTTCACTGGATCCGAGTTTAAGAATTATTGCGAGGCGTTAGCTATAGAACATGTGAGGACACCCGCATATAATCCAAGGTCAAATGGGCAGGCGGAGAGATTCGTCGATACATTTAAAAGGGCAATGAGGAAAGCTGATGGAATCGACACGGATGATAAAAACATAAACCTTTTTGACGGTGTAAAGGATTACACCTAATCATAATGTCAATGGTAATCTATCTTCTGCGGAGGTAATGTTCACAAGGAAGATTAGGTAAATCTTCGATAGACTATTACCTAAGGAAAGGAAAAAGACCTTAACAAAACAAAACTCGGGGACAAAATTTTACAAAGACGGCGAAAAAGTCTTCTTCAAAAATTATCGCGCAGAAAAATGTTTGTGGGAAGATGGAATAATAACTCGGAGGATTGGTAAGGTGATCTATTTAGTGAAAGGACCGAAATTTGTCTGCAAGAGACACCTAAACCAGCTAAGACCCAGATTCGTGGAAACCGTAAATAAGGAATTTGAGATACTAATGGAGGTTCTCTACGATACATTTGAAATTAAACCACCCGCGAACATGGATGTACCGATGGAGGTAACTAAGAATTTTCCGGAAATCGAGGACTCTATGAAAAGAAGCATAGAGAAAAAGAAAGAAGACAAACACCTATGCCCTGACCCCAAAAGAAAGAAGTATTGAGCGAAATTCCACGAAGAATTTAGCTCGTGGGAAGGTGTTGTAGTGGAATATCCTATCCTACCCCGGAATGGATATGGTCCGGTCTATAAAAGACTATGACTAGAGCGAACTTCAGGGTAATTTCTATAATAATAAAGATCACTTTTTGCAAAATAGAATAATTTTCTAAGTAAAGAAAAGAGGTGAAAAGTAAAATTTTCCGTGGTGGACCAGTGTATGTACATTGACTTTCTCTATCATCTATCGTATTGCATTAAGAAAATGCAGTAACTTGTTTTCTGACCCTTAAAGTTTATAAAATATACTGAGAAACGCATATTGGTAATCACTCTCGATTTTAGGGTAGAAGTAGCAAAAGTAATTAATTTACCAAGATGACCCAAAAGTTTTACATGTACATCCTATGTACATTCACAAATATGGTTCTTTATAATCTTTCTAAAATTTTCACGCATACCATGCACACCCTATACAATTTGCAGATATTAATGTATATATGAATACACAAATGAAAAGATATTTATACAAACATGTTTGCGCATATTCATACCCGCTTTTCATTATATATATATATATATATATATATATATATATATATATATATATATTTATAAAGGAAACCTCAACACGTCATTTAAATTGGTTATAAATTATAATTCATTTCAATGAGCTTAATTAGCTCATTTCATCAGACTACACAATATTCCTTCTATTTGGTACAAAAAAATTATTTTATTATTATTATATTAGAGATTTATTATACCACTGTACAATAAACCAATAGACAATACAAGAACACCAACGAATAGTAAACAGGTATAACAATCAAGTAGACAATGTTCTGCCTAGAACGTATGCGTCCGTCTAGTGAAGAATGCTTCCGTCTCGTGACGTATGGCTCTCGTCTAGTGACGTGTGCTCTCGTCTAATGACGATGGCATTATTTAGCTGTCCCTCCCAGTAAGGGCAACATGTGACACATGGTCAGTTATGACTGGGATTTCCGGGCTATATGGCCCGGCCAAAAATGTCTGTCTATTATTCCCCAGTCGTGCTTCCACCCTTCGGCAGAATCACGACTGGGTTATTGCTCTCCGCTCGGAAGCAGAGAGCGCCCTCTACCCGAAGGCAGAGAGCTGACAGTGTCATAGAGCCGTCTAGTGACGGTGGCTCTGTAGTTCGCTCTAGTCACAGTCTTTTATAGACCGGACCATATCCATTCTGGGGTAGGATAGGATAGGATATTCCACTACAACAATATATATATATATATATATATATATATATATATATATATATATATATATATATATATATCACTTCAACTAAGGGACAACAAAGTCACTAATAGTTACTGAGTGTGACAGAATATGAGAAAAAAGCATTATTAAGAAGAGAGCAATAAAAGAACAGGAATTAATAAGACAGCTGATAACGATTGATATTCTATTTAAGGGAATCAAGAAGCAGAAAGAGAGTTCCACAAGCGAGAAGGGTGACAGAAGAAACTGTGAGAATAGTACTTACGGTTATACCTAACCTTTTCAAGTGCAAAATGAGGAAACCTTGACTGTCAAAAGATGGGGCTAGGATACTTGGCTTGGCTGTCTGGAAGAAGGATGGCGCCCTACGGTGGAAACGTGGCAATGCGCTTCCAGGCGTTCTGAAATGGTAGCAATTGGCGTCATCAAGCGAAGTGCAAACGCGGTAACGAAAGGTTGGTTTGATTAAACGAACGACGTCCCACTTAAAAGAATGCTGACAAAGACCAGTACCCGAGTGAAGCAAGCCAGTCCATACAAAGGCAAATTGTGTGTGGATAGTAAAGAATTAGTAGATTGTAGATTGACGCAAGTTCTTTAGCTACCGGAGTTACAATGGAATTAGGGCAGCAGTTTTGGAGGCAACATTTCTGAAAAAGTTTGAGAAAGGAGCTTCTGCCATATAGGACCGAAAGTTGTCCCAGTCTGCCTTCTCATTATTACTAAATAAATTAAAATTATGCCACCGTCGCATCTAAGAAAAGCTCTTTAATACTATTTTGGTTATCGATGTATAAAAAAAGAAAACGTTTTGTTCTCGGTCAAAATTGATCCAGATACAGAAATCTTGAATCAAACATGATTTGACCAAAGAATAAAAATAAACATGAACAGTATTTAAATTAAATTAAATCTATTATACTTTCTCTTATAACAATGCGCTTGAATTTGATAAGTTTATAAAAAGACAAATATTTTCATTTATTCATCTGCTAACATTGATTAAGAATTCAACGCGTAAAAAT
Source organism: Ascarosepion bandense (assembly GCA_037127315.1). NCBI lineage: Eukaryota > Metazoa > Mollusca > Cephalopoda > Sepiida > Sepiidae > Ascarosepion > Ascarosepion bandense. The sequence goes on from JBBBDQ010001973.1 coordinate 2,177,679, forward strand.
TCAATTCCACGAGTCAGATAATTTTATTTCACTACGGAAAATGACTTCATTTGCTTCAGCGTAACAACTCAACCAAAGACTCTACATTTTAAAAGAAAATTAAATTAAATTTCTATTGTTTACATGTAACTATATTTGCAATAACTGCGTGCATGGACGACTGCTAATATGAGCCATAAGCTATTGTCTTATAAAGCAATTACATGGACAAGAGCGAACAAAAGCGGTGGGTTAAGGAGGCAACTCTTTTTAGCCGGGTATACCACCGAATGAGTGAACTAACATTCAATGGAAAGTTCTGTTTAGAAATCAACACAAGAGGTGCCACAGAGTATATAACTTATTTATACAGGTATAATGTGTCCCCGATCTTGTGGTAAACTTGTCTAATGAAAAAATAATATAACGGCAAAAGTATTGACATATTTAGGGTTTAATTTTCTTAAACTCTGTACAGAGATATTTTCTTTTGTTGAAGTGGGATAAATATGTGACTTTTTAACATAGCAAACTTACTCACTGGGTGGCTGCGATGTTGTTTTAGCTAAGCAAAAACTGTCGTCAGCACACGTTTAAGGAGAAGAGCTTTCAAAGATTAGGAGCCTAATGTTACTTCGTTGATTTTGTTATCAAAATATTACTCAGATACACTGCAACTTCAATTGTATTTGTTGATTTTCATATATTTTTCGAATCATATACAGTTAAGTCGTTAGATAGATGGAAAATAAAAGTTTGTTAGGTTGGTCTAAATATAGAAGTTGGCTATATTTTATATATTTTATTTCTGGTGAGAAACAATGTTGTTGACAATACACAGTAAATGAAAATGAAAAGAACAAAAGAACTACAAAGGAAAAAATAGGACAAATAGAGAACGATGGAGAGTGAGTTAAAAAAAAAAAAAAAACTACACAAAAGAAAAAACGATGAAAATCGGAGAGAGAAAGTAGTATGTTAAATAGAAAAGAGAGAACGTGAGACGAAATGAGCAAATAAAGAAAGAAAAAAATGATAGAGATTGAAAGGGAAATAAAAAGGTGATGAAAAAAAGGAAAGAGCAAAAAGAATAGCAGATGAATTAGGAGAAGTACAAATGAGAAGGTAAAGAATAGAGTTAATATAGAATGTTAGATGAAAAGAGAAGGAGATATGATCAATGATTTACAGAGATGGGGTGTTTTGTTTATGAGCGCGGGAGTATTTACATCAGAAAAAGAAGAGACAATATGAATTGTTATTGTTCTTGATAATTTCCCCTTGCGTATCGCACCTTATCTACTATTCTAGTTAACCCCTTTTTTGCTATATGCCCCTCTTCCCTTTTATTTGTGTAGGTCTTTTTCTTTTGCTGTTTTCTCTTTTCTTGACAAGAGTTTCATCTGTATCTCCCGAATTTGTCCTCTCTCCCCTCTACTTTTTGTTATGACCAATCAGGAAAGACGGTGACTAACATCCATTCATCATCATCATCATCATCATCTATAATTGTCATTATTTACTGTTTCAAAACAACAATGTACATACTTATTTCATAATTTTTCTAAAGGTTTCGACACATTATAATTAGTCATCGTTATTATTTTACTCCATTTAATCCAATATTAATTTGTTATACAAATATTTCATTTATTTACTTTATTAGCATCATCCATACTATTGTACTGTTAATATGTGTGTACGCGCACGCGCGTGTATGCGTGAGCGTGTCTAATTATTTCATTGGCTATTAAACATGCCTTCTACATAATTCACGCATAGAGGTGATATGGTCTATGATACCGACTAGAATAATAGATATAAATATTATTTGCATAACTGAATAACTATTTCAATTTATTTTGATATCATTTATATCATATTTATCCGTATTCGATTATTCTTTTCTGTCAGTTTGTTTTGGAAAAATTATGACGTCACTGAACTTCATGGTTAACTTTTTATTTTTTAGTGCGTGTCACTTTAGACGGCAATATTTGAATAAGTTGTTTTTTTCAATGCACATACGTAAAACTGATTTAGATTTAAGAGAATGTGAATGCTAAGTAACAACTGGTTCGAATATAGTTGATTTGTTTTGTATTTATTACGTCATAATATGGAATTGAAAATGAAATACGTAAATACATAATGCTTTATATATATATATATATATATATATATATATATATATATATATATATAGTGGCAGATTTTTATATCATGGTTCATTTCCCCGTTTTAGGTGTCCCTTGTAAATATGTGATATTGTGGTGTGTGAAGGATTGGGAGGTGATGGACGGGTTCTTGTGGTGGATGTGCAAATTGTTAAGGAGTGGTAGTATTGCGAAAGTGTTTAGCTAGGTATAAGATAGTTAATGAATACCATCCTCTATCCCCCTTTTTCGGCCTTGTGCCACGTTTTGTGTGTGTATATATATATATATATATATATATATATATATATATGCCACGTTTTATATATATATATATATATATATATATAGAGAGAGAGAGAGAGGAGAGTTTTGTAATTTGCTTGAAGCATTGTGTATATAAGGTGTATGGGTAGGTATTTGAACGCTATCACAATGCGTTTAGTATAATAAAGGAAGGTAAAGAAGGTGTTGGGTATTACCTATTTATTATTCATTAATATTTCGAGATCAGAATCTCATCTTCAGAATGATAGGAGTAGCTTGTTTCAGGACAAATAATCAACCATTGGATTGCTATGTCATGTTAGTTCTTTAATATGGCAGTGAATGCTGGACAATCTCATTGAAGATGAAGGAAAAACTTGAAGCAACTGAAATGTGGTTCTACAGAAGGATGCTGCGGATATCATGGATCGAGCATGTGAGCAATGATGAGGTTTTGGAAAGGATGGAAACGTAAAGGAAATTAATACTGAGCATCAGGAAGAGACAGGTAAAGTTCCTGGGACACGCAATGAGGAAGTGGGGCTTGGAGAATCTGATACTAACAGGCCAGATAGAGGGAAGGAGACACAGGGGAAAACAGCGTATAACGCACTTGACGGGCCTGAGCAGGTGGTTGTGTGGTGTAACAGGAGAAAGCGTGGTAAGAGCCACCAGGGATAGGGAGACATGGAAGGCCATGATCGCCTACGTTCTGAAAGGACAAGGCACCTAGAAGAAGAAGAATCAAACATTAAAGTTTCGTATTTTCGATGAATTGTCAAGAAGATAAAATGTTCATATTAAATCATCGGACACGAAGTAATATTCCTAAAAGCTTAAAACAAATTGAGAGATAAGCAGTCTGCAACGATATTTTCCTGTCCTCTTATATGAGAAATGTCTATGATATATTTGTTTTTTAAGCTCAAATGACGCTATTGTATATTCGATTTTAAAAACAAATGGCTAGTTACATAAAGGTTTATGATCTTTTAATAAAAGTGTATTCCACTTTTGTAAATACAGTAGGATTGCTGCCTGTTTCAATTCTGTGAAATATTGTTGATTTTTTTTTTTGCATTAGGATCCCAATTAAATTAGGGTAGCCTTCCATAATTTTTACTAAAGTTCTCTTTACATTTTCGTCATCATGGATTGAAACGTGTAACACACAAATTGATAGCTTGGCATCACTTTGCCCATTGATAATTTTGTCGATCAACTTATTATTTTTACAATCCCCTATTAATCCATAGTGACTTAGGAAGTCATATTCCAAAAAGTGGTTTCGTAGTGTTAGCTACAATAAATGTCCATGTGAAATTCCTCCTAAGGTTTTTTAATGTCACGTTTTATACAGTCTGTCCAGAGCACTCTAGTTTTATATTGTTTGCGGAAACCAGCGCAATACTTGTAGGATATAGAACTGTGTTTGTCAGGTATTATTTTAGAATAACTGATACGGCAGCCCCAGTATCCACAATGAACATAATTTTCTGGGTTCCTAAATTACTAAGTTACTTTCAAAAGTGACAGGAAAGTGGAAGCCATTAACTCCCCACCACACTAGTTTTTCGCCTTTTCTGTTCTTGGTGGCTGTGAGGATGGCTCTAATTTAATATTTTCTTTATTCGGCCACATACATCGTGATTTACAAGATCTAGCACGTATGCATAGTAGATGTGTGACTTGCATATTTTTGGTTTCTGGTCGTGATGATACGGATTTAAAGTAGATTGGAATTTGTAATTCGACTACGGCAGTCTTTTTCTTCCTTTGGTTGAACCTGCTGAGCGGGGTTGGAGTTTTGCTGATTAAAGTATAGCAGTAGATCGTCGGCTTTTTCCCAGGTCTTTCTGTTTCTAATTCCGCTTGTGCTACTAGGACTAATATTAAGTTAATCGGCATTGCTTGGATGAATTTGTGTAGTATGATGTCGCTGCTCACTCCAATTTTTGTAGCTAACGCCATCTGTTCATTTAAATAGACGGATGGTCTCCCTGTGAGAGTGCAAGAAGACATCAATTTATCAAGCAACTCTGGATTTGATTTTCCTGCAGAGCTATGACTGCTTCTTTATGTTTTTTCATAGTTTCCTAACTGTAAAACGATGGGTAGTAGTTTGCATATTGTCTCCGGTGGTAATGCAGTCAACACATGATAAAATTGCCGAACGGTAGTCCTTATCTTAATTATATTGAACACCGAGCAAGCATATTTGATTTCCTGAACACGCGTGGTTTGATGGGTACTGTTTGTATCGATACTCTGGCTTCTGTGGATGCTTGATTCATGTCAATTTCATCTTTAAACATCTTGACTTATGTGAAGGCCGTAAGAATAGATATGTGTTTAGTTTCCTCGCACGTCGTAAGTCACCAGTGATGTATGTAGGGGCAATGATGAGAAAACACAAGCGTTATTTTTAACGAAACAAGATAATGAATTTATTTAAAAATTTACACATTTGAAGTTTCAGCAGTCTGTTTCAGGACAAGTAATCAAACATTAAAGGTTCGTAATTTCGATGAATTGTCAAGAAAAGAAAATATTCATATTAAATAATCGAACACGAAATAATATTCCAAAAAGTACCTGGGAACCAACGATGACTGCGACGATAATCTACAACCACTTCAACGTGGGACTCTGCCTTTTTCTCTCTCTTCTAACCTTTTTTCTTGATTCAACTTTCTTTTCCTATTCATATCAAAAAGCGATTTGACATTGGCTCGTTACTTTTTCTCAGTTTGTAAGCCTCCCCCATTTCATCGGTCAAAGTAAATTTTCACATAGAGTCACTAAACTTTGCCTTGGTCTTCTATCTAGCCCATAGCCATTCCCTTTTCTGTTGATCAAAATAAATTTTCACACGGGCTCGCGAATTTGAAAAAGTAAAGAAAAGAGAGTTATTTTTATTTCGTATTCACCACAAATATTTATGAAAATTATAGTTCGTTATCAAAGCATATGATTAGACATCAATTGTTTACACTAATAGAAGGTGGCAAATCCCCAACAATACAAGTATACAAATAGATATTGGGATACAGATGAACACATAGACAACACGCAAAAAATAGGTATAACGTTTTTTATAGCTACTGTTTGATTACAAAATCAAAAGAATATATATATATATATATATATATATATATATATATATGTGTGTGTGTGTGTGTGTGTGTGTGTGTGTGTGTGTGTGCGTGCATGCGTGTGTGTGCGAGTGTGAGAAGTTTATTGTAAGATACTTTTGAAATGCATAAAACACAGCAATCAGAGAATGCAATTGGTAGTCGTAATCTGTGAGATGTTAATGTTAAGAATAGATGCAAACAAAAGTGATATAGATTGGTATTATATGACAGTCATAAACTGAGAACAAATGTGGGTAGATTAACTAAATATTTTTTGTAGAGAATCTAGTAATAACTGAACTTACAAAATATTCTATGAATACAAATCATTATTCCTAATGCTACGTGGGGTTGCTCATGCAAATAGATTCGATACAATTGAATTCAATAGATATTAGAAGACAGAGATGAACAGTTTCTCTCTTTCTCTTACATATCCACACACGCTCACACACAAACACAGAGGTTTTACATAAAGCGTATATAGGAAAGTTGTGATACAAACATTCCTAAACATACACAGAAAACATCTTAGTTGTGCGCGTGCACACAGATTCTTATCATAACGAGCCATTAAGAAGCACGTGCTTCGCACATGCTTCTCCTTACAAGTGAGTGATAGAATGTCTGGCAGGTGTTATACCAACGCCCAGGTGTTTATTACTGTTTTTTTTTGTATTGCCATCTCCTTTTACTTAGTCTTTCTTCTTTCCTTTTGCTTTCTTTATGTGGAAAATGACCATTCTAAAAATATCACTTGATTTCTCTCTCTCTCTCTCTCACACATACTCACCGTCAAGACACGAATATTTATGCAATTATGTATACCTATACAACATGAATATAGGCGTTATACTTATATATTCATATTCTAAAAGGTATAAACAGAGTTTCAAGATACAACACGAAGTTTGTACTTTTAGGCTGGTGATAAGGAAACTCAGATTGTGAATAAGATTAGAAAATTTGTTTGTTTTGATGACAACAGAAATTTTAGAAAATGCCATGAAAGCAGCGTATATTAAGAACATTGCTAAGGACCACTGTCTCTCTCACTAACTCACACACAAGATATTGCGAAGGAAAATGTTTGCTGATAGACATGATCGAAAGTATATTTTTGCTCGTTCGAAGTTTTCATGACATTAACCATAACGATATAATAATGATCGTGAGTTTTCTGCCACATCTACCGATATTCGGGAAAGTATTCGAGGCTATAATCAATGCTGAAATAGTTCATCATCTCACCGCCCACAAACTGTTCTCCGACAGGCAATATGGATTCCGCTTTGACAGGTTCACGGCCGACCTGCTAACAACCGTAACGGAGTACATGCTACAGGCCCTTGATGAGTCTGACGAGGCTCGCGCGGTTGCTCTGGACATCTCCAAGGCTTTCGACAGGGTTTGGCACTCTGGCCTCCTATGCAAACTACGCGGTTATGGTATTACCGGTCGCCTGCTTGACCTAATCCAATCTTTCTTAAATAACCGCAAAATGAAGGTCGTTCTGAATGGGCGTGCCTCTTCGTCCTACAGCACGAATGCTGGTGTCCCACAGGGCTCTATCCTGGGCCCGACGCTCTTCCTTATTTTCATCAACGACCTCCCAGATGAGATCAAGTCCCAAGTAGGCATCTACGCAGATGACACTACAATATACTCCCGCTCCAGTAAGAAACCTGTCGTGGCGGACAGACATAATCTCGCTGCTGACCTTGAGCGGGATCTACACTCTGTGGTGAACTGGGGCAAGAAGTGGCTTGTCAACTTCAATTCATCTAAGACCAAGCTGTTGTCTGTCAACCATTACAGGCAACCTCTTCTGCCTCCCATAAGCATGGACCAAGTGATTCTCCCTGAGAGTAATACACTACGCCTCCTCGGACTTACCCTGTCCTCAGACCTCAAATGGAACCACTATATTGAATCCATAGCAAAATCTACTGCTAAGAAGATTGGGTCACTATGCCGATCCAGGATGTTTTTCCACCTGAATCCATCCTGCATATATACAAGTCAACCATCTGTCCGTGCATGGAGTACTGCTGCCATTTATGGTCAGGTGCCCCTGCCGTTCTCCTCAGTGTTATTGACAAGCTCCAAAGAAGAGTCTGTAATGTGATAGGTACTGATCTGGCGACTCGACTGCAGCCACTTCCCCATCGTCGAAATGTGGCCTCCCTTTGTCTCTTCTATAAATACTTTCATGGCTTCTGCTCGGATGAGCTTAAGTCACTGATGCCTCCTCAACAGGTGTTTACTCGTGCAACCAGACTGGCAACTGGGTCCCACCCATTCACAGGTTAGCCAAATGCAGACGACAATTCTACTCCTGCAGCTTCCTCTCTCGCACTTCCCGCCTGTGGAACTCACTCCCGTATTCTTGCTTTCCTGACGGCTACAACCTCCAGAAATTTAAATGCAAAGTCAATACTCATCTACTAACCACTGGCCTCTAGCTCTCTCCCCTCCCCTGTATAACCTTCCCTTTCTCTCCACCTATGTATCTGTCATCGCACCTGCTTTCTCAGCTTTCTATTGTTCCTTTCTAACTAGTTTGTACTCCTCACTCTTTTCTAATTAATCTTTTTACATTTATGTAACCCCCTGCACATCAGTGGCGTTTCCGCCTTGCTCGGGGTGAAATGATTAAAAAAAAAATATATATATATTGTCGTATGTAAAAGTCACTTGAATTCATGTGCTAGAGATGATAAAAATAATTGAAATAAAAATAACCCATAATTTTAAAGCTAACTATTAAATTCTAATTGACAACTAGAAAATCCTGTGATTTAATGAATATGAATATGAATTTATATATTGAATCTGACTTAACACATAAGTACATTAGCTGTTTTTATTATCTTTGAGCCCGCAGACGAAAGCTACATTATAACTTATCTATAAAGTGATTAATTCAGTTTAGTGAGCTGACTTACATTCTGAATATTAGAAATTAGATACTAAGTTGTAGCTTATCACACTGAAGTCGTTTCTTTAAAATCATATTAATTAATGCGTCTCGTTGTAATCAATTCAGCTATTTCTTCCGAAGATGGAATCAGTATAGTGAACGAAAATTTAAAAATTGATTTATTTATTTTTATTTTTATGAGGTGTGTAAAGAATTGACGCAATAGAAATCCTTTTGTATTTTGTTTAATTAGATATTTATTTATTCTAAAACACAGGCATTATATACTCTATATATAGTAGAATGTATAGATTCAAAATGAAACAAGTGCACCTGTTTCCAAATTAGAGCTTATCTTCTCTATGAGATTCTTATGAAGTAACATGATTCACCAAACTGACATCTGGATCGCCAATGTATTGCTTTAACAATTTGAACACATTTACATTATTACATATTGTTATTTACATTTTATATATTTACATGTGGATTTACATGTCCTCATCTTAGTTATTGTAAAGTTTCGGTCGCTGTGCCCTCCGGTCTTCATCATGTGTTTGTCATTTTAGGTAACAGAAACTAATATTACTTAATTGCCTTTTCTATGGGGTTAATTACAGCTTTGTAGTATCACATATTTTGGAAGCATTAAATTGGATACAATATTAAAGGATCTGTTATTATTCAAATGGAGAATATTATTTTTCTTTAAATTTGTCGTAACGAGTATCTCTGAATTGATACAAGCAGTGAAGCAGGATCGACGAGAAATCAGACACAATTGTATATAATTTACTTTCATGATGAATCACAAAACTATTGATACTAAGAAACTCAATTTTTTGCGGCTGATACGCGTAAATAAACAAGTCTCAAAGAAAAAAAAACCCAATTAAATTTGGTCTATATGAAGAAACGGATAAAAATATAAAACAAGTGCGAAAAGGTTAACTTACTTACGAAGCATTAATTACTTCTTTTTTCCTCATAGCCAATACGATTATGGTTTTAGTGTAAACACGTTTTTTTCCATCAGTGGTAGAAACTACATTTTTATATAGTGAAAATCTAGCATCGTTCTGAATGAACTTTTATATCGATGTGATTTTGTTTAATTTAGCTTTCGCCAGACTATTGCTTTATCCAACACATTCTTGATCTTGCTCTCTGTTCTATTTCCATCAGTTTCAATGTTGTTTCTCTTTTGAATTTTGATTCTATCAATATTTTCCACATTTGCTTTGATATATATATATATATATATATATATATATATATATATATATCAAAATTCAAAAGATAAACACAACGGCTTTTGTGTTGCAGTAAACTATGCTTTTATTATATATATATATATATATATAAATATATAATAAAACCATAGTTTACTGCAACACAAGAGCCGTGTTTTCTCTTTTGAATTTTGATTCTATCAATATTTTCCACCTTTGCTTTGAGATATATATATATATATATATATATATATATATATATATATATATATATATATATATGTGTGTGTGTGTGTGTGTGTGTGTGTGTGTGTGAGTATATATATATATATTGTTTATAATAAAAATATAGTTTACTGCAACACAAGAGCCGTTGTATTTCGGTACAATCTTATTAGCACTGGCAGATGAGCTGCGAATAAGATCGTACCGAAACACAATGGCTCTTGTGTAGCAGTAAACTATGTTTTTTTTTATAAACTTAAAAATATTACCATATATAATATTCTACTAAGTGTCGAGTAAATCACTACAAACAATATACTGTCGACCCATTAGTTTGTACTACTTCTATGATATATATATATATATATATATATATATATATATATATATATATATATATATATATATATATATATATATATATATATATATATATATATATATAATATTCCTTCAAATCAAATTATCTAATACTTTCTTCTTCATTTACACTTGCTAACTTCTGTTTCTTTCTTCTGTTGTCCCTTTTTCATTCTTTCTTTTTCACTTCATTTCGAATCTTCTTTAGAATGCGCATAAAATTTTAATTTTAAAAATTTACTTCAGTTGTTCTCTTAATTTGATTTTTTTTTTGTTTTTGATGTCATTTCAAGTTTTTCTTTTCCTTTTCTGCATTATTTTTCTTTTTTTCTATTCTCCCAAAGACTAACATTCCTCACCACTCTACATTTTTTCGTGTTTTACATGCATTATAAATGTTGGTTGTTATAAAATGAGAAATATTTACTAACCCTTCCTTATATTAGTGCTAACTTCTTTTTTCTTCCTTCCAATTACTTTTCTTGTTCCCGTCCCTTCCCTCTTTTTTTTTTGTTTCAGTTCATTCTTCCTCCTCTCTAACGTTGTTTATTCTTTACTCTCCTCAGTCTTAATTCCGTCTCCATTAATATTCCCTAAAGTGCTTGACAAGCAAAGTGCACGTGAAAGTCTTCTGAGTGAAACCTGATTCTACATTGATTACGTCATTTGGGATTCTTCTTGTCTCTCCTCCTACTTTTTCCTCTAATCAATTCTTCCCTTCTTATTCTTTTACCCCCTTTTCATATATGTATGCATCTCCGAAACTCCTATTTCCAGATTCACCATATCGTTTTTTCCTTTAATATTGTGCTTCATGACCGGTCGATAATTCACCGACATATTCCGAGAAGTAGTAGCAATAGTCGTAGTAGTAGTGATAATAATAATAATAATAATAATAATAATATCAACTTAAAGGCATGATCATATTGTCTAATAGAAAGATTTGAGCAAAAGAATTACAAAAATAAAAATAAAATATAAGGATATGGAAATAGAAGATGTGACCATTATTTTGGCATTATTAAGAGCTCTAGGAATCATTAAAAAAATAATGATATCCATATGAAGAAAATCTTCAAAGATCTATTTTTTTAAAAATATAAAACATTGTCTTAATGAGTATTGATCACCCATTTAGAAAACTATGTTCCATAGCTTCTAAGTTAACGTTCATTTCAGGTGAAAGATTTGGGAAAAATATTATCAAATAGCAAATAAAACAAACAAACAAAAACAAAAACAAAAACAACAAAAAAAAAAAAAAGAAAAAAAGAAAAAGATACGCACAAAACAAAGGGTAGATAAGATCCTAGTTATTATTCTACACATCGGAATATCAGTCTTTAGAAACATTACTGTAACCATGATATATGCTTATCGTATCTTTGATATTACAGACCACAACTGATGACAGCATATGATATTACGCATTAATTATATAATTAATTGTCACTATCATTGTTTTTATTGCTATAACAGGAAAGTATATATTTCGTATATGAATTCGCCAGTTTATTGAGTATCCAGAGCACCACGAAGAATACTCATCTATAACGTGTTTTTCATAAATTTTATCTTGTAAGTGTCTTTGAATAATGAAAACGTTGGTAGAACTAACCTCAGAAAATTTATTGACATAATTTTAACAATATTATACTTGTAAAAATATTTATTAATAAATAAAAACATCTATGCGTAGATAGTCTATAAACTAATAAAAAAGTATTTTACAAAATAATTATTATAAAAATATTTTTTGAAGTAATGTAATTTTGTTGATAATTCGCTTTAGTGGTGAATTTTAATCAAACAGAACAAATATTAATCAATAAAAATTGATACAAATTTATAAAAATGAACATACTGAGACAGATTTTTTCTGCAAACTGTTAAAATTGATATTAATTAACGGATATTGGTAAATATCTCAGGATATATGCATATGAGCAATACATCATTTTTCAATTTCATATTATAATATTTATTATTAAAAATATTAAAAATAATTAAAAAAAATTCCAGGGGGATGATAAGTTTTATTTTGGAAGCAAAATGAATGCAAAGTAAATTATTATTTATACATGAATTTAAAAGATATAGGCCACGTAAACCTTGATTAACACAATATACCATAGACTTAATCTATTTTATGCCCTTTGATATTATTTAACGTTAATCATTATCATTAACTCATTGATTTTGTTAAAGTCAAAACTGTAGAAAAATTAACATTTGCAGCAGGTTTTATTGCATCCTTGTGATCATTGATCGAATAAAGTTTTACATTCTCATATAGATCTGTAAAGGTAGATCAGAATTTTCTTACTGGATTAATATATAGAAAGGTTGATGGCCAGTCAATTAATTTGGTAGCCTTGAAAAGTTATTTTATCCAAGATGCACAACAGTCAGCTTTGCAGTGATTAAACATTTTCTTGCATGAATATATTACTTATATTTAAACTTCTTGGTTTTTACCAGAATTACTTAAAAACTCCCTGTCACAGAACTTACAATACTTCTCTGTATTTATGCTGATGTCATTCTGATAGGATTTATAATTTTACTGCTTACAATAGTAACATAAAACATTATTTAACCTCCATACTGTTGTAAGTCATATTGGTTGAATGTTTCTATGAAGGACCGAATCCCTAACTTAACAGGTTCCTCCACTGTAGCTTTACATTCATTACTAATGATTACAACTGAAAATCAGTTTTCATGTACTATTTCACTCAAACTTATCTTTTTATCTTTGTGATGTTAGCTTAATGCACGTAGCGTTTATAGTAATTCCACCAGAAAAAATGTTCTTAGATTAAGTTGTCAATTTTCTCTTCCACCCAAACTCGACAAAAAATCTCACAAGTCGTCAAATATTTTCATTTAGAAATTCCCTCAGCCTAGAGGAAAATGGGGTAGTGTTCCATTTCAAGAAAGTTTTGAAAGTTAGGAACTAAACTTAAGATGAAGAAAAAGAATCGTGTATGGACAACATTTTTTGCAACACACACACACACACACACACACACACACACACACACACACACACACACTGATTTTAAGCCATTGAATACCAGGGATTGAAAATTAATAGTAATTAATAATAATAGTAATAATTGCCCTCTTACGCATGCGTCTCATTGTTTCTGATCTTAATAGGTTGGATGCAGTAGCGTACATGTCTTGTCCTGGTGAAGTAATATGATATTTACTATAACAAATTTTCTTAACCAGTTGGGCATGTCCTATAGATGACACACCATGCGTCTTTGTTCATGGACGGAGCTAGTGGGGGAGGATCATGACCAGGTGTTGAGAGGGTTGATTTAAAGGATACAGCAGTCAAGGCAACTTGCTAGTCATATTTAGATACTGGAGAATACTCTCAATCGGAAACCGTCAGTTACTCGACCTGAGAAATAGGTTATTTGCTGCTTTTTTTTTTCGCATAAAATCAAATGAACTTAATTATGTGCCATGACAAACATTGTCTTTGTTTAGTTACTCTTTGATTATTCGATAAAGATTATTGATATTCTTCTGTGTTTCATAGTTAAAATTTTAGTTTTGTATACGCATGCGCACATCATCTTTTTAGAAACTAAAGGTGCATTGTATCACAGCGACGATGCTATTGTTGATTAGTATTTGTTATGATTTTGTTTCAATAGAAATTTTCTTAGAAAGTCTACTTTGTGTAAATATTAAATAAAAATATCCAGACTAAAAAAAAAAAAATTCCGATACGATTATTTTTCACGAAGGAAAAAAAAAGGAAAGAATACTTGCAATAATCCGTAAATAGTAACGTTATAAATCACTTGAAGCGGTATAATTTTACTAGATAACGTCTACCAGTATACGATCAAAGAAAAAGAAAAAATATATGAAAAAGTTAATGAGAAAAATCACTTCACAGTTTCTGGCTCATTTTTTAAAAACATTTTTCGTTTTCAAAATGAAAGTAAATTTAGGTTTGAAATAGTTTATATAAAAGTTTGGTTGGTACTCGGAATATTTGATTGGTGAGAGGACAAATTAAAAGAAAACTTTGTGGTACAGTGGATATCGGCTCAGAACGAGAAATCGGGAAGCCGAGTTCGAATTCCAGTTGAATCCATTGCATTCACTTACGCGCAAATACCATTGGGAAAGGTATTAATCCGACTATTCCTTCCAGTTATGGGTTAAATAGCAGGATAGATTGGGTTCTATAGCCTTGGTCGGCAACCAGTCTACCGCAGAAAGCAATGGCAACCTACTGCGGGATAATCTTCTGCCCAGTCAGTCATGTCCCTTTCGAGACATGATCGCCCAAGCGTGTATCACTTAACTGACTGACTGAATTGCACAATTGCAGTCTTTTAAAATGTTGCTATCAAGCACGGGGAGATTTGATCATATTACTTAACTTCTGGGGAGTATTATTTTATAAAATATAAGTGGAATTTTATTTAATAGAAAATAACTTTATTTTTTCGAAGCGTATACATATGCTCTTGCATTTTAAATCGCATTGTATCACAAATGATTTTGCTATGAAAGAAATGACCATTAAGACAAGATTATCGAAGTATAAAAGTTATCTTTAATAAAAACATCCCTGAGGAAGCATTCTGGTGCGTATAAAGACGAAAAATAAAATCAGAATAGTATGAGTAAAATAGTTGAAATTGTGTAAAAATGAATAGAGAAACTAGTTTGATAAAAAAATTAAATTGAATCGTATTAAAAAAACAAATTAAGATAATTATAATGCTACTAACAAGGTTTCTTTGATAAAGAAACCGTCAAACCAAAGCCAAATATATATATTGATTGTTTAATACTTAGTTTTTGGTCCTAATAGGGTTAGACCAGTACACATTTGTATTAAAAAGTTATTAAAAATCGCCTGAAGATACCACTCATGGTAGAAACCTGGGTAGCGAAATAACTTGTTTAAAAATGAAATATATATATATATATATATATATATATATATATATATATATATATATATATATATATATATAAACAAGAATGAAAACAGTTTAAACTTTCCGTGGCAAAATTTTACATGATGGGTTCTGTTTTAATGTCTTCAAAAACTAGCCAAATTTGAATTGAAAACAGGCGCGTTTGGTTGGCTGGTGATTCATGATTTTTAACCACTGAGGATAAAATAATTGGTTTAGAAGTCGGTTTTGATCCACGTGTTTACTATTAAGAAGTATAACTTTGAATGCAAAGGCAGAAAGAGATAAAAGTCCAAAGGACGCTACTGATGAGAAGGGATTAGGTCACTGGGGAAAGGTTTGACCATCTCGGTCTCCTGTTACTAAGTAAAGAAATAGATCACGTGTTGACCTGGCGTGATAAAATGCTACTACCATAGTCGCTGTTGATGAAGAAGAATAATCTTCTAAATTCTTATAATACGAATGATTTTCCTAAACCTGCGAGAGTAAATCTCAGACGTGAGGACACCCGTTTATATTCGTTAAAAGGACTCCAAAAAGCTGTTTCAGTGAGGTAGGTCAACCTTTTCTCCCCACTCTACGAACTTAACTTAACTTTCATCTTCTAATTTCAAATTTCAACCTCTAAACCTTTGACACATTTTGTTGCTAATTGAAGATAGTAGAATCCAACATATCAAATCTAGCGAAATTTCACTGTCATCTTCAGTGATACTAATCAAAATCAATACTTGTTTGATTCAATTTCTTGGAAGGATCTATAATCTACACAGCATTACTTTTACTCAAGTATAGAGTGTCTTCAAACACTACAATCCACTTCTGACACGTTCACAGTACTTTTCCGATAAACTGGACAGAAGTTTCATCTATTTTTTTATTTGAATAGCCAATTTACAATTCTTACAATAAAAATTAATGATTTACTGAAAATGTTGCTAATTTTCTTTCGTCCTCAGTGTTAAAATCAACAAATACGAATATATTAATTTCGGAACCGAAAAAAATGCACTAATCATAAGCGATTTTTTAGTGAATTTTCTTTCTGAATGACCCTTATAACATTTAATATCAAAAACAGAAGAACCAACCTTCTGGAAATTCAGTATAGCGTATGTTTACATTGTGTATATAATACTCTAAAATCTGCCTTCCTTTATCGAGCGCCCAGAGCTTAGAGGTAGAATCGCCGACTGATGTCAATTCAGTCGGGTTTCAATCCTGGCAATCGGATGTTTAACCGTACTGATGAGCTGTGATACAGCGAAACAGAACTCTCAGCGGATGACTATATATATATATATATATATATATATATATATATATATATATAATTTATGAAGAATGAATGTATTTTGATTGTTAATATGACATTTATCACTACTGTAAACGTTATTTTTAGTGAATACTCTTTGAGTAGACGCTCCGTTTTTTTTCTTCTCGAGTGTATAAACCAGTTCACAAAACACAGTGTAAAAAGAAAACGGGGTGTCTGCTCAAATACGGCTCTTCACTAAAAATACCGTTTTAAGTAATACACGTCGTTAAAGTACAATAATTAAAACACGTCTATTGAACAGGTGAAGAGGCTCATCCCTTGTTTCCTGTTTAGGATGCGGTTTCCGGTTTTCTCTTTTCCAATCTTTTCACTTTTTTTTTTCAATTGGAGTAGATAGATCGGTTCACACTCCACCCACGTCTATTGAACAGGTTAAGAGGCTTGTCCCTTGTTCGCGTGTTTATGTGCAAAACGTTTCAAGGGGAAAGGCACAGCCATGTCGAGAATACTGACATTTCTTGTTTTGATCTTGTATCTGCGATTGTTTTCTTTTGAGAAGGGAAGAATGTTAATTACAAGGGGTGTAAAAGAAAGCTACTAACTTACAAATAAGTTATATCATGACATAATGGATATTTGTCAATGAGTATGATGAGTATATAGTTAGAATTGAAGAAAATTTTATACCCTATTTTTATATCAGTCGTTTACTAATCTGATATTCAATAGCAAACATTATCAATATGGAGTGGATGAGCATGTGTATGAATGTTAGAGCGCGAAAGAGAGCAAAAGAAAGGAATAAGTTATGAGCAGAGGCATATAAACGGGGTGGTGCGCCTAATACAATTGTGATTTTAGGCATTTTACTTTCATTTCTGAGTAAATAAAAAAAAATAGCCATTGTTTTTTTTCCTAAAAATTTTAGGGCACCTTGTACTATAAACAGTCGTTTCTGTTTTAAATGAAATGAGTTGATAGGTGTTGAAAATTATTGTTGTTAATGTTTGTTTTTATTATTTTAAGTGCATAAAAATGACAATTCTAATATCAACAATCAACATCAGTGGAATTTTATGCACGTGTAGCACTTGTCAAAATCTGTATATACGATTAAAAGGTTTCAAGGCTCTTTCACTATTCTTCTCCTGTGACCTCATGTATCCATTTTTGTGTATGTATAAGTGAAATTTTGCACGTGCAATTCGAAAAAAGTGCATTTCAATTATGAATCAAAACGTGAACAAAAATGTTGTGCATGCAATCATATATGAAACACGGTGCTAAAATAGTGTCGTTATTATTTTTTGGAAGGATCTTCTTATGACTTGACCAAAAAGTTTGGATGAATGTTTTCACATTTCACGATTACTTTAATAAAAAAAATTATGGTAGTAAAAAAGAAAAACAAACATTTTCATTTGCTAAATAAGATCTTAAAATTACTTATAAGAAAATATACCACGTGTATATATAAAAAAAAGTTTGAACAATTTAAGTTATAGTTTCCCTAAAGGATCACTATCTTTAAAACCCACCACGTGATGCGTTTTACTAGTATACTAATAAAAAATAAATCCTTTGTTTTTGTTTACAGGATTTCTAATAAATGTCTTTTAAACTCAATATTACATTTTTTGACAGTTTCATTTGATTCATTTTGAAACTAGTTCAATATTTTTTTTTTTTGCGGCACAGAATAATCTATTTTGATGCCTATAATAAAAATCATTCAGAAATAATCTGAAAGCTGAATATCAGTAAAAAAAAAAAATCTATCACAAAAATTACCCCTCCCCACACCAAAAAAAGAAAACTAAAAATAAATTATATAAGTAACGACAAATATATTTTTAAAGAAGTTATTCAAAATAATCCTACCTGCTTCCAGGGTCATCTGTTCAGAGTCATCCATTAAAACAAATCAGTTTTTTTGTTTTGGTGGGAGAAGCAGAAAGCTTTTTCAATAACTGACACTTAGAGAAACGTTGTTTGATAAGGATGAAATTATCAGTCATTACTCGCAGATGTCAAAAAGTTGTTTTTCCTATCTTTACATAACATTTCCAATCATTTAATGATGGTTTAAAAAATTGTCTCTTAGCCCGATATAATACTCTACTTATTGGGCGACTGTATGAGATTTATATACGATAGGAAGCTTGAACAATTCATTAAATGAATTGAACAAGGACTTAGCAGGAGGAGAGTAGACAGGGAAAGATCTGTTTAGGAGAGAGCCTGATAAAGTGACAGAACCATGGACTAAGGGTGGGTTGATTGGTGCCTAGTGTACGTATGGACGGCGTGTGACAGGGCTGGGGCTTTGAACTTCTTTTCCCTCCCACTTTGACAATTCTTTTCTGGGATCCCTCAATTTTACGCGTTTCCCTGTCATTTAATGCGCAGGCCACTGGGCATCATTTTTACGTTAACCAAAACTTCATGCCTGGAAAACGGCACGACTACTGCATTATTTGTTATTGTTCGCTTACTACAGCTCCTGCTGATGCTTGCGTTAGTTTTCTGAATTCTTGATTGACCTTTTCATCATATGAAGCAATTTTTTTTGTTGTTTTTATATTGTGAGTGTATTTTTTTTATTTGTTTAATACATGGTTCTTTCTTTGAGGGCAGTGTGACAATACTGAGAAATATAATATTCGTGAATTCGTGTATTTTGTACAACTGAGTTAAGTGAAATTAAATAAAAACTATGTTTGTTAGAAGGACAATAAACAAAATAATAAAAGAAATAGATAAATTCATAAATATTTTAAAAGTAAATTCTTTTCCAGTTTTGAAAAATATTCGAAAGTATTCAGTCATACTGTTATTTCTGTTTTGCTATTTAGATTTATTGGCAAAATTAGAAAAAAACATTTGTTATAATTTAATCAGTAAGTATTCACAAACATGTTTTCATAATATTTCATTTTTTAAAAAAATGCCTTGTATTGCAACTTTGGAATTTTAAATTTACAAAAATAAATGATTAAATCTTTTTAAAATGTTTAACTATTTATCAAAATTTAGTAAGTTTTAAGATAGGAAAATACATTTTTATTAAGAATAAGTTTTGTTTTTGTAAATATACTAATTTTTGCGAAATGTCAAATGAATTTAACATTTTTATTTCGTGATTAATTTAAGCGCATGACATTGACAATATTTATCTTCTGGTAACTATTTGATTTGAACATGAAAATTAAATACTCTTTGAGTTAATGAACCTGGGGCACTATTACCTGTGTGCGTGAAAAAGACATCGAGGCATGAGCTGGAGGTGTTGTAGTTGAAACTCTCTGACCTCCTCTAGTTTCCTGGATTTTTGGCATCTCCGTTGCGAAGCTAGAACTCGACTGCGAAAACGTTTGAAGATATCGCAACTCCCTTCGTGAAACCATACAGTAGGCGTATGGTGCTGCCTATTGAACAACAAAAATAACAGGAGAACGTTGTAAAAATGGTTAGAAATAAACAGGAGAGGGGGGAGTAATAAGCAGTAATGTCAATGAAAAGAATAGAAGAAAAGAAAAAGAAAGAAGCGGGAGAAATCACGACAAATAAAAGAACGGGAGGACAAAAAGTAGCAGAATAGAAATGAAAGAAAGGAAGGAGGCAAACTAGTAAAGGAGAACATCAAATATGAATTTCATATTGTTAATTTTATCAGAATAATAGAAAAAACAACAAAAAAAAAATAGTGATATACACACAGAGTTTAGTGGGGAGGAAAAGCTGAAAACTATTTCGTGTTAATGGTCACAATAAAAAACATTTAAAATTAAAGTATGAAATTCATAATGATATTTAAAAATATTTTTGTTGACTTTATTAGAATTTCGTACATCACGAGCAGATGTATTTGAAGTGCAGCGATGAATTGGAGCTGTTCAGACAATCTATTCTTATTTTTAAAACCAGAAATACAATCCACATTTTCAAAATCTTATATCAAAATTATTTCGCAAAAAACCGTAAATCATTTTGTTGGAATTAACCAGAAATTACTAAAACGTTTTTGTAACGTTTTCTTTTGTTTTTACACAGTTTTTCATTTTAAGGAAAAAAAAAGATGATTTAAAAAAATAATACGTACTAAGTTTAGTCAAAGGTCACCATATAAAAGCAAAAATAAAATAATCATACGAATTTATGTTCAGCGACTGTATCTTGCTATCCGACAGGCGCTCAAAAGTTATGAGGATACAGTGAGATAGACATTAGCGCCACCGTAAAATGATCATTGATGAGAGGTTGAACAAGAATAAAAATAAAGATAAAATATCACAGTAGTTTTATGTCTGGTGCGTTTCGAATAGTTAGAAAGAACACATAAAAATGTAGAAAAAAATTGAATAAAGAATAAAGTCAACAGTAACAACAATAACAATAATACCAACAATAAAACATAGAATGTAATGTGGGGAGGGATAGAAAAAAAATCTAAAATAGAAAAGAGAAAAATGGAAGAATAAAAAGACGACAAAGAGAAAAGAAACGAGGAAAAGTTGTAAGAAAGGGTTATATTTATATAACTAATATTACTAAAATGACTGATGAAAAAATTAGTTTTCGCTTCGTTCAAAACAATAGTTTTATTTCTTATCGGTAAAACTGATATGCTACTATAAAAATTTATATAATAAAAAATAAAATAAAATTATATAAAATAATTAAAGGGTAAATAAAAAATAATACAATAGACTAAGTTAGTTTATACATTGAGGAGAGTGTTTAAAAGCATTAAAAGAAAAAAGATTCTAACACGTATTCTTTAAGTAAAAATTTGTTATTATAAAGACAGATGTTTAGTAAAAAATGACTTCAATAAAACTTAAAAACTTTGTATATGTGAAGCTCAAAGATGTTTTAAAATTTCACCAAAATGAAACTTTTTTAATAAAAAGATATAAAATTTGGTTTCAAATGAGGCTCAATTCGTCTCAAAACCCTCCACAATAAAGGTTGTCAACAGTCATAGTTTATAGAGGTATATTTTGTGATTTTTATAGTTATTGTATGTTATGATACCAAAGTATCGAATTTCTGATTCAAATCGGACCCGATATGTGGCTATTTAAGAGGTTTGGTTTGTCTAACAAAGCAGAAGGACGAATGACCGGGGATAGCTTCAGGGATCTGAATAAAAGAAAAACTAAGAGCTACTACTACAACGACAACAAAAAGAAAGAAACCAAAAGAAAAGGAAATAACAGAAGAAAAAGAAATAAAAGTAGAAAAGAGAAGATTCTATAAATTCAGAGAGATATACGTTTATTTTTCTTTAGTTGTGAAAGTTTGTCAGAAAATTAGAGGTATTAACATTGATTTTTAAGTTTTTATTAAAATATAAGATTTATCTCATGTAAAGATTTCAGATTTGTAAATCTGAAATACTTTCTAAACAAGCTCGAAACCCAGCAACGTCTGTGAATCGTCACTCTTTTGAACTTGTTTCGACAGCTGAATGAATCGAAGAAAGTCAACATTTTGTTGATAAAAATATGAATTATTATTATAACAGAATCGTAAGTAAAGCCTATGTGTTAGGTGTACAAAGAACAATTTTGTGCAACCTTTTTTTTTTTGCAAATTATCATTATTTTTATATTATTGAATAAATGTAAATTTCTTTCAAATTTCAGTCTTGTGCTTTTCGATTTACACTTTTCATAATATTCGGGTTATGAGATCGAGCGTTCTCACTTCCATTCCTATCTACCCAAAAATAATTTTATAACCTATTCAATCACCAGTTAAGCTCAAAGAGCAAAAAAAAAAAAAAATTAATGTTCATGTGATTTTCTGCTTCATTAAATTCCATTTGTCTTTACATTTGGTATTCTAAATATATATTGTCAGTGGAAACAACCAGGAAAAACTGTTTTTATGCGCGTGTTCTAACACACAAACAAAATTCAAGATTAATTTAATAAATGTAGACTAATATGAAAAGTTAGGATCATAATGTGCGACATGAATTTAAATCCCATGTTTAAAAATGTTTTGATGGTAGAGGTGGTAGTTTGCAATACTTGTTTTCTTCCTGATAATAGGCAAGTAGAGAGTGAAATAACATTTAATTATTAAATTTTAATATGATTATTTGTTCTTATTAAAGGCGGCTTCGTTAAAAGTAAATTGAATATATTGCAGTTAAAAATTGAGTGGGATTAAAATGTTGGTAATTTTTTTTTGAAAATTTTTTTTTTTGAAAAAAAAAAGGGATTTTGTTAAAACCTTTATCTAATGTTTTAGAATTGAAATCAGTATGTGAAAATGATAAAATTATCAATTAAAAAAATTGTTTTTGAATGATACCATTTCTAGAACTATGCCAGAATATACTGTTCGTGCAACCAGAACGCTAAGAATAGCACACACACACACACACACACACACACACACACACACACACACACACACACACACACACAGTAACACTATATATTATATGTTTTGAATATGCCGAAAACAGGGGTAGCTTGTTTTAAGAATGTCTTTCAAGTTGTTACTTCCCTCAACACCTTAGACCCAGCTTCACTTGAGTTTGAAACAGACTAATAATTCCTGAAAAAATTACGGAAAATAATGGCTTAGTTAAGTTATTCTTTATATTTGCATCTATAGTGAGTAGATATTGTGTATTAATAACGGTTAGAAATGGTTGAATAAACTACCTAATAGGCGAAGGGAAAGTGTTAAAACATGCCAATACCAAGCCTATTAAAAAAAAACAACAAAAAAAAAAAACAATAAAAATACCTAAAAGAAAAACAGACACCTGCCGAAACAAAAATTACACCATTTAATGTCTATAGATAGAATTAAGACAGGTGAAATGGGGAAGGAACTAATCAACAATCAGAAATGTGTTTATGGGCACAGATATCGAATAGTAACTCTGAGTTTCATGCTATTTGCGATCTTGAGACGGTCAAAAGATAAAAACTATAAAAAGCACCTTAAATCACCACATGGAAAAATATTCAAATACTTACACGAGCGAAAAATAAAATAAACAAAGAAAAAAGCCGTTGATAGACAAAGCAACTTCGGGTAAGATATGAAATAATAAAATAAAATATATGGGAAAAAAGATAGAACAAATCAGTTTGATGGTAAATGATATTGAAGGGATATCATAATTTCTCTTGGTGAAAGAATATATCTTAGTTTTCCCTGGTGATAAATATATATTATTCCTATTCCCACGTGGTTTAGTAAATAAATAATATTAAGACGGGTCACCATGCAACGATAAGGCGGAATCGGAGAAATGGAATGAATGAACGCTTGTTTCCAAAGAGACATTTATATTATAACACACACAATATACATATATATACTTCGTGTGGAGAAATACATATCCATTATGTCCAACGCAAAGCAAAGTATCAGAAGGAACAAAAAGGAACAAAAAGGAAAGGTCTTACATTTAAATTGAAGATACCTCTGTTCGGCCATTATCATGACTCCAGATTTGGAGGGGCCGAATTCATCAGTGTTCCAAAAAGGATCTGGCAGGCTTCATCTCCACAGGACGGCAGGAGTTTTATGGCGATAGGCAGATTCTGTCTAGGCCTAAAGGCCCGGGCAGGAGAGAACAACCTTCTTCCTCTGTTGCTGTTAGCTGAAAAATTGTCACTAGCGTTTGGGTCACTATCAGGGAGTGATATCATGTGCGGTTGCCATGTGACCGCGTGACTTTATGTCGTCCAAAGGGAGATAAATAGTTTTGTATTCTTACAAAACCCTCCTTCTAGACAGGTTGTTTCCTGCTATGAGAAGGTTATTTTGATTTTTTGCTGGCATAATAGAAACGTGGGAACATTTTGTATAAACAATCATGCATGTAATATTAAAGTTACTAACAGACTGAACAATGTCAACTGAATAGCACAAAACAAACGTAAAATATTCGTCTTAGAATATTGTAAAAGAGAGATAAACACCTTTTATATCCTTACACTACATTAGGTGTTTATTTACATGACTAAATCAACTCACAATCTCTTAATCTTTTATCACTACTTTTATCACCAAAGTTGACAATTCTCCTTTAAGCATATTCAATACTTGAATTCTATAACACGCTATAACACGGTTTCATTATTTATAAAATCTTCCACTCAATTTTGGGAGATTTCCCTAATTTATATTAGGTTTTTCAATCATAAATTAACAACGCCGTAGCATTATTATACTTCTTATGACTTAAGCTTAACACGAATAGAATCAGAACAATATATTAGCCCTTATTGATATTTACTTACCTATATAGATCGTGCGACACATTGGATTGAAGTCCAAATTATGATAGAAATCACTGTAGTCAGTAGTCCAAGCTTTCATTGATGCATGTATATCACAATTCAGCGTATCGCTATACGTTGTCACCGATCGCGGTCGCCAATTTGAAAGCGAATTATTCCAAGAATTAGCAAAAGTAGTAGATTGAGAACAACTGCATACCATACATCCACAATGTAATTGAGTGAAAGAAAGAATTCATTGCACGCTAAAAATAGCAATAATGGCTCGAAAGGAATCATGGTTAACAACCATGTACTTGTACTTTTAGACATTCGTAGTATTCCAAAATTAATCTAATTTTGCACCATTCACAGCAGTTACTGGATCACCCATACTGATTCCTCACTGGTTAGTTGACAATGCAAATGTTAAATACAATTCCCCTGTACAAGAAGAGTATATAAAAGATATATGTAAATGTATGTTGCAATTAGACATGTTAAATGAAGACAGAAATCATCACATTACACGAACAAATACTTTCATACCAGATTCTTTCCATACTTGCGATAAAGTATGGTTTTGAGTAGATCATGTATGAAAACCTTTGGAAGTAACTTATTCAGGCTCTTACAAAGTTTTACGATGTTCGTCGAAACATTAGCTAATAGATTTAAATAATTATGTACATACCCGAGTATCAATCGATATTTTAAAACCGTATACTGAACTATCTGAACAAGAAAATAAAAATAGTCCCAAATTACAGGCAAAATTAAGTGAATACGCAGACAGTGAGAAAGATGTTACTACGTCTGATGAAAATAACATAAGCAGCAATACCAAATCGTATACATCTAGAATAGGTAGACGTGTCACCTGGAAAAAGTACAATTAATATTATTATTTTCATTAAATAAAAAAATGTACCAATTATAGTAGTACTATAGAACATAATCATACCAAAAATTTTAAAAAATTTAATCTAGATAAGTAGTAGGGAAGCGTATTGAAATATGCCCTTTCCTTCTAACTAATAGAGTGACAGAGAAACTCTCTCTTTCTCTCTTTTTCTCTTAACATATGCATTCTGTTTTCTTCTTTCCATTCCTCCATATTTCTGGTAACCTAGATATAACCCGGACATAGCTTATGTGGTCAACAGACGTCACTAATGCACCTGCCAAAATCAAAGCAGAAACGCATAGGTGTTAAGTAAATATAAAAAGAACAGCGAACACGTGCATAGTTTCTTTTTCTCTTCAGTTCGTCCTCAGCTCGCACACACATGGAGTTCGTTGGAGAGTTAATCAACACATCACCCAGCCAGAAGATGATGTGTATCTTAAATAATCTTCATGAAAGTATATGCAAAAACTCACGAGTACAATGTACACATCCGGAACACGAGTACAATCCACACACCCGGAACATAACAGAACATAATACAAACAACAAACTGATAATACAATCTATCTGACACCCATATGGAAGAACAAATATACTATATTTGCACGAATATACATATGCACGTAAGAAAACTCTTTATAACCTGAACGCATCAATACATATATAATAATAAACATTCACATATAACAAAAGATGTAATCTTATGAAATCAGTAACAAAAATAAAATGTTGGTATAGTTCATAAAACCTGGCGTATATTCATATATTATCTCAACCTCGTCAGTACCATTTTACTAACAGCAAAATGTTCGTTAATTTCGATTCATTAAACTATTGAAAAGAAGTTGAAAAGATTGACGATACACAGGCGTCGCTGGGTTTTGAGTTTGTTTAGACAGTATTTAAGATTTGCAAACTGAGATGAGATAAATCTTGTATTTTCATAAAAACTTCAAAATCAGTGTTAATACCTCTAATTTTCTGACAAATTTTCACAAATAATAATATAAATATAATCGTATATTTCTTTAAATTTGTAGAATCTTTTTTTTTGCTTTTATTTCTTTTTCTTTAGTTAGATCTTTTTTACATCGTCGCGTAGTAGTCGTTGGATTTTAGCTTTTATTTTGTTCAAATTTTAAAATCAGCCAACGTCTTCCTTCTGAATACTGAAATCCTTCAAACCAAACCTCTTGAATAACCACAAATTAACTCCGAATTGAATCAGAAATTTGATACTATGGGGTCGGAACTTATTTTCCCTATTGCTTTAAAGATCATAAAATGTATCCCTTTAAACCAGACCTGTTAGTAAATTATAGAGGCGAATTTTGAGACCATCACATTTGAGCCAAGAAGCTAAAAAGGAATCAAGTTGCAGTAGGGGTAACGAGATTACAGATTTCTTTTTAGTTTCGTTAGCCTTTGAGATAGATCCCTGTCATGGCGTATCCTCATTCATTGTTTTAATAAAACCGAACATGCTTACAAAATAGGTGTAAACCAGAAAATCTGCTTTGATTCATTTGCTATTCCTAACATTGAAGCTGTTTTTCTCATGATGTCTGATATGGAATACTTTGCCAAAATTGAACGCAAAGCTTCCTATAACCAGGTAAAAATTGTTAAAACATTAACTACGATTATCTCTTCGATAGCTTTATTCAGATCGAAGTGTATCCCTTGTGGTGTAAAAATAGCAAATGCTATTTTCCTGGCAGCAATTGAAAATATATAAACTAGATAATTTTATCAAGATGATATACACATCAGTGCTTCCAGTAAAGAAGAGTTAAAAACTAAAAATGGATTGTTTTAAACAAATTTAAAAAAATGCTGGTGTGAACATAAAAATGTGTATTAAATTGTGAAACGATGTCATATCTGGGATACTAAATTTCTAAAGACAGACAGGAATTTGCTTAAGAAAATATCGGTATTTATATCCACAAATAAGAAATTGAAGTCTTTTTAGAGTTATCTAATTTTTATAGTAGATCTTGACCAAATATAGTAAATTATTAAAGCCATTTGCGGAGTTACGTAAAAAGAATAGTGAATTTAAATGGACTCAATGAGAGAATAAAGTGTAGCAGCCACAGATCTATTTCCTTTAGCGAATCAATGCCCCCGACGGGAGATTCGGTCACACACTGAGCAATCAACGGGCGGAGCGCATTGATTCCTCTCTAGAACTATTTTTCCTAGTCCTGTTTGTAGAACGGAGGAAAGCCAGAGAGAGAGCCATGAGCCAGCGTGATTAACGGACGTCTCTCGCACATCGCTGCCACTGATTCCCCATGGAATGCTTTCGCGAAGACGCTGCTGCTAGCTTCACCATGGACACTTACATACTATCTGCTGCTAGCTTCACCATGGACACTTACATACTATCTGCTGCTAGCTTCACCATGGACACTTACATACTACCAATCTTGTACGTTTACTATGTAATAAACCATTCTTTGTTGTTATTCTAAAAGCAAGTTTCGTCATTCATTTGTGTGCCTAAAAAATATAGTGTTGGGGAAATTAAGCATTTCCGATAACCCCTATAAAATGGTGACCCCGAATGGCACCTTAGGATGGCGAAACAAATTAAAAAAAAAAATAACAACACGAAACTCGGCCTCCACTTTCGGACAACAGTACAAGCAAAGTTAAAAGGAGAGAGAGAAAAAGCTCCCTTTACTCAAATAACATTTTTTTGAACACGTGCCTTCACAAAAAAACCCCAAAAACTTTCCGACGAGGAAGTATCTTCTTTTCAGCCCGTACACAAGAAAAACATCAACTCAAGCAAGCATAACGAACATTACATTTTGTTCAAAGAAAGTTAAAAAAAAAAAAAAGAAGAAGAAACTTACTACTCTGCTCTGTTCAACTGACCACGTGGTACAAAAAATATTTTGATTGCAATAACAAAAAAAAAAAAGTGAGTAATACACCTTTACATTTTATTTTTTCGAAAGTTAAAGCTAATAGAGCGCCTCCTTCCTTAACATTTAACTTTCCCGCCTAAATGGTGATTGGGCGACGCCATCTTTAATTCCAACTTTTGTTTTTAGACAGGCCTTGAAACTGACAGTTATCTCTCCCTTACTAAGGAACCTTAAAGCAGCACCTTTCTCTCGTTTAACACGAATATCACTATTTTCTTGTGTCTTTTGAAATGTTTTCCCTCTCGTTTCTTTCTCATTGAGACGTGTTTCTTTGATATTTTTTTTTGGTGGTCTGTCGTCACGCTATATATTAAAAAGAAAATGGCGACTACTTTACCTGCTTTCGCTGGTGACGTTCGAGTTTGGTTTGCCCAACTCGAGCCATATTTTATAGCGAACAACGTCGTGGAGCAGCGGCAATTGCCTATTTTATTTAGTGCATTTCCCGCGTCATTGACACCAGTTGTCAAAGATTTGATAACTAACACCCCCCTTAATGCTACTTATGACAGTATTAAGCGGGAAGTTCTGCTCCGGGCGTCGCTATCAGCGGAAAAGCGGTTCCAAACTTTAGTCAATGACGAGCTGTTGGGAGACCGCATGCCAAGCGAATTGCTCCGCAGAATGAGAGAGCTCGCAGAAGATGTCCCTGCTGATAGTGCCTTTATAAAGCAACTTTTCTTCTTACGATTGCCCCCTCAAGTAAAGGCAATTCTGGTACCCATGGTAGAGAAGAGCTCAGTAGACGTAATAGCGTCCTCTGCAGATAAAGTGATGGAATTCACCAAGGGGCCTATTACCGCGTCCATTCCTCAGCCAAAGGCTGAAGTCTCTACCCTCTCTGCTGCTGGGAACACAGGCGAAGGTACCACACAAGTGGCGATACTCAAAGCAATAGTGCAGCTTACCAATGAAGTAAGCAAATTAACCGTACTTAATTCACAACAGCCTAGACGTCGACATAAAAGTCGTTCGCCATCCCCACACCACCGCCGCCATTCAAGCAAGCCAGGACTATGCTATTATCACAGTTGTTTTGGCGCTAAGGCTCGGAGGTGCAAAATGCCCTGCTCCTTTTCAAACCCGGGAAACTTAAATCTGGAGAGCTGAGCACGGCACACTCTCCACAAGATCTATGTAACAACCGTGCCTATTTTATCACTGACTCCAGGTCCCAAGCACGTTGTTTGGTTGACACAGGAGCAGCTTGCAGTATCTGGCCACTGAAACTCCTCACTGAGAAGCCGCCACTGTCGCCTATCACACTGCAAGCGGTAAATCACTCCCCTATTCCCACGGACGGTCAAATTTCTCGGTCTCTGGACTTGGAATTACGGAGAGACTTTACATGGATTTTTACTGTAGCTGATTTACCATACCCCATTCTAGGCTCGGACTTTCTGCACCACTTCAACCTTTTAGTGGATATGCGCAAGCGACGACTTATAGACGGCAATACGGAACTTTCCGTCATGGGTTTTAAGGCAAATATCTCACCTATCAGCCCGGTATTTTTCATTGCCGCCACTGACGACCCATACCAAACATTACTACGCTCTTACCCAGAGTTAACTAACTTAAATTTCGTTGTGAGCAAATCAACTCACTCTACAAAACACCACATCGAGACCACAGGCGCTCCGGTGTTCTCACGCCCTCGCCGCCTCCCTGCTGATAAATTAAAGGCGGCGAAGGCAGAATTTAACCATATGCTGCAGCTGGGAATTATACGCCCCTCGTCCAGTCCATGGGCTTCCCCTTTGCATATGGTTCCAAAGCGTTCTGGAGATTGGCGTCCGACTGGGGACTATCGACGACTAAATGCCATTACGGTACCTGATCGTTACCAAATCCCACATATACAAGACTTCGCTTCATCCCTGCATGGTTGTAAGACCTTCTCCAAACTAGACCTCGTTAAGGCTTACCATCAGATACCAGTGAACCCAGACGACATACCCAAAACTGCAGTAACTACTCCATTTGGAGCGTTTGAATTTTTAACTATGCATTTTGGTTTGCGAAACGCGGCTAGTACCTTCCAACGCTTCATGGACGAAGTAGTGCGTGATTTGGATTTCGTCTATAATTATATAGATGACATCCTCGTAGCAAGTGCCTCACCTGAGGAACATGTTACTCACCTCCGCCTACTGTTCGAACGGTTTCAAAGGTACCAGGTGAGGATTAACCCTGCTAAATGTGTTTTCGGTGCTTCGTCGCTAACTTTCTTGGGACACATTATAAGCCCCGAAGGGATATCTCCCTTACCTGAAAAAGTGAAGGCTCTACAAGACCTTCAACCACCCACTTCACTTCGCCAACTGAGACACTTTCTCGGTCTGCTTAACTATTACAGACGTTTCATCCCACACTGTGCGGATCTCCTGTCTCCTCTGTCTGACATGTTACGTAACAGGAAAAAGAAAAATGAGCAGATTTCGTTGAATGACATACAGCTAAAAGCCTTTAACAAAGTGAAGAAGAAATTAGCGACAACATCGCTACTTGCACATCCTGTACCCGACTCCCAGTTTTCATTGGTCGTTTATGCATCGGGCACAGCTGTAGGTGCAGTTTTGCAACAGCAACACCAACAACAGCTACAACCTCTCGCTTATTTTTCGAGACAGCTGAAACCAGCAGAACAACGTTACAGCACGTTTGGCCGTGAACTCCTGGCAATGTACCTCGCAGTGAAACACTTTCAGCATTCACTAGAGGGCCGACAATTTGTGATCTACACCGATCACCGTCCGCTTACTTTCGCTCTGCGCTCAAAGCCGGATAGATATTCTCCTCGCGAAACTCGCCACTTGGATTTTGTTTCGCAATTTACAAACGATATCCGACATATCTCTGGTGAACAGAATGCTGCGGCAGACGCCTTGTCTCGCCTTCCCATTAATTCCTTGTTCTCACCTTCAGATATCGACTTACGACAGATGGCCTTTGACCAACCACGCCTGGACACCTTTGATCTATCATCACCTGAATTTGCAACTTGCAAGTTCGCATACTTACCAGTGCCTACTGCAGATACGCAGATCATCTGTGACAGCTCAACAGACGCACCTCGACCTTTTGTTCCGATGACACATCGTAGGGTTGTTTTTGACACACTACACCAATTGGCACACCCCGGACCCAAAGCCACAGTGAAGCTGATTGCAGCTAGATTTTTCTGGCCAAACATGAGGCGTGATATCACTGCCTGGACACGTTCTTGCGTATCCTGCCAAAAATCAAAGGTGCACAAACATATCCGTGCACCCCTCGGAACATTCAGCACCCCAGACGCCCGGTTCAGCCATATCCATATTGATCTAGTTGGACCATGGCCGGTCAGTCAGGGATTTACTTACCTCCTGACCTGTATAGATCGCTTTACACGGTGGCCCGAAGTTATTCCCCTAAAGGACATTTCAGCTGAATCCGTAGCGCAAGCCCTTATATCAGGCTGGATAACGCGTTACGGAGTTCCTACAACAATTACCACTGACCGTGGCAGACAATTTGAATCCCACCTATTCCAGGAACTTTCCAGAATTTTAGGGATCAATCGAATTCGAACTACGAGCTATCACCCTGCTTCTAACGGGATGATAGAACGCTTTCATCGCCAATTAAAGGCCGCATTACGTGCCTATCCTGACCAACAGCGATGGAGCGAATATGTACCTGTTGTCCTTCTTGGCTGTCGTGCAGCTATCAAAGAGGACCTAGGATACTCTCCAGCAGAACTTGTCTATGGAGTACCTCTATCATTACCAGGTCAGATGTTGAACCCTATAGATTTAACAGGAACAGATCCTGCCTTGTATATAAACAGACTGCAATCTTATTTTGGTAATCTCCCACCAATGCACCCTAGGGAACAGACCATCAAATCATCAGTCCCAAAAGATATTTCTTCATGGACTCACGTTTTTCTAAGAAGGGACGCTGTCAAAGCCCCTCTCACTCCACCTTACACTGGCCCTTACCGCGTGCTTTCACGCACTGACAAACTTCTCACTCTTGACATTAGTGGCAAAAAAGAAACTGTATCTATTGACAGGGTGAAAAGAGCCTTTCTTAACACAAACACACAAGAGCCACATATTCCCCCTACTTACATACATGAACATATCTTTACACCCGTGGAAAAAAATACGATGCCAACAGACAACTATGTCACCACCACACGCAGTGGTCGACGAGTACATTGGCCCAAAAAGCTCTGTAAAACTGTTTATACATAAATTGTACCCTTCTTTGTTTTAAGGCCGCTATCTTTTTCTCTGTCGGCTTTCCGCCTAAGCAGGGGGTGATGTAGCAGCCACAGATCTATTTCCTTTAGCGAATCAATGCCCCCGACGGGAGATTCGGTCACACACTGACCAATCAACGGGCGGAGCGCATTGATTCCTCTCTAGAACTATTTTTCCTAGTCCTGTTTGTAGAACGGAGGAAAGCCAGTGAGAGAGCCATGAGCCAGCGTGATTAACGGACGTCTCTCGCACATCGCTGCCACTGATTCCCCATGGAATGCTTTCGCGGAAGACGCTGCTGCTAGCTTCACCATGGACACTTACATACTATCTGCTGCTAGCTTCACCATGGACACTTACATACTATCTGCTGCTAGCTTCACCATGGACACTTACATACTACCAATCTTGTACGTTTACTATGTAATAAACCATTCTTTGTTGTTATTCTAAAAGCAAGTTTCGTCATTCATTTGTGTGCCTAAAAAATATAGTGTTGGGGAAATTAAGCATTTCCGATAACCCCTATAAAAGCATTTGATAAATAAAAAAAAAAACACTTATAAAAACCCTTTTGTAAAGCGGAAGTGACATCTTTGAGACAAACTTACAGGTATGCCGTAATTTTGTCTCAAAGATGTCATCCTATAATGTCATCCTATCATGTAGTTGTGCTCACGTACACATCTTAACACATTTACTCCCACACTGTCATACATATTTCACTCCTACGCATTTCTGTCTGATCACACTGCGTTCACGTGCATTCTTCCCGCGTAGCTTGGCTTGCGTATTTAAACAGCCACACAAGTTATCCAGAATTTAGGTACGCGATCTCGACATACGATCGTGGGACATGTCTTTCCTAACACGCACGCACGCACGCACGCACGCACACACGCACACACACACACACACACACACACACACACACACACACACACACACACACACACACACAGAGGAAACTCAACAACTTGTTTTATTATTTTTACATTCCAGCTCTGACTTTCTTCGATGAATATTTCAAGTTGAATTCTAGCAGCCAAACGACTCCACGTCGCCACGTAATAAGTTCACTTACATCATGAAACGCACAGACTTATACAGACCTACACTACTAGTTAACTATTCTGAACACTCAGAACTTGGCGAGTTGAATCTTCAATCTTATATCATTTGGAACAATAACGACCACACCAATGCACATTACAATTCATGCAAACAAACTTTATTTCATTCAAAACAAACTTTCATTCAACAAGTTACAATCTGTCTTCAATCAATGGGGAGAAACTCCTGTTTTCTTATCTTTTTTCGAATATATTGCATGCCTTTTCAACCAATATTGTATATTGTTAATACATATTTTAATTGTTGGCTAAATTGTCGTATTGTTGTCAATTCCTATCTTTTGCATCTGAATTATTTGCATGTCTCGTCGAATTTCAAATATAAATATTTGTGGTAGATTTCGGAGATATTCCGAGGCACAATCAGCGAGAAGCTGGTAAATATTTATGCCAGAATTAACACCCACCTTATTGAAAATTATCGAAGAAGTCAAGATTGGTGACCCCGACGTGATTTATTTGATCGACGTCTTTGCTGATCGTCCCGACGTAATTTATTCGACCAATATCATTGTTGATCGTCCCGACGAAATTATTGATTCGATCGACATGATTGATCATCCTGACATTTCGAAGAGCATGTTGCAGATAAACCTTTTTTCCAATATGTCCATTGATATGTTGAACATGTGATCCGCTGCCTCATGTTCGCCGTCCCGACTCGATTCGACCGACGTAATTCGTTTGTCCCAGGCACATTCAACGCAGAACCGCAATAAGTTCATATCGGTGTTATTTTGGATAAAATATTGTACTTTTTCCATGTTTTAATTGTTGGTTAAATTATCGTATTGTTGTCAATTCCTATCTTTTGCATCTGAATTTTTTGCATGTATCGTCGAATATCAAATATAAATATTTGTGGTAGATTTCGGAGATATTCCGAGGTCCAATCAGCGAGAAACTGGTAAATATTGTCCTTGTGCCAATGCGGTTGTCCAGCTACAAGAAGTAACACAAACTTGATTGAAAAGTATCGAAGAAGTCCGCCATAATGTCTTCCTATAATGTACCTTTGACTTTGACTACTTATTTACAATTCTTTAAATCCGATCTCTTGCTATATGCGCACTTTCTCTATTTTTGTTCTAGCGGTTATTCTGGCCTTCTCTAATTCAATTTGTGTCTGGAATATTTTTGTGTGTCTATTGGTAGCTGGCTTAGTACTTCTTCATTGAATACTTTATTATATACGATATGTGCTACTATTATCATTACTACACTTGTCTTTCTCATTGATTTTCTGACATCTAATTCTAACTGTTTTTATATTTCGAATATATCATATTTTTCAGTTTCTTTAGCTGGTCTAGAGATAGTTCTCTTAGAAAAGTTTGCGTGATTGGCATTTTACATTATCTCTTATCCGTTGTTGTTAGCCTAAACTTGCATCTTCGCTGCGGGAGAATTCCAGAAAGGAACTCCCCATTAATGTTAACCCAAATTGCCATAGCATAAAATTTGAAAAGAAAAGTTAAAAAAAAAAGAAGGTATGTTTTCCATTCAGGTAGTGGATGGTTTCTTTCGCAGGGTCAGATATACGGATACGGAAAATGACCAGTAAAAGCAAACACTAAATACCAGTATTAAAATTTAAGATGTAATAGAGAACAAAATATAAGGAAACATGTCTTTATGAAATGGTTTCTGTGATGTATGCAATCTGAGAATTGAAAAAAACAAAAAAACAAAAAAAAAACAAAACAAAAAAACTTAACTTAGTTCCGTTGTTTGAAATCACAATCATACTCTTTTTCCTTTTTATTTTCTGTCTCTCTTTTTTATTTTACATCTTTCTGTTCCCTTCCTTTTCTTGAATTCAGTTCTTTATTTTCTTTGTCATGTACACTCTCGTGCGCATGGCAAAGATTTTACTTCTTAAAGTTCGAATCTTCTGTTGTCAAGTGATGGTCATTTCTTTGTCGCAGTCTTCGCCAATATAAAAGTTATCTTTCTGTTGTAAAAATATCAGCATTGATTTGATTAAAATATTTTCAGTTTTTCTTAACGGGAAAAATCATACATATATCTTTATATAGGTGATTAACATAATTATTGATTCACTGTTGTTCTTTAGTTTGTGACTATTTAGACAATCGTGTTCTTAAGCGACATGGCATGAATGTGGATGTTGGATAAAATATTCGGGATCTTCCTTTTGTAAACTCTAAATCTGTCGGTGACATAAAAAAGGCCGTCTTAATTCCTCGAGGTCTGTAATCCATCTTAACTAAATATTTTCGTTGGATATACGATTCGGTTTCTTCGTTAAGCAATCATCTAATCTGAGGAGAGCACGAGATCCACATTTCAACTATTTCGTATTGGGTTAATGACTTCACATGTGTGATGTGGTATTTTTAACAGTCAGTTGACCCTGTTTCCATGGGTCATTATTTAACTTATATATATTAGTTAACTGTTGATTTTGAAAGGTTATGGCATATATATATATATATATATATATATATATATATATATATATATATCACCCCAAGCAAGGCATTCCACTGCCACTATAGCGCAGAGGGTTACATAGAGCGATTGGATATAGGAAATGTCAGAAGGAGGGTGATAGACGAGTAAGGAGGTACACAGGAAGAGTGTTTGAGAGAATGGGTGCGGGTTAGTGTTAGTCTATGGACCTTACATTTAAACTCGTGGAGGTTGTAGCCGTCGGGGAAGCAAGCATGCGGAAGGGAATTCCACAGGCGGGAAGTGCGAGAAATGAAGCTGTTGGAGTAGAAATTGCGGTTACATTTCATCGGTTTCCCTGTAAAAGGGTGGAACCTAGTTGCTAATCTAGTATCTCGTGCAAATTCATACCTAGGGGGCACCAGTGATCTAAGTTCGTCAGAGCAGAAGCCGTGGAAGAGGCACAGGGAAGCCATGCCACGCCGGTGAGAGAGTGACTGCAGGCGGTCAGCCAAGTCGGTATCGATCACATTACAGATTCTCCGTTGTATTTTGTCAAGAAGCCCGAGGAGAATAGCAGGGGCACCCGACCAGATGTGGCAACAGTATTCAATACACTGGCGGATGATAGATTTATATATGTTCAGGATAGATTCAAACGGAAAGAACTTCCGGGCCCTGCACAGAGAGCCGACTTTCATAGCAGCGGATTTAGCAATGGATTCGACGTAGTCATTCCACTTGAGGTCCGCTGAGAGTGTCAGGCTAAGTAGGCGTAGTGTTTTACTCTCTGGGAGGCAAGCCTGTTCCATGCTAATGGGAGGGTGGTGTGGCTGTCTATGGTGGTTAATTGATAGCAGCTTCGTTTTGGAAGAATTGAATTTTATGAGGCATTTCTTATTCCAATCCACCACGGATTGGAGGTCCTTTTCAAGCTCGGCAGCGAGGTTCACCTTGTCGCCCATACCAGATTTTTGATTGTAAACTGTGGTGTCATCGGCGTACATGCCTACTTGGGATGTTATGGCATCGGGGAGATCATTGATGTAGATCAGAAAGAGCGTAGGACCTAGGATAGAACATTGCGGGGCACCCGCGTTTGTAGGGTAGTTCTAGGAGGCATGTCCGTTTAATACCACCTTCAATGTGCGGTTAGAGAAGAATGACTGGATTAGGTCCAACAAAAGTCCAGTTATGCCATAGCTTCGCAGTTTCCGTATAAGGCCGGCGTGCCAGAATCTGTCGAACGCTTTAAAGATATCCAAGGCAACGGTTCGGGCTTCACCATTCTTGTCGAGAACCTGGTATATACACTCGGTGATTGTCGTAGCATATCAGCAGTAGACCTGGTGAAGCGGAAGCCATACTGTATGTCTGAGAGGAGCCTGTGGGCTGTGAGATGCTGAACGACCTCGGCATTGATAATGGCTTCGAACACTTTGCCGAAGATCGGAAGAAGGCTGATAGGGCGGGGTCCGAGGGTTCACCAGTGTTCTTGAATATTGGAACCACAGAAGAAGACTTCCAAAAGGCAAGAAAGCAGGAGGAAGATAGGCAGAGGTTGTAGAGCTCAGAAAGGACAGATAATGGCTTCGAACACTTTGCTAAAGATCGGAAGAAGGCTGATAGGGCGGGGTCCGAGGGTTCACCAGTGTTCTTGAATATTGGAACCACAGAAGAAGACTTCCAAAAGGCAAGAAAGCAGGAGGAAGATAGGCAGAGGTTGTAGAGCTCAGAAAGGACAGATAATGGCTTCGAACACTTTGCTAAAGATCGCAAGAAGGCTGATAGGGCGGGGTCCGAGGGTTCACCAGTGTTCTTGAATATTGGAACCACAGAAGAAGACTTCCAAAAGGCAAGAAAGCAGGAGGAAGATAGGCAGAGGTTGTAGAGCTCAGAAAGGACAGATAATGGCTTCGAACACTTTGCTAAAGATCGGAAGAAGGCTGATAGGGCGGGGTCCGAGGGTTCACCAGTGTTCTTGAATATTGGAACCACAGAAGAAGACTTCCAAAAGGCAAGAAAGCAGGAGGAAGATAGGCAGAGGTTGTAGAGCTCAGAAAGGACAGATAAGGGCTTCGAACACTTTGCCGAAGATCGGAAGAGGCTGATAGGGCGGGGTCCGAGGTTCACCAGTGTTCTTGAATATACAAGACGAAGACTTCCAAAGGCAAGAAAGCAGGAGGAAGATGTGACAGAGGTTGTAGAGCTCAGAAAGGACAGATAATGGCTGGTGCACGAAGATCGGAAGAAGGCTGATAGGGCGGGTCAAAGGGTTCCTGATATTCTTTTGAATATTGGAACCAGAAGAAGACTTCCAAAGGCAAGAAAGCAGGAGGAAGAATGAGCAAGTTTGTAGAGCTCAGAAAGGACAGATAATGGCTTCGAACACTTTGCCGAAGATCGGAAGAAGGCTGATAGGGCGGGGTCCGAGGGTTCACCAGTGTTCTTGAATATTGGAACTGAAGAAGACTTCAAAGAGCATGGGAAGATAGGCAGAGTTGTGAGCTCGAAGAAGGACAGATAATGGCTTCGAACCTTTTTGAAGATCGGAAGAAGGCTGATAGGGCGGGGGTCGAGGGTTCACCAGTGTTCTGCCGAATGATGGAACCCACACGAAGACTTCCAAAAGGCAAGAAAGCAGGAGGAAGTAGGCAGAGATTGTAGAGCTCCAGAGGATGCAGATAATGGCTTCGAACACTTTGCCGAAGATCGGAAGAAGGCTGATAGGGCAAAGTCCGAGGGTTCACAGTGCTGGAATATTGGAACCACAGAAGAAGAGACTTCAAAGGCAAGAAAGCAGGAGGAAGATAGGCAGAGCAGAGCTCAGAAAGGACAGATAATGGCTACAGCACGCGAAGATCGGAAGGGGCTGATAGGGCGGGGTCGAGGGTTCACCAGTGTTCTTGAATATTGGAACCACAGAAGAAGACTTTAAGGCAAAGAAAGCAGGAAGAGAGAATGGGCAAAGAGGTTGTGTAGAGCTCCAGAAAGGACAGATGTGTATTAGACACTTTGCTAAAGATCGGAAGAAGGCTGATAGGGCGGGGTCCGAGGGTTCACCAGTGTTCTTGAATATTGGAACCACAGAAGAAGACTTCAAGAGAGCAAGAAAGCAGGAGGAAGATGAGCAGGTTGTAGAGCTCAGAAAGGACAGATAGTAAGCCAAGACACTTTGCTAAAGATCGGAAGAGGCTGATAGGGCGGGGTCCGAGGATTTCTGCGTGTTCTTGAATATTGGAACCACAGAAGAAGACTTCCAAAAGGCAAGAAAGCAGGAGGGAAAGTAGGCAGAGGTTGCAGAGCTCAGAAAGGACAGATAATGGCTTCAGTACTTTGCCAGAGATGGAAAGAGAAGGGCTGATGGGGCAGGGGTCGAGGGTTCACCAGTGTTCTTGAATATTGGAACCACAAGAAGAGAACTTCCAAAAAACCTGAGGAAGATAGGCAGAGGTTGTAGAGCTCGAAAGGACAGATAATGGCTTCGAACACTTTGCCGAAGATCGGAAGAGCTTGGAAATGGAGCAGGGTCCGAGGGTTCACCAGTGTTCTTGGAATATTGGAACCGCAGAAGAAGACTTCCAAAAGGCAAGAAAGCAGGAGGAAGATAGGCAGAGGTTGTAGAGCTCAGAAAGGACAGATAATGGCTTCGAACACTTTGCTAAAGATCGGAAGAAGGCTGATAGGGCGGGGTCCGAGGGTTCACCAGTGTTCTTGAATATTGGAACCACAGAAGAAGACTTCCAAAAGGCAAGAAAGCAGGAGGAAGATAGGCAGAGGTTGTAGAGCTCAGAAAGGACAGATAATGGCTTCGAACACTTTGCTAAAGATCGGAAGAAGGCTGATAGGGCGGGGTCCGAGGGTTCACCAGTGTTCTTGAATATTGGAACCACAGAAGAAGACTTCCAAAAGGCAAGAAAGCAGGAGGAAGATAGGCAGAGGTTGTAGAGCTCAGAAAGGACAGATAATGGCTTCGAACACTTTGCCGAAGATCGGAAGAAGGCTGATAGGGCGGGGTCCGAGGGTTCACCAGTGTTCTTGAATATTGGAACCACAGAAGAAGACTTCCAAAAGGCAAGAAAGCAGGAGGAAGATAGGCAGAGGTTGTAGAGCTCAGAAAGGACAGATAATGGCTTCGAACACTTTGCTAAAGATCGGAAGAAGGCTGATAGGGCGGGGTCCGAGGGTTCACCAGTGTTCTTGAATATTGGAACCACAGAAGAAGACTTCCAAAAGGCAAGAAAGCAGGAGGAAGATAGGCAGAGGTTGTAGAGCTCAGAAAGGACAGATAATGGCTTCGAACACTTTGCTAAAGATCGGAAGAAGGCTGATAGGGCGGGGTCCGAGGGTTCACCAGTGTTCTTGAATATTGGAACCACAGAAGAAGACTTCCAAAAGGCAAGAAAGCAGGAGGAAGATAGGCAGAGGTTGTAGAGCTCAGAAAGGACAGATAATGGCTTCGAACACTTTGCTAAAGATCGGAAGAAGGCTGATAGGGCGGGGTCCGAGGGTTCACCAGTGTTCTTGAATATTGGAACCACAGAAGAAGACTTCCAAAAGGCAAGAAAGCAGGAGGAAGATAGGCAGAGGTTGTAGAGCTTAGAAAAGATAGAGGAGAGTTCAGGGGCACATTTCTTCAAGACTATGATTGGGATTCCGTCCCCACCACTCGCTTTGTGAGGGTCAAGTTTTGAGATTATGCTAGAAATCAGCAAAGGCGTGATGTGGACGTCATTCAATTGAGCCTCAGTTCTAGGTGAGAAGTCGGGTGTATAAACTCCAGACGAATCCAGACTCGAATTGGACGAGAATCTGCGAGCAAAGCATTCAGCTTTGTCCTCTGAGGAGGTGAGGACCTCAAATTCATTGATTAGTGAGGGTATTGAGGACTTACTCTTGTTAAGCACGCTTTTACAGAGGCGCCACTAGTCTTTGGTGCCGAACTTAGAGGATGCTATGTGTTGCTTCATTCTGGCAGCAAACAAAATCTTAGCTTCGTTAAGTATCTT
Source organism: Ascarosepion bandense (assembly GCA_037127315.1). Classification (NCBI taxonomy): domain Eukaryota; kingdom Metazoa; phylum Mollusca; class Cephalopoda; order Sepiida; family Sepiidae; genus Ascarosepion; species Ascarosepion bandense. The sequence continues at coordinate 2,219,130 of JBBBDQ010001973.1, forward strand.
TTTACACTTATTACGAGCCGAGGCGAAAAGGCGGCTGTTTTGGTCCGACGCGTGGCTACGATAAAGCTGGAAGAAGTGATTCCGGTGGGCAATGGCGGCCGAGCAAGCGGGCGAGAACCAGGGAGACGAATGTGATTTAAGCTGAAATTTCCTGGCAGGGATGAAAGCATCGATACCACCCTTAACCCAGGAGGAGACCTCTGATGCACAGTCTTCGACGGGAAGACTAAACACTTTGTTCCAGGGGACGTCACAGAAGAAGTCACGGAACGAATCCCAGTCTGCTCTTTGGTAGCAGTAGGATATTCTGCTGGTCTGGGTTTCTTGGGTAGGGGGGAGTGGAATGAGATGGCGGAAACTACGGCGTGGTCAGAATTTCTGAGAGGGCAGAGCTGCGTGGTGGTGCAAGAATTTGGGATGGAAGTGAAGCAGAGGTCTAGTAGCGAGTCCCTTCCGTTAGGGCTATTGGAGAAACACGTAGGGAAGTCTGCCACTTGCGTAAGGGATTGGGAGTTTGAAAAATTAATGGTGTGGACACCAGCAAGGTCGGTGACAGTGTTTTCCAGCCACTTAGTGTGGTGGGCGTTAAAGTCACCAAACACATAAATTTGGGCAGATGGATGAGAAGAAATGGCCTTGTCGATATTGTCAGAGATGCTGTCAAGTACTGAACAGACAGAGGTGGAGGGGGAGCGGTAGAGGAAGAAGAGATAGCAAACTGAGCTTAGAAGTGAAAGATGGAAGCACATGAAAGACTGATCCAGGGATTCAAGAGATGTCACTCTAGCTAGAGGGAGGTGTTCGCTGACATATACACCAAGCCTATGCATATGGACATTGGAGTCCTTCCTGAAGAGGGGAATGTAACTAGGAACATAAAACTCAGAGGAGGGGATAGAAGGGTCAAGGTTAGTTTCACATAGGGCTAAGATATCAGGTGAGTTAGTTTGAAGGAATGATTCTACGCTGTAAAAGTTAGTGCGGATACCGCGTATGTTAGTGAAAGAGACGCAGACAGATATATATATATATATATATATATATATATATCTGTCGATATATATATATATATATATATATATATATATATATCTGTCTGCGTATATATGATATATATATATATGATATATATATGATATACATATATATGATATATATATATATGATATATATATATATATATGATATATATATATATGATATATATATGGTATATATATATATATATATATATATATATATCATATATATTATATATATGATATATATCATATTATATATGTTATCTATCGATATGTTATATTTATATTATCTACATTATATATGTATAAAATATATATGTATAATATATATTTCATATATATATTATATATTACCTTGAATAAGTTCTCGCTGATTTTTCATGAAAAGTAATGATTTATTTACAAATATTATTAAGAAACATGTTATTGGACATGTATTGATCAGTGCTAGCCACTACCTTTCGCATCTTTCTGGCCACATTTGAATTCTACGTCGAAAAAATGATACGTCTTTTGAAGCTAACTACTACTCGACCCATTTTTTTTGCATCTTCATATGAGAACAAGCAATGATCAGAAAGGGCAATGTCTGTTGAATACGGTGGGTGATGCAGGACTTTCCATTCAAGCTTTTCCTAGTAGGTTTTCAACCGTTTTGCAACATGTGGCTTAGCGCTGTCAATTTGCAAAATTTCTTTGTCTTCTCTCTGCTCGTATGGCGGACGTTTTTTTCTTCAATGCTCGGTTCAAACGCATCAATTGTAGTTGATAGCAATTTTTCATTTCAATCGGTTTGAGCAGTAGATGTTGATGTATGGCCGGGCCTACCCAACAATCTTCTACTCTTAGGGTTATCATAGTGTATCCACTTTTCATCGCCGCTCACGATACGATGTAGGTGTTCATAGTGACAAGGCGTCTCTCGCCTTCAACTAGTACGGCGTCCAATGTCTTTGCTTTTGTATAATTCCTAATGATTTCAAACGTTTCGAAACTGTTGCGTGATCAACTCCTAATGATTCTGCAAGTTCAGCTTGCACCTCTTCATGAAGTAATACCTTCAATTCTTCGTCTTCAAACTTTTTGGTGCTCCAGAGAATTCTTTACCTTCACCATCAAAATCATTATTTTTGAAGCGTCTAAACCATTCTTTGCATCTTGTTTCTAACAGAGCATGGACGCCGTAAGTCTCAACAAAAATTCTATGTGCTTCAGCTGCAGATTTCTTTTGAATAAAGTAGTGTAGTAAAAGAAAAGTTGTTTATAATTCAGCGAAATTCACTGAATTTCAAGCTTGCTCATAATACTTCCTTATAGATGCATTACTATCAGAAAATACACGCATGCAGTTCTGGGAACGCTATCTGTTGGAAAACAGCAAAAACTTATTCAAGGTCGTAATAATAATAATAATTGTTGTGGGGTGTTACCCACTTAACTATGGACTCTTCCTACCTGTATATTAACTGAGAGTTAATCACTGTCGTGGTTTCAGTTCAGCTCAGCACAGTCTGTCTGTCAGGCACTAGTAAGCCAAGCTTTGGTTACTCTTTTCTCTTTTCTGACTTAAAATATATGTTGTTAACCTTATCACCGTGTTTCGAGTTATCATTTCGTGGTCCCATTACCAGTCCACATCAATAATAATAATAATATATATATATATATTGAATATTATATATATGTCCTGTGGTACAGCCCTTTCTTTCCAACACTGGCAGAAAACATCGTGCAGAGGAAGCAGTAGAATAGTCTTGCAGTGCTTGATAAGATCAGGGGGAATTCCATCACTGCCTGGAGCTTTCCCTGTGGTCAAGCTGTCGTTTGCTTCGCTGAGTTCCTCTATCGTCGACTCAGTGTCGAGCTTTTCCACGACAGGTAGGCACCCAATGGCATCATGAGTTGCAGTCATCGCAACATTCTGTTGAGAGTAGAGGTTGGAATAGTACTCTACTCATCTCTCCATCTGTTGTCTTTTGTCTGTGATGACTACCCCAGTGGTGGATTTGAGGGAAGCTGTCTTGTTCTGCACTGATCCAGTTGCTGTCTTGATGCCATCACACATTCCTCTGATATTTCTTGTGATTGCTGCTGTCTGAATTTTTTTCCCTGAGCTCTGTCCAATACTCGTTGGCGCAGCGTCTGGCAGTCTGCTGAGCTTTACTCCTGGCAGCCCGAAGGATCTGAAGGTTTCTCTTGGGTGGCCACTTGTACTCCGCGAGAGCGGTGCGCTTGGCTTTAATGACGCTACGATCATCACTACAAGAACAAAGGCGAGCGAAGCGACTGATACAATTACAGAGACATCTTTCTACTCTGCGTCGTGGGCAAAGTCTTGGGCTTGGGTGATCTTGTTCCGTTTACAGAAACTTGCTGAACATGTTTACCCAGAGTCGCAGTGCGGCTTTTGATCAGAACGATTAACAGTAGACATGTTCTTCTCGATCCGTCAACTCTAGGAGAAATGCAGAGAACAGCAGATGCCTTTGTATGTCGCTTTCATCAATCTGACCAAGGCGTTCGACCTCGTTAGTAGGGAGAGCCTCTTCAAAATCCTGCCCAAGATTGGCTGCCCACTCAAGCTGCAGAGCTTGATTGTGTCTTTCCATAACAATATGCGGGGTACTGTGCAGTTCAACGGCAATATCTCGGAGCCCTTCAACATTTGCAGTGGGGTCAAACGGGGTTGTGTCGTGACCATCGAAAAGTGAAGGTATGCTACATGTGACGTCAAGAACTCGTGACGTCATTATCATGAGTCCTGACTTTCGACAAGTCGTTTGCGTATTTAGATTTTTCAGGTGATTTTAAATTGTCTGTTTTTCTTTAAAATATTGCATTAACTTATAAGCAAAAACAATGCCTTACAGATGTGTTGTACCAAATTGCAAAGGAAATTGTAAAAACGATCCAAAAGTTCATGTATTTTCTTTTCTGAAAGATAAAGAATTATCTGATGTTTGGATTCGTACTATCAAAAGAAACAATTTTTACCTACTAAATTCAGCAGAGTGAGTATATTTTTGTATTAAAAAATAAGTAAATATAACTGAGACTTTTATGATTAAATCAATTTCATATCTTTGTAATTCACAACACAAAGTTATAACATAAGTCTAGCGAGAAAGTTAATTCAACATGACTTGACTTTATCGCTCACGTTGTTTTTAAAAGCTAAAAAAACCTCATTTAAAAAAAATAAACTTTAAAGAAACTTTCAGTATAAATTCACAAAGGAATATTTTTATGGACATAAAATATAATTCTAACATTTTTTTAGAATTGTTTTATTCGTAAATAAAAGAAACTTTAAGGATTAAATGAATTTCATCTTTGTAATTCACAAAAGAAAATTGCGAATGTTTTAAAAGCTAGAAACCTCATTAAAAACTTTAAAGAAATTTTCGATATAAATTTATGAAGGAATATTTTTATAGGCAAACTATAAAACTTCTTGAATAAGAAGATCAATTCTAATAGTCTAAGAATTTTTTAGAATAGCTTTATTCATAAAAATGTTTTTTATTTCTTATTTTGATTTAAAATGTATAAATTTAAAAAATTCTCTCTTTATTTGTACTTAGCTTCGTCACCATTTTGTTGAATTAATAAATTAAATCATATTCGTTAAAAATATCAGAAAACTTCACTTTTCCTAGAATTGTAAGAAAAATGCTTCATATTTTGAATTTTTGGTGAATGATTTTTTTTCTTAGATTTTTCACAAGAATTTAAAATAGGTTTGGGTTTTAAATTTTTTTTAGGTATGTGAACTACATTTTTGACCGGAGGACATAAGGAGATAATCGTCAGCGTTTGACAAAAAAAAAAACAAAAAAAACACAAAGCAAAACAAAAAACAAAAAACAAAAATAAGCATCAAAATTGCAGGTAGATTTCAAAAACATATCTTCAGGATGTTGCTATCCCTAGAAATTTCCCGAACTGTCTCATATTTATCTTCATTCAGTACCTCTAGAAAGTTATTCTAGGAGAATTCGGCTGGAGAATTCTGACCTTAAAAGGGCTTTGAATAAACGTATTACTGATGACTTAGCATATAAAAAGCAAAAATTTCATAATATTGATGAACTAGAAGGGAAATTAAATTTTCTGGATAGAAATTACTGGAATGTTGTTAGGCAGCAAGAAACACTTATTATATGCAGCATCATCGTATCCAAAAATCAATTTGTCTCTTATAATTGAATCTGATTTTACTGTACATGTGTTTTGTAAACATGTAGAAATGAATACAATAGGGGCCTATAAGGTTTTTAAAAATGTAACCAGCCAAAATACTCTGATTGAAAACACGAAGAAAATTGAGACAGAACAACAGCAAACCAAACCTCCAAATATGATTCTATATTAAGATTAGTAATGTCATTTCTAGTTGTTGGGAATCGCCTCTTTGTACATAATAATGGACTCAACTTAGGGTACATATTATCCTGCCTATAATGAGAACGGCAGTTGAGCAGTTGGTCAGTTGAGTAGTTGAAGTTGTAATGTGAGAGAGTTGTAAGTTGGTACAGAGTTAGTTGGAACTGTTTGGATCTTGAATCAGTTATCCGGACATACTTTTCACTTCAAGACTGTATATAATTATTTCTACTAATAGTATTTCTGAATTGACTAACCCGTGTTCCAGTTTGTATATTTCGTTCAATATAACTTACATTTTCTATCTCCATATCTGTTTTTGTTATGTATTATTTTGTGCGGTTCCTCACCCGGAATCCACAACACTAGTATTGGTGCAAGAAGAATCAAACAAATATTTTAGTTTCATCAAATTTATATATGATCAGCTAAACTTAATGACACTGAATAAGCTTGATTATCCAACAGAAATGATGTTTTCTTCATTGTTATATAACTGTTCCTCTAAAGGGTCCAGATTATTAAGAGACAGCAAAAGTATAATTTTACCAAGCTATTCAACCATTAAAAGACTTATCTTATCAACATATATGAATCCTTTGATTGAGCAACATGAAAACAATTTTTGTATGCATATTAAAAATAAATTTAAGTTACTAGTGCATAAGGACACCACAGTATCTTTACTTGTGGATGAAATTCATCTAAAGCCTTATTTTGATTATAAGGGTGGTAATATTGTTGGCTTATCTGACAACAGCAATGAAGCTGCAACAAGCGCATTTGCCTTTATGGTTAGCAGTGTATTATCACAATATAAGGATGTTGTGCATGTTATGCCAACTAAATGTCTTAAAGCTGAGAATTTATTTGATATAGTTAAACGTATAATAATTGGTTTAGAGGAGATAGGCTTTCAAGTATTATCACTCATAACAGATAATAATGCAATAAATAAAAAAGCTATATCTTTTTTTGCAGTCCCCCCCCAAAGCTTTCCATTGTATATCCTCACCCAGTTATGAAGTCTCGATCTCTCTTTTTCCTATTTAACTCAGTCCATATATTAAAATGCATTAGAAAGAATTGGCTTGGTCAAAAAAATGCATGCTGCTCCCAGAATTGTCACAATCATGAATCAGATAGTATTCAAAGTGCCCCATTTTGTAACTTACAGAAGCTTCATGCCCTTGAATCTCAGTCAATTTTGAAATATTGTTATAAATTGACCTTTAAGGCACTTTCTCCTACTAATCTTGAAAGGCAAAATATTAATTTAGTTTTGCAAATTTTTAATGAGTACACTATTCAGGGATTATTGACCTTAGGAAAACAGAAACGTTTGCCTAATTTTGCAGAATATATAAATATATTTTATATTTGGGGGGCAATAATGAATGTAAAAACACGATATAAAGGTTGTCGGCTGTTTCTTACTTATATTCAATTATTTTTTATTCATCATTTACTTGTAATGTGTATATCTGTTTATTCAATTATTGTTTGTTCCCTTAATTATAATTCAGTTGTTGCCGTATTTGAGTAACAATCATTTAATAATTACAATATTGTAACATTACAGAATAATTGTTAAAATTAAAATAAAAGCATGCAAATTAAAACAATGTTGATTATAATTTATAAAAAAATTGTTTTAAAATTTGAAACAAAATTATGAATGAATTTAATTTCAGTCTTTTACATTTTGTATCTCTAACCTATTTTTCCATAAAGTATTATTTATTTTTGAATCTGTATTGTTTGTATCTAATTTTCTTCTTATTTATATTCACTTGATTTATTTTTTAATTATTTACTTGTAATTTGTGTGTTTATTCAATTATTGTTTGTTCCCCAATTCGTAATTCAGTTGTTGCCGTAAGTGTATAAGACTAAGAGTAATAATCACTTACGATATTGTAACTTTACAGAATAATTGTTAAAATCAAAATAAAAACATGCAAATTAAACCAATGCTGATTAAAATTCTAAAAAAAAAAAAAAAATATATATATATTTTCAAATCTGAAACAATTAAAATAATGAACGAATTTCAGTTTTTAAATGTTAATGAAATGTAACGTGATGTTTTGTTTATTTACTTTAAAACCGCTTTCAGCAACAATTAATTATTATTAATTATTTAGAAAAGAATAAATATTATTAAATAAAGTTCAGTAGTATACAATCTCACTCTGTTTCTTTTTTTTCTTTTTTAAACGAAAATTAAAAAGTTTTCTAAAACTTTTGCTTTAGTTTACAATTATTTATTACTGCTGGTCTTGCTCACCGAAGACCTACGTAGAACTGCTTTTGTGACGTGACGTCACGATTGAGCTGGCCTTCACTTTTCGATGGTCTCGGTTGTGTCCTCGCTCTCACTCCCTTCTTTCAGCGTGTCTGGAATTGAGGCTTTTGAGCCACTGAGTAAACGACCTTGCTTGAAACTAGATTTCAGTTGACATAATAGCATTGACTTCGAATTCGTTTAAAGACTTTAAAGACTTAGAGAGAGTTCATGGCAGATAATAATGAGCTGAAAGAGATAAAAGAATGTTCAAGGAAGATATAATGCTGAAAGGTAAAAGGTAGTATGATTAATGTTCATTATCAAGTTGCCATTTCTAAGGTCAGTAGGTCAGCAAGTTGGTTTGTGGAATGTCTTAGAAAAGGTCAGTTAGTACTTTGAGAACAGGGAAGGAAGAAAGAGGCAAACATAGTAGCCGCTCGACGTAGGTCAAGGGGATTAGTTACACTCTTCTCCTCTGTCTGTGCCTGTCTGTCTGGGTGCCTTTTGTCAGGGCTTTTTATATTTTCCTTCTGGATCAAAACGCTGGTCGTTTCGCATTTCATCCTTGTATTTGGCTCCGGGCTCCCCATTGGCTGGTAAATAAAAAAATGGTAATTTGATATTTGATTAATTTTTATTTTTCAACCGGAACATCTGCGCGGAGCCGGATGCGCACGACGACTTTTTATTCATTAGCTTTCTGGTCGGCATAGTTGGTAATTAGTGTTGTTGACTTTGGTTCGAATAATTGCCTCAGTCGATATGGTATTGACTTTCCTATTTTCTTTGGTATTAAACCCACGGCTCCTGAAAATTGTGTAATTTTGGGGCAGTTGTTTCTTCAGTTCCTACTACAATGGTTTAATTATATTTAAATCAGGACTCTGCGCTGTCCAGTCTTCTAAATGTTAAACGTCTTCATAGACAATAAACTTTTTTTGTTGCACGTATTTTTTGTTTAATTAACATTTAAATTATTTTTTCGTACTCAATTGAAACCGAAGTTAAAACTGCATTCACTCTTCCCTGGCTGTTAATTTTAGATTACTTTCACAGACTGATTACGATCTTTCTTTCATCTCTCTAGTCTAACTTTTGTGATTTTCTGCTTTTCTTTGCACTTAAAGCACTCCCTAATTATTGTCGATGAAGACATTTAACATTTAGAAGACTGGACAGCACAGAGTCCTCATTTAAAGATAATTAAACCATTGTAGTGGGAGCTGAAGAAACAACTGCCCCAAAATTACACAATTTTCAGGGGCTGTGGGTTTAATACCAAGGAAAATAGGCAAGTCTGGACCTTATTCCATTCAATACCACATCGACTGAGGCAATTATTCGAACCAAAGTCAACAACATTAATTACCAACTAATTTTGACATTTTATATACTCTGTAATAAAGATAACTTTTGCTAAAGTTCAGTTTTAACTTAAACCAGCTGAAAGGGGAAATTTTGCTGATGGTCCAGTCTGTTGCGGCCACAAATAGCCGCTCCTAAAAAGAAACGACTATAACAGCAGCAGTAGCTATTAGCCGTCTCCTGACCTTAAACGACCATAACAGCAGCAGCAGCTGGTAGCCTTTCTCTGACCTTTACAAACAATGGCGGACTTTTAAAACCCACCGTAAAGAAAATCCAACTACATGTGCGACACAAAACAATTTAGCAAATACGCCCGAGCCTAAAACTGTCGTAATACGCATCGAATTAGGCTGCGCTCTCCAAAACACCAAACGACGTGGAAGCAATTATTATTTAGTGCTTTTCTACTCCCACTGATCTGGGAGTAGTTAACCGAACACGTTCGCTTATCACCAGCCTCGTTTCGCCCCAAAAATTTCGGAGTTATCTCGCCATAACCCGAGACCAGTTTAAGACCAGTTAAGACCGGTTTTGAACTTATCCACCATGGTGGATAAGGTAATGTTTTGACCAGTACCTGAGCGTACACGCTCAGGTTCTCCACGTTAAAAAAGACCTTGTGTCACATCTCTCTTAAGTCGGGGAGAAGGGTAAATATCGGAGTTATCTCGGCATAACACCACGCGCTGTCGGCATTGATCCTGCTTTCCGGCAGTAGATCATCCATCGAGGCCGCTACACCCGCTTCTGGCATTGAACCTGCTTTCCCGGCAGTTGATCAGCCATCGAAGCCGCCACACCAGCTTCTGGTCCTGATCCTGCTTCAGCAGTCGAATCGGCCACTCGGTCTCGTACCAGCGCAGACCTTAACTCGACTCGGCCCTGTTTAGGGATCCGCTTCTCGTCAAGTACCTTCCACTGGCACGAGCTCGCCTCCACGCTCGTCTCTTCAACCTAGACCAGAAGACGGACACGTCCCAACCAGCCAGGCATTCCTTCCAGCATCTCCAGCCGACCAGCTACCGCTGCTAATGCCCCATCTCGACTCGGCACTGGATGAGGTCTCAACGCTCGCCGCACCAACTCTATAGAGGCTACTACCCTTCGGACATGGAGCAATCCCGAACTACAACTTGTACCAACTTTCATAAATAAAAACCAAGGTTGTTATTGTTTTTACCTCTGCCTTTGTCTCCTCATTGTCTTGGCTGTTTCACACTTATCAAAAATTTAAGTTAGCAGGGTCGACTTCCTCCAACGACCTCGCAACAAGTCTTTCTGCATGGCTTTTTTTCAACGTCACAATGCTTAAGATGATCTATCATCCACCTAAATGCAGTAACCTTTCTAGCACTCAAAAATAATAAAATTTCCCGAGATAAGCATACTGCTCGCCGTTCTCGGTAAAATTAGCAAAAGTAAAAATTAGCAAACTTTGGATGGTTTGAAAACTGTTCCAGAAATTCCCAGCCGCAGGGCTATTATTCGTTGAGTTAAATTACCTTCAGTCACAACCTTCACCTTTTGTTTCAGTAGAAGTTTTAGCCATGATTGTAGTATATAAAAGCAAGCTAATGTTCAGGTACAATGCCTTACCGAAATACCTTAGACTAATGTTAATAAAATGGAACAAGTCCCACTTAGAATTTTGCATATTATCATTTAACTTCTGACTTCAAACTGGTTAAGGCGGTGTATGTTCTGTTACAACACCTACGAAAACGCAACAACTTATTTTCCAATTTTCATGGTTCAAAGACCCTACTGATAAATATATACTAATAAAAAATCTTCACTTTTTAATAAAATAAAGGTGTATAATCATTATATCTAGTTGGCCCAAAATTTTGCACGCCAGTAAATAAATAAATATACAGCTATCAGAGGCTAATTATATTTAAACCAGAAAGCCACTATTTTTGTTTACGGGGGATGACTGGAAAGGGAAATATAAATTATCAATAAAAATCTCAAGTAGAAAATCAGTGAGCCTTTTTCGGCATAAAAAAACAAACACGTCTTGGTTATAGGACTGGGCACATTGATATTTAATTAATCAATTTCTCAGCTCTTACCGATCAAGATTTATTAGCGTACTTATGCCAAGTGTAAAAAATTAGAAATCAAAGGAATACATTAAAATATCAAACAACAGAATGACTAAAATCAGCAAGAATACTGAATATATTGACGAGAAGTTATCGGATATTACGGATTTAATAACGAACAACGACAATAATTATTTCTGTTGCTGTTATTTTACCTTTTCATCTTTTACTGCAATCTATCTGCTCCACGTCATAGAATATAAACAATAGATAAACGGAGAGATGTCCTAAAATGGTTATTTATACATTATTTCTGGAATAATAGGTCTGGTCGAACACACGCCACTTGAGTACACAAATCAACTCTTCATTGTCCACAAGTTTGTCACGATAACGAAATAATTAAAAAAAAAATGAGTCTGATATCATCACACTCTAACATATCATGAGATCATGTTAATTTTGAAATCATCATCATCATTTACCATCAATATTTACAATGCAATAGAATCACTGTTGAAATCAAAGCTGTTGAAATGTCGAACTTTCTTAATCAGTCAATGTCATTTTCTTTGTCCATAACATGGAAAATTAATAGAGAGAAGAAATAACCTGTATATTTTTCGGAATAGATTTTTAAAACATTGATATGTATTATTGAAAAAAGAGTCGATTTTATTTTGATAGAATCTAAGTGTTTTCAATTTTTGAATGCGGGTTTTACTTTTATTTTTCAGACTGTACTATTAGTAGACACATTTCATAAAATCGATACAGCAAGTATTGGGGGTTCTAGTATAAGGGAAAAGTCCACGAACACGAGTGTAGCATTGTTTGGTGAAAATTATTATTATGATTATTATCATATTTTAACCGGAAAAAATATCAGCAAAGACGCTACCAAAGTTTGCTAATTATAACAATACTATAGTATTGTTATAATACTATAGTATAGTAGGTACTTCCACTAAATCGCTGAAAAACATATTAGTATGAAGAAAAAAAGCCCCAAACTAAACAAAAACAAAGTTTTCTTTTTATCGGCAAAATGTTTGTTATTATTAAGAGGATAGATCAAAGTATTTTTTAATTATTAAAAAAAAAAAAAAATCTTACACGTTCGCAATTTTTGTAGAAAATCTTGTTTTTCTTTCGTCCGTGAGTGACGCAATTTTTTCAAGGGTTTATTACGGCAAACGCAAGATACTTTTTTGCCTGTAAAAAACACATTAATTTAAAATTCTTGCAAAAATCAAATAATGGTCAGATGCTGATGAAAATTTCAGAACTTTCATAAATGAATGAAATCATCTTTGAAATAATTATTTTTAGAAAATCTTGGTAAATATATATATATATATATATATATATATATATATATATATATATATATATATTTTACATATGTTACCCCACCTCCCCAATTAATTTCCTGAAATGTTTAAAAATTCACGAGAGTTTCTCCATATACCTAATATTAATTAAAATTCAGGAGTCATTATGGAATGCTAATCAACTGTCTTTTTTTTTTGCTAAATTAGCCCATTTTTAGAAAATCTGCTCCGAATTGTGAAAACAAAAATGCAACAAAACTATACCATTTTTTATTTAGATAAACTTTTAATTGGTTTTATAAAAAATATATATTAAGAATATCATAGATTGAAAAGAAAAAAATCAATGAATAATGAATTTTTACAAGGAATTGTTTCAATTTTTATTAGTTTTTATTATATTAATTTATAAAGTTTCAAAAATCTTTTAAAATTTCCTCCTTCATCATTAACCCTAGGTTGTTAAATTAATGCGTGAAAATCGAAAATTTATATAAACATTTTCGGCAGGGTACAATTCTTTCATTTCGCTTCTGTGTTTCCTATGCTCTACGTTTCAACATTCAACGGGCTTTACAAATCACCCCTTCAAAATTTAAAGCAAGTTTTATATTTTAATTCTTATTTTCTTAATTTTGTTAAAAAATTAATTGTGAACTTAACAATTTGTGGAGATTAGGACCTAATAAAGAATATGAAAAATAGATATTAAAAATAAAAATTAATAAATGCCATAACATTTCATAAATTATTTAGTTACTTCTGTCTTTATATAATTTCATTCTATTATTAAATTGTAAAATTGTTTTAAAAAAAAGTTTTAAGTTATTTTAATTTTTATTTTTCATAAAACATCTTCAAACGTAAGGCTACAAAACTAAACTAACTAAAATGCTATAAAATATTTTATAATTGCTGAAAATATTGTTAAATTTTTAATTTTACTATATAGTTAAAAAACAAAACAAAACAAAAAAAAAACGAAGCGCACGATAAAGATTATATAAAATTCGTCTTCCATACTAAGCATTTTTTGACGACTTGCGTTTGCTATGTCAATTATCACCTCTGATAACACGATGATAACTCCGATAACAAGGCTACCGTAATCAAGAAACGTTTTGATACTCCATTTTAGGTAGTAAGCAAGTAATACTTGTTTTATATCAGATTAAGGTAAGTTTAAATTTGCTAATTTAAATAAAATAGGTATATATTATTTTTGCAAGATTTTTTAAAACCGAGAATTAGCTTCTGTTTACAAAATGTGTCGACCGATGAAAAATGGCCGAAAAATTGACATTTTTTAAAATAATTTTTTTAAAGATTCTAATCAATATAATTTTGGCTTGAAATACACCAGAGTATTTTGCTTATTGAAATTAGTAAATTTAATCTCTTGGCTTTCAATTAAATCTAAAATTAAAGCTTCAAGAAAACTTTTTTAATTTTTAAAAATTTAAATTAAATTTAGGTATTGAAAATGAGTGGAGGTACTTATATATTAGTAATTGATTGTCCAGTAATAGTATATTAATAATTTGTGAAATTTTTCTTTTTAGTTCAGACAAAATTACAGGAGGAAACTTACGAATACTTGGTTAATTCTGATTTTGTAAAATTTTAAATTTTGCTTTGTTTTTCTTAGATAATATCGGAAATGTGTTAAATATGTCTAGCTTAGTTTGACCCGAAGCAACAGGTGTAGTGTATCCGGTGTATATCGAAAACGTGTCAGTAATTATAGTATGAGAGACATGAGAGAGACTCCATAGTGAAAAGGTAATAACAAATATATAAAATCAATTGACTACTGTTCCACATTGAATTCTTGAAAAAAAAATTTTTTTTTAAACATATCACCCCGAGCAAGGCGGTAACGCCACTGATGTGCAGGGGGCTACATACGAGTGAAAAGATTGGAAAAGAGAAAACCGGAAACCGCACCCTAAACAAAAAACAAGGGATGAGCCTCTTCACCTGTTCAATAGACGTGGGTGGAGTGTGAACCGGGTGATCAGATTTTTAAGCTTGGCTCAAGGAGATTACTGTCAAATGTTTGAAGTAGGTAAAAATTAGCTCTATAGGTCATAATGTCAGGATGAGAATGAACAAAAAAAAAAAAATTAAAATTAAAAAAAATTAAAAAAAAGCTTTAGAAATCTAAGTCAGGAAAAGTTCAATTTATTTTTATTTTTTGGATTTTGCACTTTAAAATTATGGCATGTGGAGGTTGACTCTTGGTGTGGATTGAAAAATCAATAGAAACTATCAATCAAAAATAATAAAAGCATCATTAAAACTGGGAATGAAAGTTGATCTCTTTATTTTGCTAATGTTAAGAAATGGAAGGAAAAAAAACTGATTTTTTAAAGTTCAATAAACCAGAAAGTGAAATTTATAGCAAAAATTGGCTTCCTAATTAATATTGCAGGCACAAAAGAAAGTTTCATTTAGAAAACTGCTGAAATCTAGGAAACAAAATTTATCGTTCTGTCTCACTGCGTATCGTGTGAAATTTGTTTATTGGGGAATATTCATATTTGTGTATTAGCTAGTGTACTAATTTCACAAGCTACTAAGAATAATTACCAACAAGTCCAAATTTAGCCAACTTAACAAATTTGTATTTATTTTTAATATTAAAGAACAAATGAATATGATATTGAAATTTTATGTAGACAACAACTTTAAAATGTATGTAAAATAGAAAAACTGAAAGTAGAAAATCTGAACAGAATCGATAAACATGAAAACGGTAGATCTTAAAATAATTTAAAAAAAAATTATGCTCAAACAAATTATTCAAAATGAATACAATAAGTGCTGTAAGTTTGTTTTTTTTAATTTGAATTAATAAAATAATAAATGATAAAGGCCGGTAAATAAAAATGGGAGCATTTTTTTTAATTTGCCAAAAATATGCCTTCTGACAACGATTATATAAGGTCTACGATCTTAAAATATTAGTGTTGCAAATTAGTGTAGGAATTGACATCATTCAAAATAGAGATGAAAAAATATTTTTTTTTACAGCTTGTCAACTTTTGTGGGTTATTTGCAAGAGTATTTCTTTTACGAGTGAATCAGTATTTTTTAGAATAACAATGATTTTTCAAGATACAAGTTTTACTATTTAACCAAGGAAATGTATTCAGAGCTTTTCCAAGGGAATGAATGTAAGGAATCCAAACTCGGCTCTCCAAATTTTCATTCTGTGCCGCTATCCATTGGTGGAATAACCGAAAAACATAAATGAAATTGAAATGAAGAATTTTGGTTTTAAGCTTTTGGATATGATGTTTTTAATTTTATTAATGGTAATGGCCGTTTCCTTGCATGGAATCATTCAACATTCATGTCACACACCGACAACGTCCCTGAATAGTTATGATTCCTTAACAATCGGTGCTAGATTAAAAATTCCTAGCAGATAAGATAATTCCTAGCAGATAATTGACGTTGGTGATAACAGTCAATAGTCATTCATAATATCACTACCCATATTGCAAGGCAAATGATGAACCATGTTTACAATTAACATTGGGTAAACCCAATGTTAATTGTAAGCATATATATAAGCAGTGTGGGTATAGAAGAATCCAAAGGAGTATCCTGTGCATACAGTGGTAGGATAACTCTCTAAGAGAGCTCCTGTTTTCTCCTATCATCTTTTCTTTCTATTTTAAATTTATTCCTCTCTTCTTTCTTCTTCTTCCCTTTTCGTTTACGCTTTAAGATATTCGCCCTTTCTTTTTAACGCTCTCTCTCACCTAACCCACTTTCTTTACGTTTCAAATTTACGGGTCTGCAATCCAACTGTCAGGTTGAATTTTTGTTGATATCCTCCGCTACGCGTGTCCTCTGATTATATGTTGCGTATATATATGCTTATGTATGAATATGTGTGTGTGTGTTCGCCGAACTGATGTATTTTTTCTTAGATTTTCTCTTTTAAGGAAGCGACCGTTATTTTTATCCGTTTTTTTAGGTCTTTGTGAATCTCATTCGTGTAAAATCATTTGTACAATAAAGACGGAAACTGATGATGGTTCGCCTAAAATAGGTCTACACTTCCGATTTACCATGAAATAACGTGACTGCCTTCATTTTTCTTTTATATATATATATATATATATATATATATATATATATATATAGGAAAAACTACTAAAAAGTTGTAAGTTTAAAAATGTATTTTTTGACAGTATTTGTTTATTTCTATTATTATATTTTATATTGCAGACCGTCCTCGGTCCTTCATCAGAAACAAATGATTTTAAAATTTAAATTAGAAACGTATTTCACGAGAGCGTCCGTGGAGAGAGATTGTTTACATCACGTGACGCAGAAAGCGATATATTTAAAAAAAAAATATTTGTAAAGGTAAACTTATCTTTAATAATACTTATAAATTTTGTTTTAGAGAAAATTATTTTGATTGTATCTAGAAAATGTCTAAAAAATACGTGGATCATCACTATATATATATATATATCTTTCGATTTTTTTCTCCTTTAATCAAAGAAATTTCTTTGGACTTTTAAGCTGCACGTGGAATTCTTTTATTCCTTATTTTCTTTTCACTTCCGTTACTCCCCACACCGACTGATTTACCTATGTCCAATATGGAAAAATAAACTTTATTTTTTCAAATGGCTTTGTTGAATCATGTGTGTGGGTGTGAACTCTGGTTGGAAGGATTTGAAAGTAAGTTATTATGTATTTATTTATTTTTTTAATTATACTTTTTTGCTTAATTCTCTGGTCATTTGAACGAATGTTTTTGCAAAGAAATTTCTAAGTTAAAACTTAGTTAACTCACCGCTTTTTTTTTTTTAAATTGGAGTAGATAGTACCTACTATCGCCCGGTTTCACACTCCAACCCCTTCTTCTGAACAGGAGTAGAGGTGATCACCTTGTTTTCTGTTTAGGAAGGGGTTCCCGGTCTTTCTACCTCCTTCTTCGGTCTTAGTGTTAGTTCAGTTGGAAACTCTTTGCAGTTATTGACTATGGTGGCAATGTCTCTTCATTCTGAGGGTACCGGGTTGGCGGTTTCTTGGTTGCTGCTTCCGACTGGTAGTTAGGAGCACGAACTCTTGCGTAGCGTCTTGAGAGGCTGCTCTGATCAACAGTTGAATAATATTGGCGTTCCTGTAGTGCCATATCGCGCATGGACGGGCGTCCCTTCACGAACCTCATGTGGGCAACCCCGAGGCCACATTATGTTGCAGGCTGCACCAGTCTCCATTCCTTACATGCTGCAAGTAGTGACCGACTGATTCTACTCTAGACCTCTCTCCTCAACCAAAGCACCATGAAAAAAAAAACAAACAAAATACCAAACTCAAACCAGCTACTCGGAAAACGCCCAAACCTCTCTGTGCCACGTTCACTAACATTCGCAGTATCCGCACTAACCTTTCTAGCGTAGAATCATTCCTCCAAACTAACTCACCTGATATCTTAGCCCTGTGTGAAACTAATCTTGACCCGTCTATCCCCTCCTCTGTGTTCTATGTTCCTGGTTACCTTCCCCACTTCAGGAAGGACTCCAACCTCCATAAGCATGGGCTTGGTGTATATGTCAGCGAACACCTCCCCATAGCTAGAGTGACATCTCTTGAATCCCTGGACCAGTCTTTCATGTATTTCCGTCTCTCACTTCTAAGCTCCGTTAGCTATCTCTTCTTCCTCTACCGCTCCCCCTCCTCCTCTGAGTGTTCAGTACTTGACAGCATCTCTGACAATATCGACAAGGCCATTTCTTCTCACCCACCTGCCCATATTTTCGTGTTTGGTGACTTTAACGCCCACCACACTAAGTGGCTCGAAAACACTGTAACCGACACTGCTGGTGTCCACACGTTTAATTTTTCAATCTCCCAATCCCTTACGCAAGTGGTGGACTTCCCCACGCGTTTCTCCAATGGCCCTAACGGAGGGGACTCGCTACTAGACCTCTGCTTCACTTCCACCCCAAAGTCTTGAACCACCAGACAGCTATGCCCTCTCGGAAATTCTGACCACGCCGTAGTTTCTGTCAACATCTCGTTCCACTCCACTCCTACCCAAGAAACCCAGACCAGCAGAATATCCTACTGCTATCAAAGAGCAGACTGGGATTCGTTTCGTGTCTTCCTCTGCGACGTCTCTTGGAACAATGTTTTTAGTCTTCCCGTCGAAGACTGTGCATCAGAGGTCTCCTCCTGGGTTAAGGCTGGCATCAATACTTTCATGCCTGCCAGGAAATTTCAGCTTAAATCCCATTCGTCTCCCTGGTTCTCGCCCGCTTGCTCGGCCGCCATTGCCCACCGGAATCACTTCTTCCGGCTTTATCGTAGCCACGCGTCGGACCAAAACAGGCGCCTTTTCGCCTCAGCTCGTAATAAGTGTAAAAAGATACTTAACGAAGCTAAGATGCTGTTTGCTGCCAGAATGAAGCAAGTCCTCAATACCCCCACTAATCAATGAGTTTGAGGTCCTCACCTCCTCCGCGGACAAGGCTGAATGCTTTGCCCTTAGATTCTCGACCAATTCGTGTCTGGATTCGTCTGGAGTCCAGACACCCGATTTCCCATCTAGAACTGAGGCCCAATTGAATGACGTCCACATTACACCCTCGCTGATTTCTAGCATAATATCAAAACTTGACCCTCACAAAGCGAGTGGTGGGGACGGAATCCCAATCATAGTCTTGAAGAAATGTGCCTCTGTCCTTTCTGAGCTCTACAACCTCTGCCTATCTTCTTCCTGCTTTCTTGCCTTTTGGAAGTCTTCTTCTGTGGTTCCAATATTCAAGAACACTGGTGAACCCTCGGACCCCGCCCTATCAGCCTTCTTCCGATCTTCGGCAAAGTGTTCGAAGCCATTATCAATGCCGAGGTCGTTCAGCATCTCACGGCCCACGGGCTCCTATCGGACAAACAGTATGGCTTCCGCTTCACCAGGTCTATTGCTGATATGCTAACGACCATCACCGAGTATATATACCAGGCTCTCGACAAGAATGGTGAAGCCTGAACTGTCGCCCTGGATATCTCTAAAGCATTCGACAGAATATGGCATGCCGGCCTTCTACGGAAACTGCGAAGCTACGGCATTACTGGACTTTTGTTGGATTTAATCCAGTCATTCCTCTCCAACCGCACACTGAAGGTAGTTTTAAACGCACATGCCTCCCAGAACTACCCTACAAACGCGGGTGTCCCCCAAGGCTCTATCCTAGATCCTACGCTCTTTCTAATCTTCATCAATGATCTCCCTGATACCATAAGATCACAAGTAGGCATGTACGCCAATGATACCACAGTATACGCTCGCCTCGATCAAAAATCTGGTGTTGATGATAAGGCGAACCTCGCGGCTGAGCTTGAAAAAGACCTCCAATCCGTGGTGGATTGGGGTAGGAAATGGCCCCGTAAAATTCAATTCTTCCAAAACGAAGCTGCTGTCAATTAACCACCACAGACGACCGCACCTCCCTCCCATTAGCATGGAACAGGCATGCCTCCCAGAGAGTAAAACACTACGCCTGCTTGGCCTGACACTCTCAGCGGACCTCAAGTGGAATGACTACGTCGAATCCATTGCTAAATCCGCTGCTATGAAAGTTGGCTCTCTGAGCCTGAATCTATCCTGCACTTATACAAATCTACCATCCTCCCGTGTTTTGAATACTGTTGCCACATCTGGTCGGGTGCCCCTACTATTCTCCTCGGGCTTCTTGACAAAATACAGCGAAGAATCTGTAACGTGATTGATACCGACTTAGCTGACCGCCTGCAGTCACTCTCCCACCGGCGTGACGTGGCTTCCCTGTGCCTCTTCTATAAATACTTTCATGGCTTCTGCTCTGATGAACTTAAATCACTGGTGCCTCCTAGGTGTGAGTTTGCACGAGATACTAGATTGGCAACTAGGTCCCACCCTTTTACAGTGAAACCGATGAAATGTAACCGCATTTTCTACTGCAACAGCTTCTTTTCTCGCACTTCCCGCCTGTGGAATTCCCTTCCGCATGCTTGCTTCCCCGACGGCTATAACCTCCAGGAGTTTAAATGTAAGGTCAATTGACACCTCCTAACACACTAACCCTCCAATTCTCTCCAACTCTCCCCCTATGTACATCCTAACTCGTCTATCGCCCTGTGTAACCTCCTGCGCTATAGTGGCAGTGGAATGCCTTGCTTGGGGTGACATGATTAAAAAAAACAAACTTCATGACTGTAAATAATTTTCTTGGGTAATTTTGACTAGACACTGTCATATAATATGCTTTCGACTAATCGGCCATTAGTGGCGTGCTAAAGTAAAGTTTGATTTTTAGAGTGTCATTAATTAAAATACTGATACTTATAGTAGTGAATAACGGTTTCATTAATTTTAAAAGGAGTACATTTTATTTTGAATAAAGTGTCTTTAAAAGAATCTGTTCAATGATAAATGTACTTTTATTTGAATAAAGGTGTCTTTATTAAATAAAGGAATCTGTTCAATGATAAAGGCCCTTTTATTTTAAATAAAAGTATCTTTATTGAATAAACGAATCTGTCCATTGATGAAGGTCTTTTTATTTTGAATAAAGGTGTTTATATTGAAGAAAGTGCCTTCATTGAAAAAAGAATCTGTTCAATGATAAAGGTCCTTTTATTTTAAATAAATGTGTCATTATTGAATGAAAGAATCTGTTCAATGATGTCTTTTTATTTTGAATAACGGTGTCTTTATTAAATGAAAGAATCTGTTCAATGATGAGTATCGTTTTATTTTGAATAAAGGTGTCTTTATTTAATAAAAGAATCTGTTCAATGATAAAGGTCATTTTATTTTGAATAAAAAAACTGTCTTTATTGAGTTTGAGTTTTGTTTAACGGCATATCAATCTATGTGGGTTATTAAATGCCAAAAATGTAGTGTTTTAAGGTATTTTCTTAATGTTTAGTTATAATGAAAATGTTGATTCAATCAGATTTTGACGAAATTTTTTATTTTATTTTAGAAAACTGAAGATGTATTCTAGTTTAGTATTAAAAAATATATTGCTGGTAATAATTTTCTTTCATAAAGGTATATTTTTCTATAAAAGTCAATTTTTCTACTTTCATAGTGCTTTGGTCCCAGTTTTTTCTTTGGGGGGGGGGTAACTATTTACTTGTAGTTAGGACCCTAACAGGTGTTACCACTCCGGGTCAGATAACAACAGCAATTAAGAGGTAGTTCCATGCTCCTAACAACCTTCTAGTCAGAGGCCTTGCTGCTGGATACAGTTTACCGTCATACCTAGGACCGTGTCTTTATTGAATAAAAGAATCTGTTTAATGATAAATTTCTTTTATTTTGAATAAACTAATATTAAACAAATAGACCTTGTCGATTCTTTTTAATCGCACTTCTATGTACACTAGCAGTATAGCCCGGCGTTGCTCGGATGTAATGAAAGCCTTAAAACTAATCCATGGACCTGGAGCTCAGCCTAAAGAATATTTGTGTGAAGTTTAGTGAGAATCGGATAAAAATTGTGGATTTGTATAAAGGACATCCAGACAGATAAACAGACACACACACAAACATCTTGCCTTTTATATATATATATATATATATATATATATATATGTAAAAATATACTCAATTATCATCTGAGATTAAGGACAGAATGGTTAAATAAAATAAAGACAAGAGGAAAACTGTATTTTAAATCGCCTACGCGTTTCGTCCTGTGATGGACTTTTTCAAGGCAAAAAGACGAAATGAGCTTTATTCTAAATTACGTATCTGTTTGTTTATAGATACGTAATTTAGAATAAAGCTCATTTCGTCTTTTTGCCTTGAAAAAGTCCATCACAGGACGAAACGCGTAGGCGATTTAAAATACAGTTTTCCTCTTGTCTTTATTTTATTTAACCATATATATATATATTGAACAGGTTAAGAGGCTTATCCCTCGTTCCCTGTTTAGGATGTGGTTTCCGGCTTTTTGTCTTTTCCAATCTTCTCACTTTGTTTTTTTTTTTTCAATTGGAGTAGATAGACTAAAATATCGCCCGGTTCACACTCCACCCACGTCTATTGAACAGGTTAAGAGGCTCATCCCTTGTTCCCTGTTTAGGATGTGGTTTCCGGCTTTCTCTTTTCCAATCTTTTCACTATTACGTAGCCCCATGCACATCAGTGGCGTTACCGCCTTGCTCGGGGTGATACGATTAAAAAAAATATATATATTATCGATTTTCTGCACTATTGTAAGAACTGCAACCTTGAAACTTCTGAATATCGTTTCTTATGTCTTTGTCTATGAGTGTATCAAATTTGATTAAAATCGGACCACTCCTTCTATAACCCGATTTTTTCGATTATCGATTTTCGATATTTATCGGTGGTACCTCGACACAAAACCTAGCTAAGAACACTCGCAGACGCTTATAGTACAACTGTGTAAATTTTCAAGAAAATCAGTTCAGCCGTTTCGGAGTATATAGGTAACGGACACACACACACACACACACACACACACACACACACACACACACACACACACACACACAAAGTTCCATTTATAAATAAGTGTAGATATATATCTATATAAAAGGAAAGATGTTTGCACGTGTGTGTGTGTGTGTCTGTCTGTCTGTATGTATGTCCTTTATAAAAATACACAATTTTTATCTGATTCTCACCAAACTTCACACAAATATTCTTTAGGCCTCCGGTCAGATCATTGGCTACTTATTTTTTCCGACCCCCACCCGATATTGGAAATCGATACCCCGATATCCGATCAGGTCTGATCAAGATCAGGATTTCAGCCTTTTTATCGTGGTTCTTGCTGAAGAATTTGCTATAACTTGGTAAAATTATAGTTTTTAGTCTCAAACATTAGAAGATCTTCCCAGACGATTCATTTTCCCCGATATCGGACATAGATATCCCCGATATTCTATCGAATCTGATCAAAAACCGATATTCAGCCATCAGTATGGCTCATTTTCTCCAATTTTAATCCCGAGGGGTAAGATAAGTTTTGATGGACTTAGGTTAGTTTATCCTTTGATAACTTATTTGACTCCGATATTGGAAATCGATACCCTGATATCCTATCGGGTCTGATCAAAATCAGGTTTTCAGCCATTTTATTTTGGTTTTTGCTTCGGGTTTTGCTCTAAGTGGGTATAATTGTAGTTCTTAGTCTTAGCCATGATACCATTTACTCAGAAGACTTATTTAGCTTTCAAAATTCAGTTTGCAACAGAAAACTTATTTGGCATCGATACCGGAAATCAAAATTTGACTCACATGTGACACGATAACTAGGCGTATATTAAGGTGCTTTGTAAAATATATTTTTTATTATAATAGATTACAATAGAAAATGGTTAAGAATAGAAAATATTTTAAAAACATATTTAACAAAAGTGAAAAAGAAGAGGAAAAAATAAATAAATAAACGCTTTTTCTTTTATGAGGAAAGTTGTGGAGGAGACAAGGGTATCTGATTGCTGTTTTGAATCCTGCCACTCTTCCGGTAAATATTTGACTCAGTGATTTGATGTGATAAGGAGATAGGTTCGGGAAATAGAGTTCGGGAGGTGGGTTTTCGAATGACCGGGTCAAAGGCTGTCTTTTACTGTGTCTCGACCACACATTAAGAATTTTCTAAGCTTTATTAAGATAAAAAAAAAGATAACTGAAATTTCAGACTTCCAGTCGCCAATGTTTATCACCGGTGGTCTAAAGCATTTCCGGATTTCCGGATTTCCGGATTTCCGGATCAATTTTAAATAAATTCAGGTAATTTTTCCGAGTCAGATCAGTAGAGTAGAGTGAGAGAGTCAGTTAAGTGAGTCAGTCAGTTGAGTGAAGTGAACCTCAGTTCGTCTTATTTCGGTCAGTGCGGATTTGTTGATCTCCATTAATTAGAGTTAGAGCTGTGTGTCACATTCGCCTGCCCCAACCGAAAAGGCTAACTCTAAACGAAATAAAGCATCCTTTCAACTCATCCAAGTTGTAGAAGTTCTTTCCTTATAGTTTAATCTGTTCGGCCGACATTTTCAACAAACTCCCGGCAAACATCACAGCGTGGAGAACGGCCGCCGGAGAAAATTGTTCGGACAGTCCGTTGGGGTGTTACAATTAGTGCTCGTGACTGCAGGATTTGGAACCCACGGAAGTGCCACTGGATGCTAAGTTTGGATTTCGACGAACCGACGCGACTGGACGAAACAGGACGAACGGAGAAAAGGAAATCGAAGAAAGAACAACACTGACAACCAAATTCTAATTGTTTGGTATAAGCTTCAAAAGAAGAAGAAAAAAAGAAAAAAGAAAGAAAAAGAAACAAGCACCGTAAGGTAAGCAGAATTATTTACTCCCTTTTTGTCTAGTCAAAAAAAGAAAGAAAAAGAAAAAGAGAAGTACAGACAACTTAAACGGTCTGAATGGGTACTTAAAAACAAAAAAGGAGAAGAATGAAAAAAAGGACTGTTTGAAAAGAAAAAGGGATGATGATGAAAAAATATTTTTGAGAAAAACAGAAAGAAACATTTTAGGAACATTTATTTACTTTTTTTTGTTGTTTTGGTTAAAAGAAAAAAAGAAAGGAAGATGGAATATGATAATGAGAAAAAGGTGTGTACAAAAAAAAATGGAAAAAATAATAGGAAGGGAGAGCAAGAAACAACTGTGCGCGTACAAAAAAATGAATTGGAAAAAAATGTGTGACTATTTTGAGATAAAAAGTACAAATTTTGAAAAGAAAATTAAAGAAAAAGGAACAACACATAGGAACAACACAAATGGTGTGAAAAAAAAGAGAGAAGAATAAAAAAGGACTGTTTGAAAAAAAGGGTAAAAGAATAGTGTGCGTTATTAAAAAAAGAAGAAAAAAGCACTATTCGTGAAAAAAAATGAGAGAGAAAAACTAAATGAGTGTGTACAACAATGACAAAAACATGTTTTGAAAAAGAAAAAATGATGATGATGAAAAAAAAATTTTTGAGAAAAACAAAAAGAAACATCTTTGAAACATTTATTTGCTTTTGTTTGAAAAAATAAGATGATGATGATGAAAAAATATTTTTGGGAAAAACAGAAAGAAGCGTTTTAGAAACATTTATTGACTTTTTCTTGTTTTGTTCAAAATAAAAAAAAAGAAAGGAAAATGGAATATGTTTGGTTGAAAAAGAGACTGATAATGAGAAAAAGATGTGTACGAAAAAAAAAATGAAAAAAATAAGAGAGAGAGAGAGAGAGAGAGAGAGAGAGAGAGAGAGAGAGAGAGAGAGCAAGAAACAACTGTGTGTGCAAAAAAAAGAAAGAAAATGAATTGATTAAAAAAATGTGTGAATATTTTAAAAAGTATGAATTTTGAAAAGAAAGTAAAAGAAAAAGACAGATAGAAACAACACGCAAACGGTGTGAAAAAAAGAGAAGAATGAAAAAGAACTGTTTGAAAAAAAAGGGTAAAAGAATAGTGTGCATTATTACTTAAAAAAAAACTATTCGTGAAAAAAAGGAGAGAGAGAAAAACTAAATGAGTGTGTACAACAACGACAAAAACATGTTTTGAAAAAGAAAAAAAATGATGATGATGAAAAAAAAGTATTTTTGGGAAAAACAGAAAGAAGCGTTTTAGAAACATTTATTGACTTTTTTTGTTGTTCTGTTTAAAAGAAAAAAAGAAAGAAAGGAAAATGGAATATGTTTGGTTGAAAAAGAGATTGATCATAAGAAAATAGACGTGTACAAAAAATGGAAAAAATAAGAGGAAGGGAGAGAGCAAGAAACAACTGTGCGTGTATAAAAAATGGATTGAAAAAAATGTGTGACTATTTTGCGATAAAAAGTTATGAATTTTGAAAAGAAAGTTAAAGAAAAAGAGAGATAGAAACAACGCAAACGGTGTGAAAAAAGAGAAGAATGAAAAAGGACTGTTTGAAAAAAAAGTGGGTAAAGAATAGTGTGTGTTATTACGTTAAATAAATGAGAGAGAGAAAAACTAAGTGAGTGTGTACAACAACGACAAAAATGTTCTGAAAAAAATAAAAAAAAGATGATGGAGAAAAAAAATTTTTTTTTGAGAAAAACAGAAACATTTTATAAACATTTACTTCTTTTGTTGTTTTGTTTGAAAGAAGAAAAAAAAAGGATGATGATGATGAAAAAATATTTTTGAGAAAAACAGAAAGAAACATTTTAGGAACATTTATTTACTTTTTTTTGTTGTTTTGTTTAAAAGAAAAAAAAGAGAAAGAAGGGAAAATGGAATATGTTTGGAGAACTTTAAATTTAAAAAAAAGAGACTGATAATGAGGAGCAGTTACATCGATCTTATATTTATAGACTTGCTCAGAGTTATGACTATTTTGTCAACTTGTGTTAATTAATTTTTAAAAAATTTCTTTTCTTCTTTGGGAGAGAGGGTGGAAACACCCCTCTCTTGAATTTATTGTGTAAACTATGCTTCAATCATTTTGTCGGGCGCCATTGACCCCATTGGGAGGGAACTTCCTCAGCAAACTTCCATCATGACAAGGTTTCATTGGGGGGAGAGATGCAGGAAAGGCCCAGAGGCTTGTGGCTGGAAAATGGTAACAGGAGATGAATTAACGAAGAGTGGAGTCTCTTCCAGGAATAAAAGGGAAGAAGTAAAGCGGAAAGCAAAACAGTAAGTTGAAAAAGGTGTTCGTTAACGAAGAATTGACCCTCATATGTAGCGATAAACCAACTGCGTGGATTCATTGATGCCACCGGCTATGAAGACAAAAATTGAGGAATTGGTTGTTGAAATAAAAAGAAAAATGGGTTGAGGAAATACAAAGAAATGGAATGGATTAATAAGAAATTTCATGATTGATGTTTGTGGAGAGGAGAATATCCCTGTGGAATCAAAATAATTTTTGTGGTGATGGCGTGCCGACATGAAGAAGCATCGTGTCATGTTTTTTTTTGTTTATTGTAATTTATTGACATAAATGACAAGATCAGTTGGGGGAGGTAATGTGACACGATAACTAGGCGTATATTAAGGTGCTTTCTAAAATATGTATTTTATTATAATAGATTAAAATAGAAAATGGTTAAGAACAGAAAATAGTTTAAAAACATATTTAACAAAAGTGAAAAAGAAGAGGAAAAAATAAATAAATAAACGCTTTTTCTTTTATGAGGAAAGTTGTGGAGGAGACAAGGGTATCCGATTGCTGTTTTGAATCCTGCCACTCTTCCGGTAAATATTTGACTCAGTGATTTGATGTGATAAGGAGATAGGTTCGGGAAATAGAGTTCGGGAGGGGGGTTTTCGAATGACCGGGTCAAAGGCTGTCTTTTACTGTATCTTGACCACACATTAAGAATTTTCCGGCGGAAGCTTTATTAAGATAAAAAAAAAGATAACTGAAATTTCAGGCTTCCAGTCGCCAATGTTTATTACCGGTGGTCTAAAGCATTTCCGGATTTCCGGATCAATTTTAAATAAATTCAGGTAATTTTTCCGAGTTAGATCAGTAGAGTGAGAGAGTCAGTTAAGTGAGTCAGTCAGTTGAGTGAAGTGAACCTCCGTTGGTCTTGTTTCAGTCAGTTCGGATTTGTTGATCTCCATTAATTAGAGTTAGAGCTGAACGTCACATCGCCTGCCCCCAACCTAACTCTAAACGAAATAAAGCATCGTTTCAACTCATCCAAGTTGTGAAAGTTCGTTCCTTATATCTTGTACCCCCAGCTTGAGGCTTCGACTTTTTCAACAAACTTCCGGCAACATCACAGCGTGGAGAACGGCCGCCGGAGAAAATTGTTCGGACAGTCCGTTGGGGTTCTACATACATCCATTCATTTTTCTTTCAATCTACGGTTTCGCTTTGACTGGAAACAACTATTGCTTTTTAGTCTTTTGTGTTAACGTCCAAAGAGTCTGAGCTCCAGGACCATGGATTAGTTTTAAAGCTTTCAAACCCGAACAACACCGGGCTATACTGCTAGTGTATATATATATATATATATATATATATATATATATATATATATATATATATAGAGAGAGAGAGAGAGAGAGAGAGAGAGAAGGCATTAAGCAGCGACAGTCTGTTTCATGGTTGAACACAATCGTCAGGCCTTATACACATGCACATACACGCGCGCGCACACACACACACACACACACACACACACACACACACACACACACACACACACACATATATATATATAGATATGTATATATATAAAACTACTAAAACGTTGTAAGTTAAAAATGTTTTTTTTTACACTATTTATTTCTATTATATATATATATATATTTGATATTTCAAACAGGCCTCGGCCTTTCATCAGAAACAAATGATTTTAAACTAGAAGCGTCCGTCGCGAGATGCGTCCGTCGCGAGATGTGTACGTCGTGAGAAGTGTACGTCGCGTGATCTAGAAAGCAATAGAGTTTAAATATTTTTAAACGTAAAACTAACTATAATAATACTTTTAAATGTTTTAAAGAAGATTTTTTAAGTGTATCTAAAAAATGTTTAACTATTGAAATATTTATAAAGATTCAAAATACCTAAGTCCCTATTTAATCCTAGCCTATGTATTTAATTTTAAAATCCAGTATTTTTCTTTTTTTCTGCGTGAGTATATGGAACTAAAATCGGAATCTATCAGTAAACATTTGCAATTTTCTAATGTATGTCCTGGTTGAGTGAAGTGTTCAGCTATGGGGGAATAAGGGTTGTTTTGGCGTATGCTTTGTTTAAAAACGAAATCTAAAACTGTTTCCAGATTCACGGACGCTTCTAGATTAAAATCGTTTGTTTCTGATGAAAGACCGAAGCCGGTCTGAAATATCAAATATATATATACATATTATAATAGAAATAAATAAATACTGTCAAAAAACATTTTTAACTTACTTTTTATTAGTTTTTCTATACATATTAAGACAGTATGCGTGGATTATCATTATGCTATATATATATATATATATATATATATATATATATATATATATATATTAATGCAGGTTTCATTGAATAATATAGACAAGTTTTGTCTATTAATTTTGTGTAGGATCCGTTCATACCGTCTGATATACTTGATGGTGATGTCGTTAAAAGACAACAAAAAATCACAGTATTTGTTGAATTTTTTATCAGGTCTAAGCTTTCGGCTAACATAAGCCATTATCAAAGAGTAAATAATAACACACAGCTTAGACCTGATAAAAAATTCAACAAATACTGTGATTTTTTGTTGTCTTTTAACGACATCACCATCAAGTATATCAGACGGTATGAACGGATCCTACACAAAATTAATAGACAAAACTTGTCTATATTATTCAATGAAACCTGCATTAATGAAAAAATGCTGCCAAAATACACACAATATATATATATATATATATATTAATTCAGATACTTCAATCCAAGGGAAAAAAGCAGGAAGGTAAATTCCAAAAACCCGATCCTAATTAATATTAAAAATTTTATTTTAATATTAAAAAATGATACAGGAAGAGAGCTCCATGTAATAAAATATTACAGAGCAAATATATATTAAAAAAGGATTATTTCAAAGATGTTGAATGGCCATTTCGATATGAAGATCCCCACGGGGGATAACACATCAGCTCAGCAACAGAAAAATCCTTTCAGAAACTGGAGAAAAATTAGTCTACTTTTCCTTTTTAAATAGATTGCAAAGAAATTAAAAAATAAAATAAAAATAAAAATAAAAATAAAAATAAAAAGAAAAAAGTAAAAGGAAAAATAAAGGAAATGAAAAAGAAAAAGAAAAAGAAAAAGATAAAATCAAATCAAATAAATAAGAAAAGAAAAAATTGACATCGTCTGGGTTCGCAAAAAAAAAGAAAAGAAAGAGAATTGTAACTAAAAATTAACAGACAGCCGTGTTAAATCGACGTAAGTTTAAGCAACATGGAAAAAAGGTGGTAAGAGAGATAAAAGAAGGAAGGGAGGGAAAAGAAAAGAAAAGAAAGAAAAAATTATTTTTAAATATTACAGACGCTGGACAAATTCAAAAACCTAATTTCCCAAAAACGTTGAGGTATTAGAAAAAGGCCTTTACTTAAAAATGTATAATTATTTATAAAAGGGAATAAAAAGATATAGGATTTAAAATAAAATTATTTTTAAAATTATTTTTAAAATAAAATTATTTTAAAAAAAATTAGGTCATTTGAATTAAACTAAATAAAGACAACACTAGGTAAAAAATAAAAATTCATTTACAATTATGCATACACATGTATATTGTGTGTATATGAATTTTTTGTATATAGGTGTGTACACACATATATATATGTGTGTATGCGCATGTATATATGATTTAAGTGTGTATGAAATTGAATGTATGTCTGTGTATGTGTATGTATATATGTATTCTTAATCGTAGAATTGTGTGTGTGTATGTATGTATGTGTGTACTTCTATAGATATGTATAATTCAACATCTTTGAATTAATCCTTTTTTAATATATATATATATATATATATATATATATATATATATATATATATATATAATTTTTGAGTATGTAAAACTTTTAAAGAGCACGACCAATAACATTGTAAAAGAATAAATCTATTGAAGGAAATACAGATAGGCACGAGAAGATAACCTATTGTGGAGTAAAAGTTAGTCTGACAAATTTTATAATTCCCCACTGGCTACAATCTGGTTTTATGGCCTAAAATATAAAAAGCCGCTAGAAAAGATTCGGTGATGTGTTTGACTCAAACCCGTGATGCTTTATTTTAAAAATGTCTTTGACCAAATTGATAAAGCTGCATGCATCGATCAATGCACTGACTGTGTTTATCGTTCAAAACAATAAATAATTCATTAAGTTTTATAAGGTTAAGAAAATGACGAACAATGTAGCAGCTGACAGTGGGGCTACAGTAATAAATGGAATAATAGAAATAATCATGATCACAATAAAGTGAAACGGGCAAAAAGAGGTGGCGGTTTAACGTGCGGTTTTATACAACACACGTATGCAATGCAAACGAAAAACAGACAATGAGGGAAAGGCAAATGCCACCGGGTGCGTGAGTTTAACAGCATGACAAGAACGAGGTTTGTGTCACGCGCCTCTTTTGTTTTGTCGTGTGACAGACATTTATATATCTTAACTTTTTAAAATCAATTTTTGGTGGGGATAATTGTCTGTCCGGAGTTTTTAATTTGAGAGAGAGAGAGAGAGAGAGAGAGAGAGAGAGAGAGAGAGAGAGAGAGATTGATTGATTATCGCCTGTCTGCTAAACGTTCAAGTTGTCAAGACATATATTCTTGCTCATATAAATTAGTAAAACACATTGGTATAAACGAAGAAAGGAAATAATTGCATTTATTATAATATGAACTGTGGAATGTCACAATCCATCTTTTCTACTTAGGAATTGAAAAAGAAGTTACTGAGATATTTCAAGATTTTAGGAAAATATTTATAATAACAATTATATCGATTATGGAAGAAATTCTTGATCAAGAAAAACAAACGTAGTTAATTAAAAAATGTTATCTAAATATTTCCTGTCTAAATTTTCTCCTTTCTTCCTTTTTTATTTTGTTAATGACAATTCGCTAATACGAATTTCATACTACGAGAATTTCTTTATCAATAAAATTTATTAATATAATAATCGTCAGTAAAAATTCAGTTAAACTTCTATATAACAATTTTATCTGGTGAAACTTAGAAAATTATCGATTCCTAACAATTCAGAAAAGTTCTCAGGTAACTAAATGTGCAACAGAAACATAACTAAAAGTTACAGGTAAAATTAATTTGACACTTTCATTTAAAATGATTTTGTTTCAATATTTTTGTAGCGAGATTTTCTTGGTTAAACACGTCAAATAATATCAAAAGAATCGGTTGTCATTTCAAAACTTTTAAAAACCTACATTTTGAATATTTAAACAATACTTATTTTTAAAAAGTTTGACTCATCTGAATTCTTAATATAAAGAATATTAATTAATTTAATAAGCAAATAGAGTCTTATGTGACAATACACTTATGATAATCCACTTATGACTGATTGTTCTGTCATAAGTAGCAACACTTTTGTCATGTATTCTTAAAGAAATTAATACATAGTCCAGTAGCATATATTAAAATTATTTCATAAAAAATTAAAATATTTTTATTTATTAAGTTTAGAGTATTATTTATTTCAATTATAAGATAGATAACTTTAGGGAGATTCAGTAAGTTTATATCTATTCTAATAAACACTTCAACTTGTATGCAGACATTCACTTTCGAAAATCTTCAATTCTGACATGCAAAATTGAATTTACTGTTATCTCTTTCCAGAATAAATCTTCCAAACGATATATAGAATGAATTTTGGGAAAGTCTACATATCGTTTAGTAGTCAGTAGCAGTTTCTACTGATTTGGTAAAGTGAGAAAGTGAGTCAATACACAGGGTTTTATCATATATATGTATTTTAATTTAATTTAATTTTATCTAAATCCAGTAGTCATTATCGTTATTTTTGAATTATTGATATAAATAAATTAATAATGTACAGAGAAATGATTATAATTCAATAGTATAAACTTTTTCCAATCTGTGAAATTCTGTTTCGAAAGTTATGCTCAGAGGTAAGTAAAGAACACTGGAAAAAATTCGGAGGTCATGTAAAACATTTAATTTAATTTTTAATTATACTTAATTTAATTCCGCCTGAAATTACCTTAATTGAGTTCATATACAACTTGCTTATTGGTAATATTTTAGTAGCTGAATGCATAGCATTTTTTTCTCTAAAATTCCTTTTGATTTAAATGCATTTATATATTAAATTGACACATTTTTAAAATTGTTCCACATTTCTGTGATTAACTACAAAGGTGCATTTTCCAATCTAATTTTCGTGCTGAAAATTTTAAATTTCTATTTATTTGTATTTCATTGAAATGAAGTGTAATGCAATGTATGTGATCTACCAGAATAATCCTCGAGATCTTGTGACTTCGTTCGTAAGAAAAGTATCGAAGAAAATGGCAGGTATATTTCGAAATTGAACATTTTCTTAAAAATAACAAACTTAACAATTTAATATTTACAATGAATAATAAAATAATAAATTTCGAATAAATGACTTCATGGATGTTCTAATGTGCAATTTATATTTATTGACGGGAATGTTTTCAGTTTTCAAATGATCAAATTGTATGGAACGTAATGATTTGTGAAATATTCATAAGGCAATAAAAAAGCAAAGATTATCAGAAGGTCACTTATGCACAATAACAGAGGAAAAACATTCGGTAAATCAAGGATTGATCATATGTTAGGTGGTCAAAATCAAATGATTAAAAGAGATAGAAAAATTTCAAAAGTTAATTGATGCAGTCTGTTACTTAGCTAAAATGAAGCACATATTCAAAGATCCAGTAAACAAAAATAAATATACTGAAGTTATTAACGTGCTAAGAAAATATGATTTTAAGAGATTTTTTTGATAATACTACAATTATCATTGGAATATCTATTTTAATACAAAACGAGCTCGTACCATTTGTGGCATATGTTTGATGAAATTAAAAAAAATAATCCAACATCAAAATTCATTTAAGAAATGCTTGATGAAAGCATTATTATTCTGTTGGTTGTGTAATATTTGTACCTAGTATGTTTTGGATGATAATTAAAAGATACAAATATTAACCTGTTAAAACAAACTTTATTTAACTTCGCCTACATTCTTGTGTGAGTCCCTCGTGGCTGGCTAAAATGTCCGCTTGCGGGAGTAGCACGTGTGGCTGGTGTGAAATCTTTTGAGGAACTAAAAAAACTGAACTGCTACTAGTTGTTGGTCAGTAGGGATGGGCCAGAGAGAGAAAGAGAGGGAGTGAGAGATGAAGGAATTTCTGGGATAGTAGTTCGTGACCTAGGTGGAAGCACCTGGAGAAGAGGAGGGAGAAGAAGACAAAGTTAATATGTTTAGGTAATATTATTTCTGACCTCTAGTAAGGGGGTACTACAAATACTCCTCTACCAGTTAACGGAGTACTCGATTTAGTTTAATCTTATTTATTTATTTATCCGTGGCTTAATAATAAATGTATTTGTTATCCTTTTTCCATGTAACTGTTCTACCTGAAGTTCTTGTCTTCGTTTTATGTTCTTGTACTTTTTCAGGTGGTAAACTATCAACATTTTTATTTGTATTGGTGGTTGCATTTTGTGTACATTTTGATTTTTGTTTGTTTTCAATGTACGGTTTCAAATGGTCTATTGAAACTTGTGTATGCGTGCTTGGGTTAGTTTCTATTAGGAAATATTTTGGTGTTCGTTTGAGTACCATGTAAAGACCTGAATAGGGTGCTTCTAGCGATTTCCGAACGCGATCTATCCTAATCCAAACTTTAAGGTTTGAAGTTGATCTGGCACGTTTGAATTTTTGTTGATTTTTCTCTGTTTGAAAAGTCTGTCAGATCAAATTTTGCCATAGTTTTGTCAGATCAAATTTTGCCATAGTTTTGTGCACTTCTCTTGTAAAATCTTGTGTAACCGTTTCTGTATTTTCTGTATTTATCATTAGTTGTGGCAATAACATTTGTGCACCTGTTACCGCACAAAAGGGGGAAAATTGGAGCAGTTGGTCATACTTCGAATTCCCAAGAGAACTATTGGTAGGGCTGAAATCCAATATTCTTTTCGGGCTATAATAGCTGCTTTTAAAGTTCTGTGGGCTCTTTCTATAAGTCCATTACATTGTGGATGATAGGAGGTTGTACGTAGCCTATAGAATCCAATAATTTTTGACAGTTCGGGGAATAGTTCGCTTTCAAACTGTGTGCCTCTGTCTGTTATGACATGGAGAGGAACACCAAAGCGAGTAATCCACGTGTATACAAAAGCTTCGGCTACGGTTTGTGCTGTAATATCCGATACAGGTTGTGCTTCTATCCATCGACTGGTTCGATCTATACATGTTAACATATACCGACATGGATTGATGTAAGGATTGTTGGAGCATTTTGCTGGTGGTAGTGGTCCAATTATATCTATGTGTACAGTTGAAATCTTGATGATGGTAT
The DNA here is from genome assembly GCA_037127315.1 of Ascarosepion bandense. NCBI lineage: Eukaryota > Metazoa > Mollusca > Cephalopoda > Sepiida > Sepiidae > Ascarosepion > Ascarosepion bandense. The sequence goes on from JBBBDQ010001973.1 coordinate 2,254,649, forward strand.
TTCCAACATTTGTACAGGCAATTTGGTATGTCTGTATATTTTTGCTTGTTGGCAAGATGTGCATGATGCACATAATTCTTTGATGGTTTTATTCATATGTAGCCAGTAAAATCTAGCCTTAATCATTTTGATAGATGATTTTGTTCCAGGGTGTGATACTGAATGTAAGCTGTCGAAGGTAGATTTTCGTAGTGTGCATGGTACAAAAGGTCTAGGGTATGACGTTGATATATCATATAACACAATTTGATCTTTTCCAGATAATGTGAATTTCTTTAAATATGGGAAGGACTGTATTTCAGTGTCTGATTTTTGTGCATCTGCAAGTGCTGAGAGATCGTACATATTTATTTGTACAGCAAATATTGATTGAGACAGACAATCTGCAACTATATTTTGATTACCCTTCACATGGGCTAGATCTGAAATTAATTATGTTATAATTGCTAGCTATCTTTGTTGTCTATCTGATTTGGCAGGTTTTAGACTGTGGAATGCACCGCATATTGGTTTATGATCTGTCAAAAGTAATACTTCACGGCCTTCTATGAGGTGGCGAAAGTGTAACACTGACAAATATGCAGCTAAATGTTCACGGTCGAAAGTGGAATATCTTGTCTGTGTTGACGTCAGTTTCTATGAGAAAAATCCTATTGGTATTGGAATTCCATTTATGATCTGATGTAAGGCAGCACCTACTGCATATTTGCTGTTGTACGTGACCAGATGATATTGTGCAGAAGTTGGTTAAGGATGGGATAATTCTGTTAGCTCACCAAGTATTATTATTATGTTAGAAAAGGATTGTTTTTCCACATTATTCAACGTAATTAATCCGAGGCCGTCGCTATATTAACCAAGGTCTAAGCAAATGAAATGTGACGTCACGGTAGTAGAGTCATGAATCGTAGCCGTAGCGTAGCCGTCTTCATGACAATGTTGATAATCACAAAGTCGTTATTTTTAAATAAAGATTTTAAAACTTTTTAAAATGTAACAAGAAAAAACAGAAAAGAAAGACACATGTTTTGATTTATGCTGGTTTTATTAATTTAAAATAAAATTAAAACAACAGTAAGAAAATATAAACATCATTGTTGAGTACTGACTGTCGGTCGTGTTTGTAAATAAACACAGTTTTAAAGACAAAACTTTTCGTTTATTAGTCTAAATTCTAAAAATTTAACAAACACTGCTTAAATTTTCATATTTTTAATTTAATTATGAAAAATCACAATCACTTTTGTTTCAATTGCAAGAATTTTAAAATCAGAGTCACTCAAATATAGCAATCAAGAAACCATTAGAATTTTAGGAACAAACAAGAAGCAACAATAAATAAGCAAATTAATTAAAATATTTAAAAATGCAACAATTTAAATTCAAGCAAATTAATTCAAACTAAATAAGTTTAAGTTACTGTTTTTTTTAAAAATCAAACTTATAAAAGTTTTTTTATGTCTCAAAATTCAGCTGAATGTTTGAAGTTTTCTTTTTTTACTTAACTTCTTACAAGTAATATAATCATTTTTCTTGCTACAAAAATTATTTAATAATGCATTAGAAGAGCTCCAGATAATCATTTTTTTCTAGTTTTTCAATACTATGACCTTCACCACATGAGTCAACATGAAAAAGAAGTTCATCATTAGCCAAAACATCCAATGTTATGTACATAGACAATTTTCTTTGATTCATTGAATGAAGAAAAGAAGGATTCTTTACAAGTTTATTAATAACAATATAATAGTATAGTACTAAATTTGTTGTTACATCATTGGGATATAACAGAGAACCTCTATTAATTCCTTGAAAATAACTGTTTATATCAGGTAGCATATCATCTCTTCCTGATACTTAAACTTTTACAACTATAACATTTCATTTTTTTAAAAACGGCATATCAGCAATAACCTGCTAAATATATTATAATAGGCAGGACTTTGCACTGATGAACATCATTATCAGTTACATCTATGTTAAATTTATAAACATCTAAATTTTGTTCCTCTGTCATTTCATTCCAATTCACCTCTTGTAAATTCTTCAAATTAATACTTTGATTATTAAAAGGCAGGTTAAGTTTTAAAACAGACAACATTCTTAGTTTTTTTTCGCATTCAAATAATTGACGGATAGAGATATTATATTGATCACCACTAAGTTGTCGATACTGGCCAAATCTTGCTTCCAGATGATCAGTTTGAAATTTTCCAGGTAATATATACAACATTTTCAGTTCTTCTGTACAATATTGTGTTAGTTCTAAAATGGCATAAGTGGTATGGTGTAAAGCAGTAAAAGTTTCCTTTGTTAATTTACCACTTTTTCCAGGAATGCTATCCCAAGATTCCAACCAGTTACAAAATATTGTTAGAAATGCATAATTTTCTTCATTTAATTTTAATGGATTGCAATATTTATTTTGAAGATTCCAACCTTTAACTGGTGTTTTCACATTCATTATATTCCACCAAATAAAAAATATGTTTATAAATTCCGCAATTTCAGCAAAATTGGGCAAACATTTTTCTTTTCCTAAAGTTAGCAATCCCTGAATAGTATATTCATTAAATATTTGTAATACTAAATTAACATTTTGCCTTTCAATATTACTAGGAGAAAGTGTCTTGGCAGTCATTTTGTAACAATGTTTTAGAAGTGATTGCGATTCCAGGGCATGAAGTTTGTGTAAGGTATAAAATGGAGCACTTTGGACATTATCTAATTCATGATTTCCAATGAAACAAAACTTTGGAAATATCATGCATTTACTTGCATCTTTTTGACCAAGCCAGTTGTTTCTGATACATTTTAAAATATGGACTGAGTCAAATATGAAAAAAAGAGGTCTAGACTTCAGAACTGGGTGTGGATATACAATCGAAAGTTTTGCTAGGGAACAAAATAAAAACATAGCTTTTTTATTTATTGCATTGTTATCCATTATTACACACAATACTTTAAAGCCTATTTCTTCCAACCCAATTAAGCGTTTAATTATGTTGAATAAATTTTCTGCTTTAAGACATTTAGTCGGCATTATATGTATAACATCCTTATAATTCGATAACACACTACTAAGCATAAAAGCAAATGCACTTGTTGCTGCCTCATCGGTGTTATTGGCTAAGCCAACAACATTGCCACCTTTATAATCAAAATAAGGTTTTAGATGAATTTCATCAACAAGTAAAGATACTGTGATATCTTTCTGAGCAAGTAACTTGAACTTATTTTTTATATACATTAGAAAATTGTTATGTTGCTCAACAACAGGATTCATAGAGGGTGATAGGGTAAGTCTTCTAATGGTTGAATAGCTTGGTAAAATTACATTTTTTGAATCTCTGAACAGTCTGTATCCAGTAGGAGAACAGTTATATAATAATGAAGAAAATATCATTTCTGTTGAATAATTGAACTTATTTAGTGTTATTAGGTTTATTTGTTCATATATAAATTTAATTGCACTATAATATTTATTTGACTCCTCTTGCAATAATAACAGAAATGACATGATCAATTTTAATATTGAAATAACATTTTGCGGTTTGCTTTGTTGTTCTTCTATGTCCATTTTTTGAAGGTTTGAAATCAAAATTTCAAAAATATTCACATCAGTTACAAAGTTAGGAATCTTATACTCCCCTATTCTGTGAATTTCCACAGCATTACAGAACACATGTGCTGCAAAATCTGAATCAATTACAATAGACAGGGTCATTTTAGGATATGGAGACTGGATGATATGACAAATAAGTTTATCCTGTTTCCTAATAATGGTCCAATCATTTCTGTCGATAAAATTTAATTTATCTTCCATATCATTAATGTTATGGAACATTTTTTGTTTTTTGTATGCTAGGTCATCTGCAATACTTTGATCTAAAGCTCTTTTCTGATCAAAATTTTCCCTTTGATTTTTCTTGGAGTTTGGTGATTTTCTAAAGGAGGTCGATGAAAATAAATAGGAGGGACAGTTTGGAAGAATCCTAGGTATATAGCACCATCATAAAGATATGGTCTTTCAAGTTTAACTGTAATAGTTTTACCCGTTTTTTTATCAAATGCTGACGATTCTCTTTTTATGTCTTCAGGTCGAAAATGAAGTTCACATACTTGAAAAATATTTTCAAAAGAAACCACAACATATTTTAAATCTTAATTGTTAAACGAATGAATGACTCGCTAAGGATAAAAAAAATAGTCATCGGGGTTAAGTAGAATAAAGAAATATGCCTATCAAAAACTCATGAATTAATTTTTCGTTTTTTTTGTTTTGTTTTTGTTATTGCATATAAACTATTTTAGGTCCTTTAATGCCGAATTGTCAATACACAGTTTTTGAATAACATCGGCAGTGAAAGCATTATATAATCCATAGCTGAAGGGAATATGAGAATTATTTATACCTTTTCCAAGGATATTAGTCCAAATGTGAACGTTAAACGGAAAGACTGGAATTCGAAATTTCGTATTACGATTCCAAAGTCCGCCTACTCACTGAATCAAGTGAATTTCCCTATTTTAATTTAAGTTAAAATATATATTCATTTATTAGAAAAACAATATTTAATGAATAGAATCAGCAAAAAAATGCTTTAGTAGTAATAGTTTTATACATTTTATTGCCAGTTTTATGTTACAGCGGATAAAAAGAATTATGAATCGAACGAATTAATGATAGGATAGCTAAATCTGAAATAGATTTTTAAAAAGTCTTGAGAACTTTTAATCCAATAGATTTATTAAGAATATCAAATGTCTTTAGGGAAATTCTGCTAAAAAATAACGGAGTTCGAATTTTAAAATAAAATTTTCACATATTTTGAATCCATTGTTTAATCCTACTGGATGAAATAAAGATATTTTTTTACCTTTCAAAAAAGATACACTTAAAAAATTCTAGGATATTTGGTAATTAAATTAAATTTTAAAAATATTTTAATAGTAAAAAAATGAAAAAGAAAGTAAAAATTAATGTTTTTATTTCAATTTCATTTATGATGTTAAACTGTTTATAAAAAATCATGTTTTTGCAAAACTCTTTTTTGGTTAATGTTTTAATTTTTAAGGATTAAAAAACCGTAAACCAACTATAAAAGAATTCTTCAGTTAAAATTCTAATTTTTTATTTCCAATTTTTTTCTCTGGATTAATATCGATAGTTAACTTTCAGATTATCAAAAATAGGAAAAAATGTTTGGAAAATATATTTTGAGGGTGTTCCATTTTGTGCTAAATATTTTCTAAAAATTAAATATTTTAAAAGTTAGGTTTTAAAATTCAAGTGTGGTGTGATTTAGGCCTTTATGTTTCAAATAAATTCAAAACTTAGTCAGAAATAATAGGTTTAAACAAAGTTTAAATCATCATTTTCCAGTTTAAGTTTTCGGTAATAGTGACTTTTTTTTTTATAAGCGTTTCACCCCGAGCAAGGCATGCCACTGCCACTACTGCGCAGGGGGCTACGTAGAGTGGAGAAAGGATGATTAAATATAGGAAATGTCAGAGGGCGGGTGACAGGCGGGTAAGGACACCGAGAATGAGGGTTGGGTAAATGAGAATGTTCTGAGAATAGTTGGGAGTTAGTGTGATAGGAGGTGTCTATTGACCCTACATTTAAACACCTGGAGATTGTAACTGTCGGGAAAGCAGACTTGTGGAAGGGAGTTCCACAGGCGGGAAGCGCGAGAAAAGAAGCTGTTGGAGTAGAATTTACGGTTACATCTTATTTGTTTAACTGTAAAAGGGTGGGACCTAGTTGCTAATCTAGTACCTCGTGTAAATTCGTGCTTAGGCGCACCAGTGATCTAAGCTCATCGGAGCAGAAGCCATGAAAGTACTTGTAGAAGAGGCACAGGGAAGCCACATCACGCCGGTGAGAGAGCGGCTGCAGCCGGTCTGCCAAGTCAGTATCAACCACGTTACAGATTCTCCTTTGTATTTTGTCAAGAAGCCCAAGGAGAGCAGCAGGGGCACCCGACCAGATATGGCAGCAATATTCAATACACGGGCGGATGGTAGATTTGTATATGTGCAGAATAGATTCAGGTGGGAAAAACTTCCGGGCCCTGCACAGGGAGCCGACTTTCATAGCAGCAGATTTGGCAATGGATTCAATATAGTCATTCCATTTGAGGTCCTCCGAGAGTGTAAGGCCAAGGAGGCGTAGTATTTTACTCTCTGGGAGGCTAGCCTGTCCCATGCTAATGGGAGGTAGATGCGATTGTCTATGGTGGTTAGTTGATAACAGCTTTGTTTTAGAGGCATTGAAATTTACCAGCCATTTTCTACCCCATGCCACTACGGATTGGAGGTCCCTTTCAAGTACGGCAGCGAGGTTCACTTTGTCGTCCAGACCTGGTTTCTGATCGGTGCGAGAGTAGATTGTTGTGTCGTCGGCATACATGCCAACTTGGGATCTAATGGTCTCGGGAAGATCATTAATGTAGATCAGAAAGAGCGTGGGACCTAGGATAGAACCTTGAGGGACGCCCGCGTTCGTATGGTAGTTTTGGGAGGCATGCCCATTTAATACCACCTTCAATGTGCGGTTAGAGAGGAATGACTGGATGAGGTCAAACAGATGTCCAGTTATCCCATAGCTCCGCAGTTTGCATAAGAGGCCAGCATGCCAGATCCTGTCGAATGCTTTGGAGATATCCAAGGCAACGGTTCGGGCTTCACCATTCTTGTCGAGTGCCCGGTATATGTACTCGGTAATGGTCGTTAGCATATCAGCAGTCGACCTGGTGAAGCGAAACCCGTACTGTTTGTCAGAGAGAAGCCCGTTGGCCATGAGATGCTGAATCACCTCGTTTGACTTTTGTTTTTTTGTAACATAATTTCACGGAGTTTTCAAATAGAAAACTTTAAAAATAAAACAAATTCTTTTAAAACTGACTATAAGATAAATTTTGTAGTTTTTGTTAATACAAAAAAAAAGAATAAAAACAATTTAATTCAGGAATATTTTTTCATGTTTAAAAATGATTCATAAAGTTGCAAGAAGTATAGAAAAGTTTTTACTTTCGTTTTCTAAGAATTTTTTAAACATTTTATTGAAAAGAAAACACTATTTTCTGAAATAAAATATCAATAAACTATTAATTGAAATACTTTTAGAAAATATAATGATTTTAATGTTTAACAACTTTTTTCGGCTTCAGTTTAAATTTTAAAACATTTAAAAAAAAACAAAAACTTACGAACGAATAGCCGTATTTATTTTTTTTTTTCAGATATTTTTTATTTCAATTGTATTCAAAGAAATAAAAATAATATCTTAATTTATTGTATTAATTTAAAAGATATAAACAAAGTGCTTTCTTTCTTCTTGTGCTACGGTAAAACTAATTTTTTAGCAAATTTTGATTTTAGCGACTGTTGAAATAAATAGTGATAAAATTTTAACTACTTACTTTGCTAAATGGACTTGGGGTAAAATTCTCCCTTTTAATGGCATGTTTTCATTTATCAAATAAATGTTTATTTTTTGGAAACGAAAAACAATGAACTTTTGGTCAATTTTTATAATTCCCTTTACATTGTGGTACCACACAAGAAAGAAGGCATATTTGGTTCTGAAAATAAGTCAACGCTAACGGACTCCGTATAAAACAGAACTCTACTAAGTGTGACGTCAGCACGTCAACTTTAATCATAGGATAGGACTTGGTTAATATAGTGACGGCCTCGGTTAATCTCATTCTTTCAGATAAAGGTAAAACTAACTTTGCAAATCCTGGTATTAACTTCCTATAAAATCTTGCCATACCAAGAAATCTGCGTAAGCTTTTAGCATCTTTAGGACACGGAAAAGATTCTATTTCTTTTACTTTATTAGCAGTTGGTGTGATTCCCTTTGAATTAATTCTGAAACCTAGGAAATCTAGTGATGTTACATTGAAAATAGATTTCGATAATGATATTTTTAGGTTATTTTCTTGTAAAATTCTAAAAACTGTGTCTATATCTTTCTTGTAGGACTGCTCGTCGTCACTGAAGATTAGGATGTCATCTCTATATATAAAGACACAGTCTATATCTCGAAAAATTTTGTCCATGTATCTTTGAAAAGTTGCTGAAGAATTTTTCAGTCCAAACGGCATAAATTCATAGAGAAAACGATCCATTGGCGAAATAACAGCTGTTTTAGGAATATTGTTTGGGTGCATTTTAATTTGATGGTAAGCCAAAATTAAATCAATTTTTGTAAATCGCTGTTTATTAGCGAGTTTTGTTGTAAATGAATTTGCATTAAGAATGGGGTATCTATCACTTTTAGTGATGCTGTTTAGTGCACGGTAATCTCCACAACAGCGGTATTCTCCACTCTGCTTAGGTACAAGATGTAGTGGGCTTGACCATTCGCTGTCTGAAGGAGCTATCACGCATTCGTGTATGAGTCTTTTAAATTCTTCCTTAGTCGCCGTTAGTTTTTCAGCAGATAGCTGTCTGGATTTTGCAAAAACTGATAAGTGGCTACCTATATCGATTCTGTGATAAACACGGCAGTAGTTGTTATTTTTGTTTATATGTGGAGAGATGATTTTCGGGTATTTATCCAAACTGGTTTGAATTAGTGTGGATAGTTCCACTTTGTTAATGACCACGTTTAGTGGAGATATCGAGTTTAATATTAATTTCTTTTTGGTGGCTGTTAATGGGTCGTAAAATGTTTTATTTTTGCAGTCGATTATGAGACCAAATTTATTTAAGAAGTCAAATCCAAGGAGAGGATTTGTGATATCTGCGACCACAAATATCCAGGAAAATGACCTTCTCAAACTAGATAACCCAATCTCTAGGTTTGCTTGTCCGTGGCATTTTATCTTCTCTCCATTAGCAGTGGTGAGTGATAGTGGTGTTGGGTTTAATCAGACGCCGTTTAACATAGACGCTGGTATTATTGAGATACTTGCGTCAGTATCTACTATAAATTTTAATATTGTTGTCACTAATCGTGCATTGATTTGTAATAGCGGCGAACTCAAGGGGACAGACATGGTTTGCGCTGCTAGTTTCCCGAGTCTGTTGGTGTTGGTGTGGGTGGACGCAGAAATTGTCGCTGGTAGGGCCTGAAGGAATTTGTGTTTTACAATTTCTTCACCGATACCTATCCGTTTTGCTATCGATAGCATTTCCTGTAAGTATGTTGAGGGACGGCCGGTAATGGTAGTTGTTGACATTAATTTGTTGAGCAATTCTGGCTTAGTCCGTTCGTGGGCCTCAACTAATGAACATTTTATTTCCTCGTAGTTTCTTGATTCTAAAGTCGCTATAGGTATTTTTGCTACCACCTCTGCAGGCAGAGATGACATTTTATTATTTTTTTTTTTATAAGCGTTTCACTCCGAGCAAGGCATTTCACTGCCACTATTGCGCAGGGGGCTACATAGAGTGGAGAAAGATTGGTTAGATATAGGAAATCTCAGAAGGAGGGTGATAGGCTGGTAAGGATACCGAGAATGAGGGTTGAGTAGATGTTGAGAGTGTTGGGAGAATAGATGCAAGTTAGTGTGATAGGAGGTGTCTATTGACCCTACATTTAAACACCTGGAGATTGTAGCTGTCGGGAAAGCAAACATGTGGAAGGGAATTCCACAGGCGGGAAGCGCGAGAAAAGAAGCTGTTGGAGTAGAAATTACGGTTACATCTTATCTGTTTAACTGTAAAAGGGTGGGACCTAGTTGCTAGTGTAGTATCTCGTGTAAATTCGTACCTAGGCGGCACCAATGATCTAAGTTCATCGGAATAGAAGCCATGAAAGCATTTGTGGAAGAGGCACAGGGAAGCCACATCACGCCGGTGAGAGAGTGGTTGCAGCGGGTCTGCCAAGTCAGTATCAACCACGTTACAGATTCTCCTTTGTATTTTGTCAAGAAGCCCAAGGAGAGTAGCAGGGGCACCCGACCAGATGTGGCAACAGTATTCAATACATGGGCGGATGGTAGATTTATATATGTGCAGGATAGATTCAGGTGGGAAAAACTTCTGAGCCCTGCACAGTGAGCCGACTTTCATAGCGGCGGATTTGGCAATGGATTCGATATAGTCATTCCATTTGAGGTCCTCCGAGAGTGTAAGGCCAAGGAGGCATAGTGTTTTACTCTCTGGGAGGCAAGCCTGTTCCATGCTAATGGGAGGTAGATGCGATTGTCTATGGTGATTAGTTGGTAACAGCTTCGTTTTAGAAGCATTGAAATTTACTAGCCATTTCCTACCCCAGGCCACTATGGATTGGAAGTCCTTTTCAAGCTCGGCAGCGAGGTTCGCTTTGTCGCCCACATCGGGTTTTTGATCGAGGCGAGAGTAGATTGTGGTGTCATCGGCGTACATGCCTACTTGGGATCTAATGGCACCGGGGAGATCATTAATGTAGATCAGAAAGAGCGTGGGACCTAGGATAGAACCTTGAGGGACGCCCGCGTTCGTATGGTAGTTTTGGGAGGCATGCCCATTTAATACCACCTTCAATGTGCGGTTAGAGAGGAATGACTGGATGAGGTCAAACAGATGTCCAGTTATACCGTAGCTCCGCAGTTTGCATAAAAGGCCAGCGTGACAACGCTTTGGAGATATCCAAGGCAACAGTTCGGGCTTCGCCATTCTTGTCAAGAGCCTGGTATATGTACTCGGTAATGGTCGTTATCATATCAGCAGTCGACCTGGTGAAGCGAAAACCGTACTGTTTGTCCGAGAGAAGAATGTGGGTCGTGAGATGCTGAATCACCTCGGCGTTGATAATGGCTTCGAAAACTTTGCAGAAGATCGGAAGTAGACTGATAGGGCGGTAATTGGCGGGTTCTGAGGGTTCGCCAGAATTCTTAAATATATCGTTAGATTGCGCAGGTGGAATTGAGCTTCCAGAATGGAAAACCAGCCATTCACTGCCGTTTCCATGAACACTGGTGTTTTTATATTAATTTGCTGTAGATAGGCTTCTTCCATTTTTTTGTATATATATATATATATATTTGTGTTCTTGTAGACGAAGAAAAGAGGAAAATGTTTTTTTTTCTACTTACGTCGAAGATTCTCTCTTAAAACGTTTTCGACGTGAAGTTGAAATGAAGTTTCGAGAAGATTGCGTTTATATCCTTGAAGTCGTGGTCACCATTGTAATATTTGTACCTAGTATGTTTTGGATAATAATTAAGAGATACAAATATTAACCTGTTAAAACAAACTTTATTTAACTTCGTCTCCATTCTTGTGTGAGTCCCTCGTGGCTGGCTAAAATGTCCGCTAGCGGGAGTAGCACGTGTGTCTGGTGTGAAATCTTTTGAGGAACTAAAAATAACTGAACGGCTACTACTTGTTGGTCAGTAGGGATGAGAGAGAGAGAGAGAGAGAGAGAGAGAGAGAGAGAGAGAGGGATTTCTGGGATAGTAGTTCGTGACTTAGGTGGAAGCACCTGGAGAAGAGGAGGGAGAAGAAGACAAAGTTAATATGTTTAAGTTGTATTATTTCTGACCTCTAGTAAGGGGGTACTACAGTTATATTTTATTCGTTGGATAAAAGTATATAAATGGTTAATGAAGTTTGAAAATGTTTCCCAAGATTAAAAAGCAGAACTGTTTTATTACAAATGCTATGTAAAATATGAATATGGAAACAAAATAATAGCTCAGATCGATGATGGTGACGTTATCTTGACTAGTTAATTTAATGTCATGCAGTCAAAAGTTAAGGGAAAATATGGCAACTGTTTTATTCAGATACAATTGTACCTACAGACGAAATTTAGTTTTATCACAAGCAAAAATAAACGACTGAACGTATTTTTCATGAGCTTCAAAGGACTGTCAACCTTCTTTTAGCACATAACATTCGGAACATACTCTTAATCAAATAATGACTATGAGAAAATTTCCAAAGGCATCAGCCATTCGTATAAACCATTTGATTTATACTTGAAATTATATTAAAATGAAATGCTTGTATCATATCTTGTCACCTGCAGTTTTCATGTATCGCAGATATTTTTCAAAATAACATAATTTTGATCTACCCTGACTACCGTTACAATATAAAAACATCGAGCAGAGTCCATTTGAAAAACTAAGTGCTCCATTGCAACAGTCATTCTGCGGTTAGTGTTAATTCCTGTTTGCCACAGCCACACTATTATATATAAACTACTTTTTTTTCATTTAACATCATATATCTATCATCCAGGAAGGAGGGTGAAAATATTTACTTTTATCACATGCTTTATAAAGGAAGCATAAAGAAAGTTTTGTTATTAATTACATTTGACAGTTTTCATTATTCCTAAAAACGTGGAAAGTTATTAGTAATGATGCAGGGACCATTGTTAAGATACTTAGCACTCTCCTATCAAATGACACCTCAAGAAACACTGCTCTTATGCTTGATTTACATGTATAACATACTGTGGAAGAGAGAGAGAGAGAGAGAGAGAGAGAGAGAGAGAGAGAGAGACGAAGGACATGGTAAAATGGCATATATATATATATATATATATATATTAGAAGGACATATGTGCATGCAGATATGTGTCTGTATGCGCAAATGGAAAATAAGTATAACGTATAAATAAAGTTCATAAAGAAGGGCCTAATTATTTACATATTGCAGTAGAAGTCGACAATCGTATCATATAAAACGATATTTTGGAGTACACTAAATAATTAGATTAACCGAGCTTAGCTCTATTTACCCATTCTTGAATATCAAATTCGTAATGAAGTGATACATAAGGAATTTTGGAGTTATCATTTACTGTTAAGACTCTCAGTCATTGACATTAAAAATTCTCGAATTTCTAAAGGTTAAGTGCATTTAAAGTATTCTTATTTAGATATATCATGAATTTGTCATAAGAGTAATTTTTTTCCCCCATGGAAATTTCAAATAAGATGTCTGTCTGGAAAACATAACGAAAAAGGCTACAGAAGTACGCTTAACTACATAACAACTCTTCCACTTTTTAAAAAAAGAATTGGTAAACGTCATATTTCAACTTCGCTGTCTTGTTCTCATGTTTTGGGGATTTAATCAATAATCTCGTCCGTATTTTGCAGTTTCTTCGAGTTTAATAGCAATTTTTAGAAAAGCCATAAGTAGCAGTCGGGAATGGGACACATTTGAATTGTATTTGGGCTGATGCGATATTTTGCCAAAAACTTCTGTACGTTGTGAATGCGACGGTTGCCTAGTACCGATGTTCGCTCTTGTGCAACATGGTGTAAAATATCTGCGAATTATTCCATAATAAAAGGAAAGAAAAGAAAGAGTGCTGTAGTGTTTCCGGACAAATCTCTGTTAATTGATGAGACATGATTAATCAAGTGACTAAAAGTTTGCATAATCATTTGCAATATATTTGTTTTCGATTTCAAACAACAGATTCTACTATAAATAAGATATAATTGATAAATTAATTTTTATAAAGGTGTCATTTTATTTTTTACTCTTAATCCAATGGGAATCAAATACTCTCTTATATATTTTACAAATAGAGTGAAATGGAATGACCTGTATTATTTAAATTTGTTTTATTGTTTACAAAGATTTTTCGCACGAAATTTATTTATCTTCTTTTATAAATTGCATCTAGAGATTATTTGCAAAACAGTTATTGTCAAATATTTTATGTAAAATTCATAGATATGTGTTATCCAATGAAATAGTTTGTACTATTATGTATAGCGAGTAAGCATGAAACAATTAAGTCCCAATTTTCAATTTTAGATTGATATTTAGTATTTTTTCAGTAATTATAGCAATTTGTAGTGTCAAGAGATTATTTGCAAGAACTAGAATTTAGTATTATGTCTCGTAAAAAAGAATTAACAATGAATGAAAAGAACTATATAATCAAAGAAATTAGCAAAGGAAAGCCTTCGCTTCAAACTTCTAAGGATTTGAAAAGGGATCATCGAACAATCAAGAAAATATGTCTAATGGGAATTCAACCAAGAAAAAAAGTCTTAGGAATTTAACAAAGCGAGATCTATCACATATCCGAAGAGAATTAATAAAAAATCCAAATGCGTCAAGTGCGTTCATATTTGAGGCCACTTGAGCTCCTATGGTGTCAAGGGAAACAAGGTGTAAAGCATTAAGGAGTTTGCTGATGTAAAAAATCAAATAAAGAAACCCATTTTAACAAAAAAAAAAACTTAAGGAAAGAAGATTACAGTGGGCAAAAAAAAAAAAGAAGAAAAATACATGAAAACTGATTTCAGTAAAGTGTTTTTTACAAACGAATCAAGGATCACCCTCGATGGGCCCGATGGATGGACTCGAGGATGGGTTTGCAAGCAACATGACTCAAGAAAATTTTTTAAACGCCAACAAGGCAGCGGTGGGATCATGATATGGGCTGGGACTATTGGTAATGAATGGGTCCATTTAAAGTGAAAACGAGGTTAAAATGAATTCCAAAAGTTACTGTGATTTTCTAGAGCTATATCTCTTTGAATGACTTGATAACCAGTCTTTAGCCAAGCGTAGATCTATGATCTTTATGCAAGACAACGCACCAAGTCACGCATCAAAATTTACTAAATCCTGGTTGAAAGAAAAGTGATTTGTTAAAGATTCTCTTATAGACTGGCCTTCAAATAGCTGTGAATTGAATCCCATTGAGAACCTGTGGAGCATCCTCATTTATTCTAATGGAAGGCAATTCAACAGCAAGTGTAGCATCTGGGAGGCAGTTAAAGTTGCTGCAAACAACTTACCAACCGCTAAAATTGCAAATCTAACATCAGATGTTGACAATAGGCTGCTAAGAGTTATTGAAAAGAAAGGAGCATTTGAGCAATAAATTTTAGGAGGTTCTTATTATTTTTTGTTAATATATTTTTTATTTTTAAAATAAAATGTTTTTTTTATGTTTTTCCTTTAAGAAATTGATGAGTTTGTTTTTAAATCTTTTCATGTTATTTTTTTACATCAGTTTTACAAGTTATCATAATGTAAAAGTATCAAAATAAATAGTTGCAAATAAACTACTGACAGTCTATTAGTCTGGTTGTTAACTTAGTACAATTTTTCCAACCAAAGACAATAGTTTTCTCTATCACTATATATCTAAGTTAATAATATTGAGTAGAATCTAAACAACATAATAGGACTTTTAACATTAAAGACGTAACTCTTGATACCAATTCATAACTTGCATATAATCTCTAGACGCAGTTTATTGCCATTATCTTCTTTATTTTGCAGTGTAGGTAGGTGAAAACAAAATTTATTATTATTATTATTATTATTATTAACAATTTATTTATTCGGAATAACGTTATCGTCTTGATTGGCTGTTGTATTCGTCCAGCCTTCTTCAAGTGTTTCTCGTGTTCAATAACCTGGGAATATTATACTGAACCCATTTATTCAATAAATAATGATAACGTGTTCTAATGCCGCAATCAAAGTTCAGAGATATCCCATTGAACTAAAATATGATTTTCACCCATATATATATGTAAATATATATATATACTATAGTCATCCGCAGACAGATCTGTTTCGCTGTATCACATCTCATAAGTACGGCTTAGACTCCGTTCGCTGCCTAACCCAGGATTGAAACCCGACCGAATCGGCGTCAGTCGGCGATTCTACCCCTAGGCCACGAATGGTAGAAGAAGGCAGGCTTTATATATTTATATATAGTAACTAAGTTGTTGAACTCGTAGGTTTTTTAACCTTTTCTTCATGCATTTACTTTTATAAAGAGTGCTCGATACAAATGTAGAGCGTTATTGTTGTTACAATGTTTTTATAAATTCATAGTATCACTATACAAAAATTTTCGTGTTTCGAAGCCAGCTCATTATGTTGTTGGCTTCATCTTCAGGTGGTTTTTTAGAAATGAGAATTATCTAGTTGAAAAGCCCGTTTATTTGTGTTTGATTTGTTCTGTTTTTCTTTGGTGTTAGAGGAGTTGGTCTGTATTTTGAGTTCTGTTGACCTTTTTAAGGTCTTAGGGTTAAGTGTTTGTTTGTGGCTGAGTTCAGGATAGGTTAATCTATTTATCTTGGGAGGGTTTAGGCTGCTGGCGCCTTGCGTGTTGTTATTTGGTTTAGGGGTTGGTAGGTGTTGTTTTGTTTTGGGGTTGGTTTCTTCTTAATTTAATTTATGTTATTTTGTATTGGGGTGTGTGCTTTTTTGTTTTTTATTTTTTTGTTTTTTATCGTGTCGATATTTTTATTTATTTATCTACTATTCTACTGCAACTGCATTATTTTTTGTTGGTATTGTATACGGCTTGTTTTCTTTTTCTGTTTATTTATGGGGATGGTTGTGTGTATTTTTTGGGGGAGGGTTTCGTGGTTAGGGTGTTTTTTTGTTTACTTAAATTTTAGCGAGAAATATTTGCGATGTTTGCATATTACTGCTAATTCGTCTCTACGGTTTAATAAATCGTTGCTGTTAGGGTACTGAAGAATGTGCAGTTTTTCACTTAGACATAAAGGGCAGATGTCGTTAAGTGAGTTGCAAGTTCTAGTTTTTTCTAGGATTTTCCATTTTACTTTGGGTTTCTGTTTTGAATCGTTTAGCTTCCAAAAGTATGTGGAAATGGATGTTTGGTTTCGGTATAAGTTGTTTTTAAATGAGGTTAGGTGCAAGTACCAGCGCTGCTTAAAAGTATTCTTAGTTGATCCGATATACACTTTATTTATAGTTGGATTTTCGATGGATGTTATGTTGCATTGATAGATTATTGAGTTTGTTTTACATTTATTTTGTAGTGGGCAGTTGCTGGGGTTTCTACAATTACACATGTTTTCGTTGTTGGGTTTGGTTTTGACATCACAATGGGTGCGCTGGACTCCGCATAGTCCTCTGATCTCATCGGTTTATTTACTCTGTACAATCTCACCGCTCACCAAAACATTAATACACAGGACATAGGGCTATATAGAGACGACGGTCTAATGATAGTAAAAAACTCCACACACTTTAAAACAGACAAAATCAGAAAACTAATACATAGAGAATTCAAAGTTTTAAACGTAAAAGTTATAGTCAACACAAATTTAAAAGTAGCAAACTTCCTCGATATCACACTAGATTTAGTCAACAACAATTACAAACCATACATAAATATATATGATAGAGAGAGAGCAAAAGCCGGATTGATAGATAGATATATTTCACCATACAAATATGATACTAATTTCAAGTTAATCCTAATAATTTCTTTTTCATTATAATAGATTTGCGGAGCCAAAAAGAACCTTGCGGCCCCTAGGGAACTTGCGGCCCTCCACAATTGCGGGGTCTGCAGTACTGAGTACTGAGTCATAACTCCTCATCCTGTTTAAAAAAAATCCCAGACGAGCGAATTTCACCTAGAAGCATTTATCTGTTATTATCTTATCAATATAATGTTCATTTTTCTTAGATCTTTTTTTTTCTTTTCTTTGAATTACTCTTCTATATTCTTTCATTTCTGTTTCTATCATCGCCATTATTGTCAACAAGAGTTCTTAACAAGCTTTCTCGTTTCTTTTTGAAAATATTTATTGTTCAACTTTTTTCTGGATTAAATTAATTTTGCATTAATGATTTCTTTATTGTTTTTGTTTATCGGTATTCTCCTAGCCTTAATTGCCGTCATACATTTTATTAATAGGTTAAAATTCACTATTTCCTTCTATCTTGTAATGGTGTAGGAAAATTTGGTCGTTCAGGCTTTTTCATATTAAAAATTCGAACGTCCAAAATCCAAACAATATTAAAATAAAAAACAAAATAACTTAATTATACCTGTTAAATGCATTAGTTGTATTTATAGGCATATGTACATGAATGTAAAAAAGTAAAAAATGAGTTAAAATAGTCTTTAGTTGAGCTAATGTAGACAGTAACTCATCTAAAGACTATTTTTACTCATTTTTTACTCTTTTACATTCATGTCCATATGCCTATAAATATGTAGTAAAAAGATATAATTTAGAAAATACTTTTACTAGATGTTTCTAGTAAAAAGATGTGGTTGAGGAAAAACTTTTGAGTAATTGGTCCACAGTCAAATTTGTAATTGAGAAAAGACTTTGATCGTCAGCAAATATTCACTGACCGTCCCTGCTGTTGCTGTTGGAAATGATTCGTTTGAAGTCGCCGACATGTTTCTTTCAACATGTGCGGGCTAATGAAAAACGCCATACTGCCCCGTCTTCTGTTGTCTTTGAATGACATAAAGACAGTTGCATATTTCCTCTTGAAAGTAGAAATCTGCGGATTTTTATAAGAAATTTTCCCCACTACTAGGCTCGAGAACAATAGGGTTTTACTTTTCTCAAATTGGTCAAATATTTCACATGGCGATTTTAATTTCTAACCAATAGACACTTTCATTTAAACGGTGTGTGTTGTACTGAGAAACCTTTATTGCATGTTTGTAAATATTGTCTATTCTTGAGTAGAAAATTAAGCTTTGTTTTGTTTTGCATTTGTGTATTTAATTGTGTTGGAAACAGGGTTTATTTAAAATGGCACAAATAAATTTTTCAGTGTTGATTAGTAAGTTAGTAGGTCTTACTCATTAAAAGATTGGTGCAATGTTCCTTCCATATCTTTATTTTCTTTGTTTTTTCCTTTTACATGACTAAAAATGTTTAGTCTATAGCTACATATTTCCTCATTCTTTTATTCCACTTTCTTTATTTAAGAGCTTTTATTCGTAATCTATCTATCTATCTATCTATCTATCTATCTATCTATCTATCTATCTATCTATCTATATATCTTAAAGCTAAATTCTTTGTTTATGCCTCTAATTTAATTTCACCAATCTTGTTTATGTTTTCATGTTTGTCCTATGTATCTATTAACTTATTCACACACTAAACGTATTTACTCTATTTGTGACAGTGTAATTTAAAGTTGCTATTGGTAAACAACATTCCAGAACAATCCATGTGTTACTCTTTTTTTCACGACAGTCTCTTACATTTGTGATTTTATTTTTAGCAAATATTTTTGTTGTTATTATACATCATTTTTATAATGATCATATTTTTTTCTTTTTTCTTTTGATAATTCTTAGAATTTCTAACATATAAAATCTTTAACTAGTTAAAAGTATCACTATTCTTAATGATCTTTCTTCGTTGCATTTTATTAATATTAATAACTTTGCGTTTTATTCTTCGTTCTGCTTTTTTTTTGCTGTCATGTGCTTTGTAAACTCTTTTTCCCTTTCTTGCTACTTCATTTTTTTTGTTTATCTTTGGCCGTCATCTGGTTATCTGATTCATAGAACAACACAATAGTGGGCCTTATCCAGCAATGAGAAAAAAGTCACTTATACCGTCCTCTCGTGCCTACCCGACGAAAATGCCTTCCTGACTGACTAGTGAAATATCGATAATTTAACGCCAAGTTGAAGTCAAGCAAGGAACCAAGGGACCAGAAATCCGCCGGGGATTTAAATCGAGATGTATACCTAACAACGGGCCTTGACAACCAGGAGTGGTCTTTGACAAGTCGATGACTGGATCATTGATATAGGATGCCAGTCTAGACAATGGAAATGAAAATATAAAGGTAAAATATAAGAAGAACAATAAATAGTGAAAGTAGCTGTTGTGGAACAGATAAAGTATGACCAAGAAAAGGAAAATTTTAAATTGAAGAATAAAAGAAAAAAGAAAATCGATTGAACAGCAGGAAACTGAAAGAATCAAGTTAAGAGAAGGGTTAAAAATTAAAAGCATAATATGAAGCAACTGTAGAAGGAGGGGGTATTGGCATTAATGAAAAAAGAAGAAACGGAAGAAAATATTTTAATTTGAAGTGAAAAATAGTTGTAGTTAGTTGGCGTGGAAGTTTGGAAAGCAAATAAAAATTTGACAGAAAAAATATTTGTCATCGATGAAAGCGTGATGAGAAACTTTCTTGAATAACCTAAGCGAAAAACAAACAACCAAATGAACAGCAAGGAAAAAAATAAAGCAGAATAAATAAAAATGTATAAATAATAAACTGAAGCAACTAAAAGAACATCAAATTGTAACTAGGGCATTTGTTCAATAAATAGACGAATGTGAAATAATTTAGAAAAAAGGAAAAAGAAAAAAATGAAAACTAATTTTAAAAGAAAGTGAAAAACAGATATAAGATGCAAGAAATCTAAAACGGCACAACTGGATATGTATTTATTGAGGGAATGAAAAAATAATAAAGTTGGAAATAATATACATATAATAACATCAGAAATGACAAACAAAAGAGGAAGAAGTAATAACAGAAAAAGTGATTGTGAAGCAACTTTTAACGAGGCTCAATGTGACAAAAAGAAAAGAATAGAATTATGTTGGATCAGATTGTGTGGTGAAATGATGGGAAGCTGTGTAAGAAAATAATGGAAAAGATTAAAGTCAAGAGAGCAAAAGAGAGAAATATTTAACATACACAAATGAAAATGCAGAACGGAGAAAAGGATATACATCCAAAGTTCATTCTACTCGTTGTGTGTGTGTAGTTATCAGTGGTTGCTTTTATGAACCTTTAATCTATTTCAAAACACTATCTACACATTCTGAAAATATTAAATAAATGAATAAAATAAGAATAAATACACAATAAACAAGACAAATGTATAACACTGAGCATAACAATAAAATCTATGTCTTTGCCATTTAAAGTAAATCTGGAGCAAAGCCATACCCTAGTAAGGATCGAAGACATTAGCAATGACATTCGAGACCTAACTAAGTTTGTTCTAATTTTACGTTTGGAAAATAGTTCAATTTTAAAATTAATTACATGAAGAAAATCTTACTTGCACTATTTACATTGTTCATAATGTTATCTTTATCTTTGCTGTAGCCAGATATTGAAAGTCACAAATATTTAGGACAAGTTGCTGAATCACTTCAATACAACGCTTTTATCCACTGGGCCATGTGTACCTCAGGGAAAGGTAAACAAGAGAGGAGGTGAAGAAAAACCTTGCAGAATTGAGTTACTAAAGAGAAATAACTGAAACTGAGATATCCGGAAGAGGTGTTGGCACATGGAACTAGAACAATGGGTGAAATAAAGAGTTTAGTTAAAAATTCTAATTACCTGAAGAAGGCCGGACCGTACCACTGCCGGAACGTCGTGATTATAACAATAAAGATGAGGATAACGGTCCGAACAATATCAATAGTTTAAATAATTACAGTAAACTTAAAAAAATTTATTTAAAAAATTATCGTGCTAAATATTTTTTCTCGCCAAAATCTGTTTTAACATATTTATAAGTGTACCATTCGTCTTTTCTTTGAATATTGTTGTCACATATGCTCTGGCGCTCCTATTATATTTAAAGATTCTGGATAAAATCCAAAGAAAATGTTATTTATCATAACCTGGCATCTCAGCTGCAGTCCTTCCCCAGCGCCGTAATGTAGTTTTGCTGTGACTTTTCTATAAATACTTAAAGGTAATTGTTCTGATTAACTTTGTGTTATGGTACATAAACTTTATGAATTTAAGCGTAATGCTAGATTGGTGGTAAGATCTCATTATTTTACAGTTGAAATGTAACTGTAACATTTTATTCTCTCGCACTTCTCGTTTGCGAAACTTACTTCTGGCTTCTTGCTTCCCAGTCAAATTTGATCTTTAAAAATTTAAATGCAATATGTTTGTCTTTTTAATTTTTGTTCCTTTATTGTCCTTTCTCCTTAATAATAGTTTTTCTCATATTTATTAACACTCAGTAACCCATTGCGTCTTAGTGGCTTCATTGCCTTGCTTGGGATGATGGTGAAATGATTAAAAAAAAGACAATTTTTTTTTTATTCTAGAAAATGAATTAAATGTTTAACAATTTGATTGTATTGATAGCGAATTGGGCTTGACAAATGACCACAATTTACCCATTGCACCCTGTATAACAATTTTCTGTTTCGTTCTATTTCTGCTTATTTTATGATGTCTATTTTTTATTAGAGTTTGAACGTATCAGTGAAAGTAGAACGTTTGAAAAGACAAAAAGTAGAGTAGCCTCTACCGCTACAGGAATCGCCATCATCACGAATGAATGTACTGAGGATTTAGATAAGCCCGATTTGACGACAGTAGTAAGTTATCAAAACAGACTGAAAACAACAACCAGCAACCGTTTACCAACCGTTTACCAGGATACAAATCCTATATCACCTAATAATTAACTAAGACGCAACCCATCAGTTGTCCTGTGCAGATAAAAAAATGCAAAGAAATGACCAAATGTGTTGGAATATGCGTTCTTCACTTGATGTGATGTGGAAAAAATATTGAATACGTGAACACAACTTTTGTAAATCTATTGAATTTTTTCAATTGAATCTCTTTGGGTTTCTTTATATTATAACTTTTTCCTGATTATCTGACGCACCTTCTATATACTGATATGGTACGCAATACTGATTTATTCTAAATTTATCCTCTGGCCTTTTATCAGTAATCGGCAGCTGCTAACTGCTTCATTTGTCTTCATCCAGGTAGGTCATTCTTGATTTCATCACCTAAAGCGATATCCATTAAAACATTTCTTTGTTCTCTTGTTTCCTTTATATTTCAGCAGTTTACTTTCATTCTTTCAGTCACCCTTACCTGAAATCACATCTATTGGCATTCTAGCCTTCTTCTTTGCCACGTGGTACTGAACTTGAAATTTGTGAACAGTAGACAAGTGGGTGATGTTTTTTGCCCCCACCTATTCGCTTTTACACTCTTTCCTTTTCTTCTTATCTATTCACTTCTTTGTGTAAGAACTTGCTGTCGCATCTTGCTCTTTACTTATCTTTATTCATCTGGTTTAAAAGGAGGATCTATTGATTTTCTCATTTTCTCTTTATACAATGACCTTAAAAGAGTGTGTTTGCTTGTCGGAGCCTAGGTAAACATAGAAGTTATTGAAAAGAGAAAAGCGCTGTCCAATCTACGCTTTCTACTAAATATAGCAAAAATTGGTGTCTTATATGCCTTTGTTCATGGGTAAATTTGTGTGTGTGTGTATGTGTGTGTATGTGTGTTTATACATGCACATGTTAGGGGGAATTGAATAACAAACAGGAGGAAAGTAGATGAAGAAGAAAGAGATAAAGAGATTAAAAAACAGAAAAAAGTGACGATAAGGATAAAGAAAGTGTGCCATCTGTTTTTAAAATAGCAGCAAATCATTTTTATTTCAAAAGTATTTACACCTGTACTATTTTTTTATATTTTACGTAATGTCTTTTAATTTTTAAATGTATTAATAGTTTCATATTTAAGTAAGGTTCTTTTATTTTATATGATTATCACACACACACACACACACACACACACACACACACACACACACACACATATATATATATATATATATATATATAAATATATATCATAAACTTTGGGAAAAGAAAAAATAAATCAAAAATAAAACACTTCTTGTAATACGGATTGAATTAAATTTTTAAGACACCACCGACTTTAACTTTTTTTTAAAAAACTGATGAACAAATAAAAGTCATGTACATGAATTATTTAATTAAAATGTAAATATTTAGAAAAATAATTTATGCTGTTAATAAAATATTTTCATATGTAAAAACATCATTTTCACTAGCTTATTAATGTTAAGATGACAGATGTCTACAAATAGTAATTTAAAATAAGGCGAACAAAATTAATGAAGATCTGATCCGATAAAGTTTCTTTAAACTTTTCTTTGGTTAGTGGTAGCAGGTAAAAGTAACTTAAATTTTATCCCAGTAAAAGGAGAATAATTCATTAAACAAACAATTTGACTGCAAAGTCAAATTCCTGAGGAACTAGTTTGGATTTACTGTTATACTTATAAACATTTGTTTTGACAGAAATCGACCACTTATTTTATGCTTTCATGTGAATAACAAAAGTAAATATTTAAATAATTTGCTGTCACTATTTATTGCTAAAGTTTTAATCTAATATAATTTTAGAAAATATATTATTTGAGAAATAAAATATTGGATTAGTAAAAAAATTCATTTTGTATTTGTAGGTAAAAATTAAAGTTAAATTCTCCTCTTGTTATAGTTTATAAAAGGCGAGTGTTCTAAAAATAGAAAAAAGATAGACACACTGACGCCAAGAATTCAAAATTGGGCGGCAAAATAAGGAACCGTTTCTTTTGTAGGAGTAGGAGTAAGAGTAGGAGTAAGAAGTAGGAGTTAAGAACAGTAGTTTTGTGTAGGAGATTTGAAAAGAGGAAGACGCTAGTTAGTTGACCACTAGAGTCCGGAAGGGATAGGCTCGTTTACTACTAGCTTCCCACAGTGAAGAGAATTTAGCTAGTCTGCTCCTGTATCCACACAAAATTTAAAGGTTGTAACTTGATGTAAAAACCTAAAGTTTTATACCAAAAATAAACATCATTAATTCAAGTTTGTGTTATCTTCTAATTATGCCAAAACGAAGCAACACAACACTCTTCATATGAGGAGAGTTTAATTTTAACTTGCATACGTCAAAAGATTTTGACTTGATTGTGACATATTATATTTTTGTCTACTGATTCTAACACTGAAGATTTTCATTATATTATCTTTTGTTTTTCATTTTCAGAAAAGTAAAATTAAAAAAAAACAACAATGTAATTTATGATGAAGATACTGTGAATTGTCGATGTTTCAAATATGAGCTGCAAAATGTTGTGTTTGAATTTTCTATTTAAGCGATGCTCCATTGTCGGTCAGAGTAGATTGATAGCCATCAAATGAAGACATTACTTGACAATAATGAATGCTATAATATGTAAGAAAAAAGAACTTACTCAAGATATTCAAATCAAGTGTTGAAAATCATTTCCACAGACTTGGTTACGTTAGTTGTTTCTGTGTGGCTTCCGTGAGAGATTAGCATTTTAAACGCGAGACAAATTTTGACGACCGATGAAAAATAGACAGTTTCCAATAATGGAAATCTGAAGCAACCATGGAGCAAGATAAACGAAAAACTAACCGTATTAAAGGCGTTCTTCAAACAAATATCGTAATAAGATGAATATAATAGAAGTTAAACTGAGTCTGTGTTTGCATTTTCTCCAGAGGACTAAGAGATTGATTTGAACACGTAGTGCTACTATTTAGACCATTTGAAGGCCGTAACCAACGAAAACCAGTTAAAATTAATTAATAGAAAAAACCTAATGCAAAACAATGACAGTGTTATATTAGGCAGCATCATTGGAGTACTGAATAGAGCAACAAAATTATTCTTTGTACAAAATATTCTGTAATATCTTAAATATTTTTCTTTGAAATGTAGAAACATGAAAACTCCAATACAAGACAGATATTTAAATGTCTCAAAACTTAGGTCGATTTCTGTTTCTCAACTCCCACTACACATACGCACACATATATATGTATATGTATACGTGTGCGCGTGTGTCTATGTGTGTGTGTAGTGGAAGGGTGTGTGTGTGTGTGTGTGTGTGTGTGTGTGTAGAGGAAGTATGTGCGTGTGCGTGTGTGTGTGTGTGTGTAGCAAGGAAAGAGTTTTTTTTTGAAAATTGAATATTTGTTTTCACCTGTTATGATGTTGATAGTTGCTCATTCGACGTTAATCTCGCAAGTTTATCTTTTATATTTTTTTTAATCATATCACCCCAAGCAAGGCGATAACGCCACTGATGCGCAGGGGGCTACGTAAGAGTAAAAAGATTGGAAAAGAGAAAGTCGGAAACCGCATCCTAAACAGGAAACAAGGGATGAGCCTCTTCACCTGTTCAATAGACGTGGGTGGAGTGTGAACCGAGCGATAGTTTAGTCTATCTAATCCAATTGAAAAAAAAATAAAGAAAAGAGTGAAAAGATTGGAAAAGAGAAAACCGGAAACCGCATCCTAAACAGGAAACAAGGGATGAGCCTCTTCACCTGTTCAATAGACATGAGTGGAGTGTGAATCGGGCGATAGTTTAGTCTATTTACTCCAATTGAAAAAAAAATAAATGAAGAGTGAAAAGATTGGAAAAGAGAAAAACCGGAAACCGCATCCTAAACAGGAAACAAGGGATGAGCCTCATCACCTGTTCAATAGACGTGGGTGGAGTGTGGACCGGGCGATAGTTTAGTCTATCTAATCCAATCTAGTCTGATATTTATTGTACGAATATGTAAAAATATGGCACATGGCCAAGTAAGGGGATGGAGAAAGCTGGTCATCATCTGTCCTAATTTAACTTAGCTATTCACTTTCGTGGACCCTGGCACACTACAATAATCCTTACACCATAATACCACATTCTTACTTACCATTCTGAATACATCCAACATAATACCTTAGATACTCTATGAAGTCCTACTTAACTACCATTTGTACAATTTTGTGTGGAGGGCGGGGGCAGAAAATAAGAATATAATATATTAAAAATTTCCCAAATAAATATATACAATCACAAACAATATTTACAAGAAACTAAACAAAATCATATTAGTAATAAAGTCCCCACCCCAACTTCTCTGAAATGTGACAAAAAATCAGTTTACTGGATGGAAATAAAGCAAGACTTCAAGAATATAGTAATGCCACTAATCCAGTCAGTAAACACTCACACAAACACTCACACAAGTAAACACTACAACAAGAACGAAAAAAAAAAAAAAAACGAAAAAAAAAAAACGAAAAAAAAACACACTTGAAAACGAAAAACGCCACGCATCCACCAGAGAACTAACATTCTGCACACCTAAAAGAGGAAAGGGATGGGGGATCAAACTAGGAGAAACATGGAGACAAAAAGAAAAGTGGGGACTAATGAGCATCCATAACATAGCTAAGTTAACTTTAATAAAAAATTAAAATTAAAAATCTCCTATTCTAAACTTAACATGGTGAGGCTGCTCATATCCCCACGATACACCTAAAATCCTGACGCCTAACCGGCATCAAACAACCACTCTAAGGTCAGCAACTTTTACTAGACAGATTCGCACAAGACTAACCCACCTTTTTGCCAAATTCTGATAGAGCGAGACGTTTCCTTTTCGTCATAATCTTGACTTTAAGCTGGGCGCCTGGGTTGAAATGTCTCACTAACGATGAGGCATCACTCACCTGGCTGATGATTCGTAAGGCACACTGTGTAGGCAAGAAACTTCATGCGGGGGGCCTACAATGAGTTTCAACCTGCGTGCCTTGTGGGCTATCGACAGAAACCGTCGAACATACCTTTTCTCACTTCAGTGTTTCGTTGTGCAAGTTTCTTGAAGATCTCATGGTTTGTATGTTGCACGGAAAGTTCTTTGTCTTTCTGGCTAGTTCTGTTTGTAGCAATATCGCACCTCCGTTATCTAAGACTATGTGCTCTTTTGCTTACTAGGGGTTATGCGAGTTGTGATTTGGACGGCGTAACAGAAAGAATTCTATGGCGATGAGAAGTTTACGTCTTCCCAACTGATCTTGTTCTTTAAGCATCAGTTTAAAGTCAAGATTATGACGAAAAGGAAACGTCTCGCTCTATCAGAATTTGGCAAAAGGTGGGTTAGTCTTGTGCGAATCTGTCTAGTAAAAGTTGCTGACCTAGAGTGGTTGTTTGATGCCGGTTAGGCATCAGAATTTTCACTGTGCTGGAGGGAACATGAGCGCCCCTCCATGTTAAGTTTAGAATAGGAAATTTTTTATTTTATTTTTTCATTAAAGTTAAATTAGCGCCTTTTTGTCCTTATGTTTCTTTTAGTTTAATCTCCCATCTCTTCCCTCCCTTTTTGGTCACCAGGAATGTTAGTTCTCTGGATGCGTGGCGCTTTTCGTTTTCAAGTGTGCTTTTTTCGTTCTTGTTCTAGTTTTTAGATGTGTGAGTGTTTGTGTGAGTGTTGTCAGATCGGATGAGTGGTATTACTTAAAGCCATGCATTATTTTCGTCCAGTGAACTGGTTTTTCTGTCACATTTCAGTAATGTGGGGTGCTTTATTACTAAGACGATTTTCTTTAGTTTCTTGTAAATATTGTTTGTGATTGTATATATTTATTTGGGAAATTTTTAATATATTCTTATTTTCTGCCCCCGCCCTCCACACAAAATTGTACATATGAGAGTTAGGTAGGACTTTATGTTGGACGTATTCAGAATGGTAAGTAAGAATGTGGTATTATACTGTAAGAATTATTGTAGTGTGCCAGGGTCGACGAAAGTTTTTTTTTTTAATCATTTCACCCCAAGCAAGGCATTCCACTGCCACTATTGCGCATGGGGCTACATAGGGGAAGGTAAATAGAGAGAGTGGTTAGATATAGGAAATGTCAAAAGGAGAGTGATAGATGGGTAAGGATACGGAGGCTGGGTAGATGGGAAGAGTGTTTGAAAGAATGGAGGTGAGTTAATGTTTTAGGAGGTGTCTATTGACCTTACATTTAAATTCCTGGAGATTGTAGCCGTCGGGGAAGCAATCATGTGGAAGGGAATTCCACAGTCGGGAAGTGCAAGAAAGGAAACTGTTGGAGTAGAAATTGCGGTTGCATTTTATTGGTTTCACTGTAAAAGGGTGGGATCTAGTTGCTAATCTAGTATCTCGTGCAAATTCGTACCTAGGGGGCACCAGTGAGCTAAGTTCATCGGAGCAGAAGCCGTGAAAGTATTTATAGAAGAGACACAGGGAAGCCACGTCGCGCCGGTGAGAGAGAGGCTGCAGGCGATCTGCCAAGTCGGTATCGATTACATTACAGACTCTCCGTTGTACTTTGTCGAGAAGCCCGAGGAGAATAGCAGGGGCACCCGACCAGATATGGCAGCGGTATTCAATGCACGGGCGTATGGTAGACTTATATATGTGCAGGATAGATTCAGACGGAAAAAACTTCCTGGCCCTGCACAGAGAACCGACTTTCTTAGAAGCGGATTTAGCAATGGATTCAATATAGTCATTCCACTTGAGGTCCGCTGAGAGTGCGAGACCAAGGAGGCGTAGTGTTTTGCTTTCTGGGAGGCAAGCCTGGTCCATGCTAATGGATGCGATTGTCTATGATGGTTAATTGATAGCAGCTTCATTTTAGAAGCATTAAAATTTATGAAACCATTTCTTACCCCAGTCCACTACGGATTGGAGGTCCTTTTCAAGCTCGGCTGCAAGGTTAGCTTTGTCGCACACACCAGATTTTTGATCGAGGCGAGAGTAAACTGTGGTGTCATCGGCGTACGTACCTACTTGGGATCTTATGGTATCAGGGAGATCATTAATGTAGATCAGAAAGAGCGCAGGACATAGGATAGAGCCTTGAGGGACACCCGCGTTCGTGTGGTAGTTCTGGGAGGCATGTCCGTTTAATACCACCTTCAATGTGCGGTTAGAGAAAAAAGACTGGATTAGTTCAAACAAATGTCCAGTTATACCATAGCTCCGCAGTTTGCATAGAAGGCCAGCATGCCAAACTCTGTCGAACGCTTTAGAGATATCCAAGGCAACGGTTCGGGCTTCGTCATTCTTGTCGAGTGCCTGGTATATATACTCGGTGATGGTCGTCGTTAGCATATCAGCAGTAGACCTGGTGAAACGGAAACCATATTGCTTGTCCGAGAGGAGCCTGTGTGCTGTGTGCCTGATGCTGAACCACCTCGGCGTTGCCAAAGATCGGAAGAAGGCTGATAGGGCGGTAATTTGTGGGGTCCAAGGGTTCTCCAGTGGGGTAGGACAGATGATGACCCTATCCCCGTATTAGGCCATGTGCCACATTTGTACATTTTTATGTGCAATAAATATTTTAGCACATTGTTGGTAAAAATTAAGAAATAAATTGTCCACTAAAAAAATTTTTTTTCGAAAAATTTCACTCACTGGGAAACTGGTAAGCGTGCCTGATAATTTTTGTCTTTTGTTTTGATTGCTTGTTGAAATTTGGGAACTCATCAATGAATTAACTTAATTTTTTTTTAGTTGCTTGTTTAAAGTTTGGAACTCATCAATTAATTAAATTTATTATTTTCTTTTATTTGCTTGCTTAATTTTAGGAATTCATTAACGAATACTTTTTAATTTATTGTTTTCTTTTGGTTGCTTGCTTAATTTTGGGAATATATTTTATTTACCTACTGTACAACACATTTTATATTTTGTCCTTTTCATAGCGGTGGTTATTTATTTTTATTTAAAAATGAGTCAGCACGTTTCGTTTATCTTGTGTTTTCTTTATGGGAGGGAGTACTGCAAAACTATTGGCTTTTAAGGCTTCTTCCAACTTATACAGTTAAAACTTAGTTAATTTTTGTCTTTAATAGGAGTAGATAGACCATTCTATCGGCCGGTTCGCACACCCCCCTCTTCTTTTGGACAGAAGTAGAGGCGCACGCCTTGTTTCCTGTTTAGGAAGGGGTTCCTGGTTTCTTCCCTCTCGTCTGATCCTAGTCATATTGCTGCCGCAAGCCTTTTGCAGTGTTTGTGGATAGTGGCAACGTATCTTCATTCTGAGGGTACCGGGTTGGCAGTTTCGTGGTTGCTGCTTCCGACTGGTAGTTAGGAGCCCGAACTCGTGTGTAGTGTCATGAGAGGCTGCTTTGATCAACAACAGTTGAATAATATCAGGGTTATATGTAGTGCCATGTCGCGCATAGATGGGTGGCCCTGCATGAACCTCCGGTGTGCAACCCTGAGGCCACATTATGATGCAGTCTGCGCTAGTTTTCTCTCACATGCTGCTTACAGCGACCGACTGACTGTACTCTATGCCTCTCTTCTAATAAAACTTTCATGAATACACAGTATCATAATAGTAAATCTAAACCAGCTAACCTAAAAACACC
The DNA here is from genome assembly GCA_037127315.1 of Ascarosepion bandense. Taxonomy (NCBI): domain Eukaryota; kingdom Metazoa; phylum Mollusca; class Cephalopoda; order Sepiida; family Sepiidae; genus Ascarosepion; species Ascarosepion bandense. The sequence goes on from JBBBDQ010001973.1 coordinate 2,285,379, forward strand.
CAAACCCATCAACATCTCTTTTACTAACATATGAGGTATACGCACCAAATTTTAAAGTGTCGAATCCTTCCTCCAGTCAACTCACCTGACATCCTAGCCCTCTGCGAAACTAACCTTGACTCTTCTATTCTCTCTTCTGAATTCCACGTCCCTGGTTACTGTTGTGGAGTATTACCCACATAAGATAATGGACACGTCATAGGACTATATGTAGCCGAGGGTTATTAACACTCGGAGTGTTGCTGAGACTCTGTGCTTAGCTGGCATTTGCCTCTGCAACTATGACACTGTCAGCTCTCTGCCTTCCGAGCAGAGAGCACTAACCCAGTCGTGGTTCCGCCGAAGGGTAGAATCACGACTGGGGAAAAATAGACAGACATTTTTGGCCTGGCTATATGGCCGGGAAGATCCACAATAAATAGACCTTGTGTCACATCTAGCCTTGCGTGGGAAAGTTGGTAAATACTGTTGCTGAGACTCCGTGGAGACTAGTAGTGTTCACTGACTGACTTACAGTACAATATTCTTTTTTGGCATATCTATGTGTATATCTTGTATCGTTGTATTGTTTTGTCTAATATATGTCTAAACATACACTGGCGTTTGTCTTATTATTGATGGTCCTACTTTAGGTCCACATCAACTGGTGACAAAGTATTCGAACTCACACAAAATAGAAAAAATTCGACACAAGTAAACTTTCTTACGTCTATCACCACATCAACTGGCTATTCGAACTTTACACGGAAAAACAAATTTTTCCCACTCCACATCGACTAACGATGAAGTATTCAAACTCGTACAGGAAAGAAATTTCTTTTTTCTATCGCCACATTAACTAGCGTCAAGATATTCGAATTCATACAGGAAAAAAGAAAACTTTCATACCATTATCGCCATAGTAACCGGTGACGGACTCTTAAGAATTCGACAGAAAAAAAAAAATTCTATTTATCAGAACATTCAAAGTGACCCTCCCCACACATACAGTCGGCCATATACTTGAGTATCTAGAAAAATATACCCAAGCGGAACTTGTTACAAGAAAAATCTGTAAGCAAATTAATTTTATTTTTTACATACGTCTTTCTTCTCGGAAAAAATGGAAGAATTATATAAAGTATTGCTTCAGTTAATGCAAAAAAAACAAAAACAAAAACGACGAATGTTTATTATTACAACAGCAAAAACCGACGAACGGTTACTGTCACTTCAACAAAAAATAAACGAACAACAACAGCAACAACAACAAGAGTTATTACAAGGCAAACATTCTGAGAATGACACTGCGTTTTCCCAAAGTACCATATGGAGTATCATGGAAATATTCGAATACGTGCCCGATAACGAAAAAGCTTTTGGCGCTTATTATAAGCGGTATGAAGATTTATTCAACGTTGACTGCAGTAACTGGTCAAACGCGAAAAAAGTACGTTTATTGGTACAAAAATTGGGTACAGCAGAACACAGTAGGTTTGTTGATTTTATCCTCCCCAGAAAAACGACAGACTTAGAATTCTCGGAGACTGTTAAACTACTATCGTAACTATTCGGGACAAATACCTCACTGTTTCACAAAAGGTGGAAATGCCTGAATCTAGTTAAGGAAGAACAGCAAGATTATCTAACTTTTGCTACCACAGTGAATAAACACTGTAATGACTTTGGCGGAATTATCTGCCGATAACTTCAAATGCCTTGTTTTTGCTCAAGGTCTGATCTCAGCTGGAAATTCAGAAATAAGACGTCGGGTATTGACCAAATTGAATAAAGAACCAGAATTAACACTACAAAAACTGTCAGAGGACTGCCAGAGAGTCACATCTATAAAGAGCGACTCGAAAATCATAGAAGAGTCAGGCCATATTAAAAAAATTAAAACTAGACAAAAACGCTACTCTCTAGAAGGAGAGAAGAAAAAAAATTTCGACAAATATACGAAAAGACAGGAAAATCGCCCCCCCCCCCCACACACCCAGGGCCGTGCTACATTTGTGGTAAGCTGCATTGGATGAGATTTTGTCCATCCAAAAAGAAGAAAACCTGTCAAAACTGTGATATGGTTCGACACTTTACGTCAAGTTGCTGGTATGTAAAAAATCCAGACAAGAGTTAGACAAGACACAATCTAACGATAGTGAAGATGGCAAATTACGGAAATACGTAACAGTGAAAATTTTAAATAGAACAGTCAAACTTCAGTTAGATAGTGGGTCTGACTTGACAATCATTAACCGACCTTATTAAAATTCCCCGAAACAGCGCGATCGGTGACAGGAGAAAAATTAAACGTTCTAGGTGAAGTATTCTTTACAGTTACCATGAACGGAATGACTAAAAACTTAAAGCATATGTAATGAAGAATACAGTAAATTTAATCGGAACAAACTGGATTGAGAAATTTAATCTGTGGGATTGTCCGTTAAGTATGTTCTGTCGAAAAGCTCAGTCTACTACTATATCAAGGAGCGAAGAACTAAAATCTAAATTAAAATAAAAATTTCCGGAAGTATTCTCAGGAGGTTAGGGAAAATGCACGAAAATCAAGGCTCAGTTGCAATTAAAGGATAATGCGAAGCTCGTGTTTAGGAAAAAAAGGTATGTTCTATTTGCAACAATTGAACAAATAGATAAAAACTGGATAGATTGGTGGATTCAAAAATCTTATCTAAAATCGACTTTTCAGAGTGGGCAGCACCAGTAGTATGTAAAGAAAAAAAAACGAACCAAATCAGGGTATGTGTAGATTTTTCAACAGGGTTAAATTCATCACTCAAGGAGCACCATTATCCGTTACCGAGCCCAGAGGAGATATTTGATAAGCTGAACGGAGGAAACATTTTCTCTAAAATTGACTTGTCTGATGCGTATTTGCAAATTGAAGTCGACGAGGAGTGCTCGAAATTATTGTGTATTAATACACATAGAGGCTTGTATAAGTTCAACAGATTAGCCTTTGGTATCGAGGTCGCCCCTGCCATTTTCCAACAGATTATGGATACTATGCTAGGTGACCTCGATTATGCAACCGCTTATCTTGATGATATATTGGTCAGGATCAATAGAAGACCACAAAATGCATATCAAAAACGTATTAAGCAAAATTAAAGAATACGGGTTTAAGGTAAAAGAAGACAAATGCGAATTTTTTCTACCCCAAATCAAATATCTGGGTTATATCATCGACAAGGAAGGACGAAGCAATATTCCCAAATCGAGAAGGAAGCGCTGAGCATAATTCTTGCGATAACAAAATTTCGCAGGTATTTGCACGGCAGAAAATTCGTCTTACAAACGGACCACAAGCCTCTGTTAGCGATATATGGTAACAAGAAAGGCTTACCGGTGTACACCGCTAATCAACTGATCCGTTGGGGAACGATTCTCCTAAAGTATAATTTTGAAATAGAATACCTTTCATAAAAAATATTTGCCACGCAGATGGTTTGTCGAGGCTGGTCCCCAAAAACAAAGAAGTTTTTGAAGATTCAATCATAACAACACTTAGAACAGACTGTGAAATTAAGAGCATGATCGCGAATACGGCAAGAGAGTCTCACTGACGGATATAAAAAAGGAAGCTCTCAAGGATGAATTTATCACATCAACAAAAAATAAAATAAATATGAAAGATTCAAGTGTGTCTGAAGTTTTTTCCCTGTGCGACGAAATATTGCTTTATAATGAGCGGGAGGTGATACCCAAAACTTTGCAGAAAAAAAAATCTTACGAGATTTTCACACGCGACACCCAGGGAAAAATAGAATGAAAAGCTTGATGTGAGGATACGTCTACTGGACCAACATGGATAGGAATATTACTGACCCGATCGACTCGTGTAACGGGTGCGCATTCGCCGCGAAAGCCCCACCAATAACGTGCAAACTTTGGTCTTGGTAACGGATTCACATTGACTTTGCGTGTCCGGTTGAAGAGCAATACTATCTCATAGTAGTCGATAATCACACGAAATGGCCGGAGGTCCTACGTTGCAAAAGGCCAACGACGGAATGTACTATAGCGTTCATCCATGAACTCTTCGCGCAGTTTGGGGTAGTGGACACGATAGTCACAGACAATGAGACACAGTTCACGTCTGGTGAATTTAAACAGTTCTGTGAATCATTCCAGGTTAACAATATAACGACCCTCTAGTACCATCCGAGGTCAAACGGTCAAGCAGAGAGATTCGTAGATACCCTCAAGTGAGCCCTTAAAAAAGTGCAAGGCATCTCAACAAACAAGGCGTTGCGACAGTTCCTCCAAGTGTATCGGATTACACTATATCCTAAAACACCCACAGGACGCTCACCTGCTGAAGTAATGTTTGCCAGAAGGATAAGTTCGGCATTATGTTTGCAGAGAGAAGGTACTCTTCAAACTCTACAAGAACAATATGACGTTTTGGGAGGTGAGATTTGTGAAGCAGAGAATCGGAGACCTTGTGTATATAATTCAAGGACAAAAAAAAGTACATAAACGCCATCAAAACTAGATGAAGAAATGTCGTGTAAACGACACAGAAGAGTCACCACCTGTCATCGAAGTACCAATTGACGTTATTTATGAGAACTTTGATCTTGAAGCCCCCCAGGTTTCGCCTGAAAAAAGGAGGTCCAACAGGAAAAGGAAGTTTACTGATCCCCTGTGCATTCACCCCAAGAGAAAGAATTATGGAACACTTTTCCAGGGTAAAAAAACTCTTGGAAGGAGGGTGTTGTGGGGTATTACCCACATAAGATAATAGACTCGTCATAGGACTATATGTAGCCGAGGGTTATTAACACTCGGGGTGTTGCTGAGACTCTGCACTGGCAGTTGCCTCTGCAACCACGACACTGTCAGTCCTCTGCCTTCGGGTAGAGGGCGCTCTCTGCTTCCGAGCAGAGAGTACTAACCCAGTCGTGGTTCCGCCGAAGGGTAGAATCACGACTCGGTAAAAATAGACAGATATTTTTTGGCTCGGCTATATGGCCGGGAAGACCCACTATAAAATGACCTTGTGTCACATCTAGCCTTGCGTGGGAAGGTTGGTAAATACCGTTGCTGAGACTCTGTGGAGACTCTAGTAGCGTCCACTGACTGACTTACAGTACAGTAATCTCTTTTGGCTTTTCTATGTGTATATCTTGTATCGTGCTATTATTTTGTCTAATATATGTCTAAACCTACATTGGCGTTTGTCTTATTATTGATGGTCCTAATTTAGGTCCACATCAGTTACCTTCTCCTCTTCAGGAAGGACTCCAATGTCCACATGCATGGGCTTGGTGTCTACATCAATGGACACCTCCCTCTAGTTAGGGTGATCTCTCTTGAATCCCTAGATTATTCTTATATGTTACCGTCTGTTCCTAGTAAGCTCAGTTAGCTATCTCTTCTTCCTCTACCGCTCTCCCTCATCTCTCGACTGTTCCATTCTTGACAGCAATAATATTGACTAGGCCATTTCCATTCATTCGTCTGCCCATATATTTGTGTTTGGCGACTTTAACGCCCACCACGACAAGTGGCCGAGAAACTGTCACAGATCTTGGTGGTGTCCACACCATGAATTTCTAAATCACTCAGTTCCTTACGCAAGTGGTAGAGTTCCCCACGCGTTTCTCTAATAACCCTAACGGACCTGAATCATTGCTAGATCAGTTTTACTTCCATTCCTGACTCTTGCAATGTCAAGCAACTCTGCCCCCTCGGAAACGCTGACCATGCAGCGATTTCCGTTAACATATCCTTCCACTCCCACCCCACCCAAGAACCTCAGACTAGCAGAATATCATACTGCTACCAAAGAGCCGATTGAAACAAAGTCTTTAGCTTTCCCGTTGGGGACTGTGCGGTCGAGATCTCTTCTTAAGTTTAGGCTGGCATCGATGCTTTCATCCTAGCCAGGAAGTTGCGACTTAAACATCACTCGTCGATCTGGTTCTCCCCCGCTTGTTCGGCCGCCATCGCACATCGAAATCACTTCTTCCGGCTTTATCGGAGTCACTCGTCTGATCAAAACAGGCGCCTCTTTGCCTCTGCTCGTAATGAGTGCCAGAGGATACTTAAAGAAGCTAGGCTGCTTTTTTCAGCCAGAATGAAGCAGCGCATAGCATCCCGTAAGTTCGGTTCCAAAGACTACCGGAGGCTCTGAAAAAGTGTACTAAACAATAGAAATTCCCCAATCCCCGCTCTAATGAACTATTTTGTGGTCCTCGCCTCTACAACATACAAGGCCGAGTGCTTTGCTCGCAGATTCTCCACCAACTCGACACTGGAATCGTCTGGAATATCTAAACCCTACTTCCCACCCCGAACTGAGGCCCAACTGAATCACATCCACATTACCCCCTTGGTGGTCTCTAACATAATTTCAAAGCTTGATCCCCATAAAGTGAGTGGAGGCGACAGAATCCCAATCAGTGTCCTGAAGAGATGCCCCCTGAACTCTCCTCTGTTCTCTGCAAACTCTATAACTACTGCTTTTCTACTTCTTGATTTCCTGCCTGCTGGAAGTCCTCCTCCGTGGTTCCAATATATAAAAATACTGGTGAACCCCTTGACCCATCTAATTATCGCTTTATCAGCCTCCTACCGATCTTTGGCAAAGTGTTCAAAGCCATCATCAACGCTGGGGTGGTACAGCATCTCACAGCCCAAAGACTCTTCTCTGACAAACAATATGGTTTCCGCTTCACCAGCGCTACTGCTGATATGCTCACGACCATACCAGGCTCTCGACAAGAACGGCGAAGTCCGAACTGTTGCCCTAGACATCTCCAAAGCGTTTGACAGAATCTGGCATGCTGGCCTTCTATGCAAGTTGCGGGGCTATGGTATAACTGGACAATTGTTTGACCTAATCCAATCATTCCTTTCAAATCGCACAATGAAGGTAGTATTGAACGGAGATGTCTCCCAATACTATCACACGAATGCAGGTGTCCCTCAAGGCTCTATTCTAGGTCCTACGCTTTTCCTTATCTACATTAACGATCTCCAGATGCAATAAGATCCCAAGTAGGCATATACGCTGACGACACTACAGTTTACTCTCGCCTCAATCAAAAATCTGCCGAGGCTGACAAAGTAAACCTCGCCGCCGAGCTTGAAAATGATCTCCAATCCGTAGTAGACTGTGGTAAGAAATGGAACGTGAATTTTAATGCTTCCAAAACGAAGCTGATATCTATTAACCATCACAGACAACCGCTCCTATTCCCCGCCCCCATTAGCATGGATCAAGCTAACCTCCCTGAAAGTTATACACTGCGCCTCTCGGGTAAACTCTCACAACAGACCTTAAGTGGAATGACTATATAGAATCCATCGCTAATTCCACTGCTAAGAAGGTCGGTTCTCTGTACAGGGCCAGGAAGTTTTTCCCGTCTGAAACAATCCTGCACATATACAAATCTACCATCTGCCCGTGCATTAAATACTTCTGTCATATCTGGTCGGGTGCTCCTGCTATCCACCTAAGGGTCCTTGACAAAATCCAACGGAATAATGTGATCGATCCCAACTTGGCAGCTCGGATACAGTCACTTTCTCACCGGCGCAATGTGGCTTTCCTGTGTCTCTTCTACAAATACTTTCACGGCTTCTGCTCCGGTGAACTTAGCTCAGTGGTACTCCCTATATATGAATTTACTCGAGCACAAGATTAGCAACTAGCTCCCAACCTTTTACTGTGAAACCAATAAGTTGCAAAAGCACGTTCTACTCCATTAGCTTCTTTTCTCGCACTTCCCGCATGTGGAATTCTTTCCATTTACTTGCTTTCCCGACAGCTAGAATCTCCAAGAATTCAAATGTAAAGTCAATAGTCATCTCCTATCTCACTAACTTGCATCCTCTCTCTCATGCTTTTTCTCCGTCCACTCCACTCTCATCAGTATTCTCATTCTTCTCTTATCCACTTCCTGAAACCCCTGTAACCTGTCACACTTTCTCATAACTTTCCTCCTATGTAATAGTGGCAGTAAAATGCCTTGCTTAGAGCGACACAATTATAAAAAAAAACAAAAACAATTTTATGAGATAATCAAGTAACATTTTGCTTATTTATAAAATGAACATGTCCATTAGAATTGCATTTTTATAGAAATTAATTATATCCGTCATGGGACAAAATAAAAGTAAGAACATCAAAATAATATTGCTCTTAATTTTAGAGACGGTTGTAGAATAGCGATCTGAGTAGTGGTGATAAAAAGTAAACGAAATTAGAATGACAGAATATAAGCAAAAAATTCAGAATAATATTACCACTACTTTATCAACGGATGTAGAATAACGATCAGAGTAGTAGTGATAAAAGGTTAGGGTAATTAGAATGACAAAATAGAAGTAAAATTTCAAAATAAAAAGAATATTACTAACTAGCTATTTAACGAACAAGGTGAAAAATTCAAGGTGAAAAATTCTAATTTCTACTGTTACGAAGGTAAATAAAAAATATCCGCACTTTGCCATTACACATCATTAGGTTTATCCCAATGTCTTCTGCTCGTGCATCTTTATAGTTAGTTATATTGTAGTCACGTGATCGGAGTTTGAGTTTGATCGCGCCAGTTTTCTTGCTGTTTTTACAGTGTAAACATGGCCGCTTCGCTAACAGTGTGCATCAAGGAGGAAAAAAGGACATTGATCCGAATCTGCAAGAAACAAATATCCATTACAAATATCTATAGCTTGCTGAATCTTTACGTCGGCATTGGAGGCTAACGGGAGTCCTGCTTCTGTTGCAAGATTTAGTTTTTTTCTAGGATTTTCCATTTTACTTTGGGTTTCTGTTTTGAATCCTTTAGCTTCCAAAAGTATGTAGAAAGGGATGTTTGGTTTCGGTATAAGTTGTTTTTGAATGAAGTTAAGTGCATGTACCAGCGCTGCTTAAAAGTGTTCTTAGTTGATCCGATATACACTTTATTTATAGTTGGATTTTCAATTGATGTTATGTTTCATTGATAGATTATTGAGTTTATTTTACATTTATTTTGTAGTGGACAGTTGCTAGAGTTTCTACAATTACACATGTTTTTATTGTTGTCTTTTGTTGTATTTTGGTAGTCGATTTTATTCTGATCTGCGTGTAGATTTAGGATATATTTGTTATGGTTTGTTATGATTTTTTCTAGGTTGTTTGTACAACTGTAGCTTAGTTTATGTGTATTTTTGTTGAAGATTTTACTAAGAGGGTTATTGGTGGGGAAATGTTTTTTGATTAAGTTCAGGAACTTTTGTCCTAGCTTGGTGTTTATCATTTGGTTGAAAGGAAGTGTGTACCAAATGATTTTTCTATTTCTATTTTTCCTGTTATAGTTATAGTTATAGCTTGTTATGTATTGGATGTCTTGGTTTTTGTAGCCGCTTTTTTTAGGAACTTGTTGTAGAGACTTTTGTGTTTGTTAAATTTTTTCTTCACTGAACGAGTTTTGACTAATTCTATATTCTATGAAGGAGGGTATATGTTTGATTATACTAGGGGGTGGTTTGACTTTGGGTGGATGTATAGCGGGTATTCGTTGGGTTTTATGCATGGTTGGTAATTTTTGTTAACTAAATCTAGTGTTACATCGGGGAAGTTTACTACTTTTAAATTTGTGTTGACTATTACTTTTAGGTTTAAGCCTTTAAATTCTCTGTGGATAAGTTTTCTTATTTTGTCTGTTTTAAAGTGTGTGGACTTTTGTACTATCATGAGACCGTTGTCTCTGTATAGCCCTATGTCTTGTGTGATTGTAAAAATCCTAGCAACTGACCACTACAAAATAAATGTAAAATAAGCCCAATAATCTACCAATGCAACATAACATCAATTGAAAATCCAACTATAAATAAAGTGTATATCGGATCAACTAAGAACACGTTTAAGCAGCGCTGGTACAAGCACTTAACTTCATTCAAAAACAACTTATACCGAAACCAAACATCCCTTTCTACATACTTTTGGAAGCTAAAGGATTCAAAACAGAAACCCAAAGTAAAATGGATAATCCTAGAAAAAACTAGATCTTGCAACTCACTTGACGACATCTGCCCTTTATGTCTAAGTGAAAAGCTACACATTCTAAAGTACCCCAACAGTAGCGAACTATTAAACCGTAGAGACAAATTAGCAGTATTATGCAAACATCGCAAATATTTCTCGTTAAAATTTAAATAAACAAAAAAGCACCCCACACACACGACCCCCCCCAAAATGCAATAAATACACATAATCAACCCTATTAATAAATAGAACAAAAAACGTAGAAATAAAAGACAACAAACTCCACAACACACCAACAATAAGTCCATCTACCTGTAAATGGTAGAAAAATAAAAGAAACTATCGACACTGCAAAAAAAAAAAAACAACAAAAAAACAAAACAAAAAACCATATATCCCAATACAAAATAACCTAAACTAAACAAAAAAGTGACCTGCCCAAAACTAAATAACACATATCCTCCTCTAAACCAAATAACAGCACCTTAAGAACCGTAAAAGAATCGACTAGACCATCCAAAAATCAAATCGAATCTGCGATCTCCATCAAAATAGTGGAAGCCACCAACTCATAGTTATTTGCGTAGAAATTGTGTTATATAGGCTTGATTTGACTTCGTTTAGGGTATGGTATCATTTGTGGTCGAGTGGTGTAAGACGCACCAAATCAATCAGTGCTTCTCCTATGTTGGGAGAGGTCGTAGGTTCGAATCCTACCGAATGACATATTTTCGTAACAAAAATGTATCGTAAATGATCAGGCCGGTAGAAATAAATATATTGCTTGATTAAAAACAGAATCAAACAGTATATTTATTTCTACCGGACTGATACTCAAATACGAGTATCGATTAAAAATAATGTTCAAATAAATAATTTCAATATATGGTTGTTAAACCATTTTGTTAATCTTCGGCGTTTCTGTAATATATATATATATATATATATATATATATATATATATATATATATATATATATATATATCTGTTCATACAATACAAGGCCGAGTGCCACTCAAGATACAGGATTACTAACTGAAGTTAAAAGGGTGAAAATACAGGAAGCCGGAGGTGCATATTATGAGAATGTGTAGGTTAGATTGAAAAGGTTAAGATTGTAATGATCAAGAAAGCATCCCCTAGAGAGAGGCTTTAAAACGTCCGCCATAAAAATACCGAAATAGTAATGAGAAGCTATCAACATTTCATTTGTGGGGAAGAGGAATTGCTGTGCACATACGCGATTTAGGAAAATATTAATATACAATTCATGCGTAATTCACTATCAAAATAATAATTTTCTCAGAAAAAACATAAACATGTAGGTAATATCAGACAGATTTTAGTCAACAATACAATAATCCTTACTCATACACACAGTAAAAAGAACCTTCAGATATTGAAGGCCATGTACATTAAATCCAAACAGTCAGTCAGTTATGTGCCATACGTGATACACGCATGGGCGATCATGTCTCGAAACAGACATGACTGACTGGGCAGAAGATTATCCCGCAGTAGGTTGCCATTGCTTTCTGCGATAGACTGGTTGCCGACCAAGGCTATAGAACCCAATCTGTCCTGTTATTTAACCCATAACTGGAAGGAAGAGACGGATTAATACCTTTCCTAAGGGTATTTGCACGTAAGTGAATGCAATGAATTCAGCTGGAATTCGAACTCGGCTCCCCGATTTCTCGTTCCGAGCCGATATCCAATGCACCACAACCAAACAACCCACACTTAATAAAATCCAGTTTAAATCTGGTCATAACACACATACATGGTTCTGTTGTCATTTCGCGCTATCACGCGGTGTGACGTCATAGAACCGCATTGCAAATTTGCGAACTGCGTTTGTTATTTTTGGTAACTATTGCCGTTGCCTAGCGGAGTATTATGTCAACACCAAATAAAATCATCGGTGATGGTAGATGTTATTGTGTTATCGTCTTAATAACCTCTCTGAAGATGGCTCATGTGAGACGAAAGCTTAGAACCAAATTTATAAAAAATTATCCAAATGTTGGAGAATTTTTGTCTTTATTTTCAACTGAAATTAAAGCCAAAATACAACGTTTAGAACGGCTCATGATTAAACATAATAGACATTCATTGTATCTTATATTTAACAATATATATATATATATATATATAAATATATATATATATATATATATATATATATATATATATATATATATTGTTAATTTCTATGTAAAACGATAAATTTTTGGTGATGGTTATCGATGCTGATTGATAGAGATACAGAAACATCTTGAACGAAGACATTTCTTTTTACGTTAAAAGTCAGCTCGAATTCCTTACCAGCATGGTTGAACTGACTAATCAACCTTTAGAGATTGTTTTCAGTGTGCTTGGCCAGAGTTGTCATCAGCAAACAACATTTCCCTGAGGAGTACTGTACAGATCTTAGTCTTTTCCTTCAGGCGTTGCTTCTTGTGTGCAAGTATGCACCTTTGGTTTGTCTTAATGCAAAGCTCAATAAATGAAAACAATATGCCAAACAAAGTTGGTGACAAAAAGCATTTTTGTTTTATATCACACGGAATAGTGAAGGTCATTGCAGTTTTCTCCATCATAGCTACACTCTGCATGTTCTTGTAAAAGATGATGATGCTCAGCAACTGTGGGGAGCAGCCAAATTTAATTTTAACTGAAACAGACAGTTCTGCTAAAAAAGTCGAACGCCTTTGATCTTCTGAACAACAGATACCACTATACGTCGCGTTCATCGATTTTTCAATGTCAACTGTGCATTTTGTAGCCCTGAATTCACATTGTGATATAGGTAGATACGATCAGCAAGGGCTTGTAGGCATGTTAAAACCCCTCGGACAAAAAGTTTAATTTAGGTACTTCCACTAAATCGCTAAAAAATCAGAATAGTATGACTAAAAAAGTCCCAAACGTAATAAAAACGAAGTTTTTCCAGCAAAATGTTTATATTATTATTAAGAGGAAAGATCAAAGTAATTTTTAATTATTTAAAAAAATGTTTAATCCCTTCTAACATGTTCGAAATTTTGGCAGAAAATCTTGTTTTGATTTGAGTTAGCGGGTAACCAAAACGTTACGACTGTTTACAATGGAAAACGTAATGATTTCGGTGACGAAGAAATTAATTGGAAATTCTCGCAAAAATGAAATAATTGTCGGATTTTAATGAAACTTTCAGTACTCATTCATAAATGTAACCTCCCCCACTCCACGTAAATCCATGAGATTTTAATAAATTTTAATTTGTTGCTTTCTATGATTTTATTTGTTAAACGCAGGACTCATTGTGGAATATAAATCATCTATTTTTTTTTAAATTTTGCCTCTGTATCTGAAAATCTGCTCCGAAGAGTAAAATAAAAATGCAATAAAAATGCAATAAAACTTTGATATTATTTAATTTGATAAACCTTTAATTGTTTAAATAAATAATAAAAATTAAGGACATCATAGTCTGAAGAAAAACGATTTTTTCGATTACTAATAACATTTTAAAAGAATTGTTTTCAATTGTTTTTATTATAATAATTTATAAAATTTCAAAAATATTTAAAAAATCATCAGTGACTTGTTGGATTTTTTACGTAAGGATTGATGATTATTTTGCCTATCGAAATTTGAAAAATTTAATAAAATCATTTTGCTTCCATATTTTTAAAATAATTTAATTTTTTGTGTATTTGAAGTTTTTGTTTGTATGGTAATTTCTATGTGCAAATTAAAAGATCAGTTTCCTCCCTTCAGTCACTTAAGTGTCATACGTGATACACGCTTGGGCGATCATGTCTCGACAGAGACATGACTGACTGGGCAGAAGATTATCCCGCAGTAGGTTGCCATTGCTTTCTGTGGTAGACTGGTTGCCGACCAAGGCTATAGAACCCAATCTGTCCTGCTATTTAACCCATAACTGGAAGGAATAGGCAGATTAATACCTTTCCCAAGGGTATTTGCTCGTAAGTGAAGGCAATGAATTCAGCTGGAATTCGAACTCGGCTCCCCGATTTCTCGTTCCGAGCCGATATCCAATGCACCACAACGCACATCCCTTACCTGAAAAAAACAAAACAAACTTGTACAATTTTGTCACTTATGAACGCTATACACTTTCTATCTTATCTCTAATCGGGAATCTGTTAACACGTTTTGTTATACGGGGAAAGGTCAAAAAGTTCAAATCCAAAATGTGATTAAGAAATAGTTTTATTCTAAATTTCGCGCTATAAATAAGGAATACTGATGTAAATCAGATCAGTTTAACATAAAATTTGCTAATTTTTCAAAAATAATGTATCACACAGATGTATATTTTATTTTTACAAGATTTTTAAAAACTGAGAATTAACTTTTGTTTACAAATGTATCGATCGCTCAAAAATGGCGGCAAAATTCAAAAATTGAAAAAAAAAAACAATATAATTTCTGTTTTAAATAAACCAGATTATTTTGCTTACTGAAAATAGTAAATTTAACCATTTAGCTTTCAATTAAAACTAAAATAAAAGTTTCAAGAAAACGTTTTCATTTTGAAAAATTCAGTTTAAAAGTAACTATGCAGTGTTTTTCGCGATTTAGTGGAGGTACCTAGTTTAATGCTTAACAGTAATTATTGCAGTCACTGTGTTTGCCCTTGTTTTTATACCATGTCCTAATAAACTTCGCTTTCTCCCCAGCAGAGGGCTGAAAACTATGGGGTGGCTTGAGGAAATCTGGTTTACCGCGTTTGTTGATATCTGCCGGCATGCCGTGTTCATCCGGCATACCGCTAGATATCTGAAATAGCTTTAAGATATCTTTGTAAGCTCAGAGATATCTGAAATAGCTTTCAGATAGCTTTGGAAGCTCAGAGTTCAACTTTTTCAGGACTAGCAGAGAATCAATACAATATAACGCCTTTTCAGTGATGGAATTTTCTCTCCCGTAATTGTCCAATTTCTTTGTTTATTTTTCCGTCGTAATTAGGTTAACAGACTTCTTTGTTGGTTTTCCAGCTGCTTTTTAATGCCCTTGTGCATGTTTCATATGTTGCTGTTGACTAAAACCTGTTGGATGCTATCTGACAGATAGAATCAGTAATCATTTGCACAACAAAGTGCAGTTTACTGGGGCCTTGCTCCCAGCAGCTTTATGTGCCTGTAGATATTGCTGGCTATAGTCATATTTGATTATAATCAGCCTGGTGCGGTTAGCGTTGATCACAGATTAAAATGAGGTGCTTTTAGTTTCTAACTATTCTTTGTTCTTGTGTATCTTCTTTCGATATGTCGAGATTGCAGCATTGTAGATAGTTTTTCGAAGAGTTCCATCTTTCTTTCAAGCACTGTGATGGATAAAGGGGTCTTTTCAAACCTCTTTTATAACTTCAGTTTTTATCTGTATAGGCGATCTTACTAGAGTTACTTCTCAACTGGCACTTCTTATTTGAATGTTAAATTCTTAGGTTTTAGCATTACTTTGAAGAGATCAGAAAGTGTCCAGTGTCTCAGTTCGCGCTGTGGTAAGATGTGGTGTTACAGATGCTTAGGATGTTGCCTTTGGTGATAGCCAAGTTTAGCTGGTGCCAATTATTTGACCTTGGATATCTCCAGGATGCTTTATAGCAAGCCTTGTTCTGAAAATAGGGTTTGTTACACACAATTTATGATAACATTAGAATTCTATGTTTTCTCATTTATTTTTCCTCATACTATAGTGACCTAACACATTTGGCAAGTAAAATTGGTCACTGAAGTCTTGCATTGAAATATCATAGAAGTTTTATGTTCATATAATGGAATATGCCTGACAATGTTTTAAATTTAAGCGTAGAACTGGTTTGAGTTCAGTCGTAGCTTCGGGTGTTGGTGCATAGATGCACACAAGATTTATAGACTTTCATATGTAGAGAGGCAAAGGGTGAAAGTTCAATCATACGGAGTAGAGTGTTTCGGGCAGCAAATCCAATTAGATGTTTTCTGCATTCATCGACTCCTCACTGCTGCCAGAAGAAGGTGTAGTGCTCGTACTTTAGACATTCCCTGTGTGGAAGTTGTGTTTCATGTAGAGTTTCCATGTCAATATTCAATCTGTTTAGCTCATGATCGATCACTGCAGTCTTGCGAAAGTCATCTATTTTCTGAAGGTCATCAGATAAACCTGTGAACATGGTTTATACATTTGAGCTCTGGATAGGAAGAGCTGGATTCTTTGTTTCTTTGGTTATTGGTTATTGATCTGCTTGTTAAGCCATCAACTAAAAGCTGTTTGCACCCACTGAAGTCGGCAGACCGTAACGGGTCAACACCCTACTGTCCGGAGGCTGCCTTGCTTGAGGCGAGCGGTAGTTGACCAACAGTGTACATTGGTCTCTCCCACCGAAGTCAACCTGTGGCGTCTAACTTCATGCCAGTTGAATATTGACATAACCCGTAAAATGTTGTCCCGGTTGGGGGTGAAACTGGAGTGACCTCTACAGGGCACTGGCCTGAGCGATGGCATATGTAGGCCGTGAGTAGCCCAGACCACATAGCCACAACACCCTCAATAACTATGTTTTCGGAAATATAAAGTATAGTCTGTACTCTAAACTAGACCTAAAAATGTGTGTATCATGTAAGTAAAGCAGACCTTGCTCCCACACAGCTTTTCAAGCAGATGGGAAATTGTATAATTTCAAAAGATTCTGTTGGAGTCTGGAAGTTGAAATATTAAATGATATTGCTTACATGTCATATATATATAGGGAGATGGAAATAGAACCCCATTATCTAACCTTACCACCCGGTTGGAGTGCTTGTTTAACAAAATCAGAATGAAATAACGAATTAGTCAGTCGGGCTTTAGTGTTTGGAATGAGACGGTAGTCGTCATAAGTAGCTGGGAAGTGATTTGAAGTCGGTTTGAATAATACGTTCAGTCAACAAAACTCACCTGCTACTAGAAATAAGAGGAAGACGATCAGAGAGAGGCATTACCAAATTCAACCATCTGATTGTCCTGTAGAAATAATATATAACACTAATATTCTACTGATTATCAGCCAATTGATATTTCTTTTTCGTCACTTATTTTGACTTGCTTGTAATAGTATAATTATACGT
Organism: Ascarosepion bandense; assembly: GCA_037127315.1. Taxonomy (NCBI): domain Eukaryota; kingdom Metazoa; phylum Mollusca; class Cephalopoda; order Sepiida; family Sepiidae; genus Ascarosepion; species Ascarosepion bandense. The sequence continues at coordinate 2,302,459 of JBBBDQ010001973.1, forward strand.
TGCGGTTTTGAATGTGTTTTTTTTTTCATATACCAATCCCTCGCAATCACTCTTATTACCTCATCAAGTGGTAATAAGAGGTCCTGTTTTGGCTAATCCGAGATCAACAATACAGCGGGGGCAGAATCGGCCAAAGATCGGGGAGGTTGACTGGACGCGCTAGGTGTCGTGTTATAATATTACATTATACTTAGTAAACTCTGGTAACAATTTGGTTACCCGCTGACGAAAAAAAAAGATTTTTTCCCAAAATTTCGAACGTGTCAGAAAGGATAAAAATTTAAAAAATTGCTTTGATCTTTCCTCTTAATAATAACATAAACGTTTTGACGGAAAAACTTGAAGGTATCTAGTTTTATTACTTATGCCCAGGATCACCAAGTTAATCACCTGATACAATCTTTGTTGTAGACGCTGCTGCTGTTTTGGTCGTAGTTAAATGTATTGTTAATCACAAATGATACGTTAATATCATTTGTATTAATATAATTATAAATTAATGAAAGTCTCGTAATTTATTTTGAACCTGTTCGATTTTCATAAATGATTTGTCAATTACTTGACATATTTTTTATTTAACAAAAGTTTTTCTTTCGCTTTTCTGCCGATTACAAAAAGTTCCGATCCCTTTTTTCTCTTTACTTCTGACTTCTTTTTTTTTACATGATAAACACGCAGATGGCCACTCTGTTGTTCACAGATGGCCGTACTATACAATGCTGTTGCACAGACACACAAGCGACGAATTTCAAACAATGGCATCCATTTTATTTGTTTAATTAAATGTGTGAAGTCATAAGAGAAACAATAAGAATGAATGGAATAAATTGGATTGCATATGCACAAACAACCCATTGTTCCTGCTGCTGCTACTGCTACTGGCAATAATAATGAATTAAATATCGCAATAAATACTTAAATAAAAAATTGAAAATAGAACTAGAAAAAAGTGAATATAAATAATTTTTTTCAGTGAGAAAGACAATGACATATTTGTGATTCACATTTATTTAATTATATCTACAAATAAACCTCGAACAATTTTGCGATTTGTGAGTACTGGCAGCTTTTCACTCAATTTGAGATGTTAACATCTGCTGGTAAAGCTCATAAATTCTCTTCAAATTTTACTCTTGACTCATGTGGAGTATCTTTTCCTGACTTTCCATTTAAAATGAGTATATGTTACATACAACTCATTCCATGGATTCTGCTATCACCTCTAAACTGGACCAAAACAAAGCATGTGAACCTAATGGTATGGAAGTATGTTGGGTTAATGACAAGAAAACATACATGTTATTTTTAACGAAACAAGATAAGGAATTTATTTACAAATCTACACATTTGAAGTTTCAGCAGCCTGTTTCAGGACAGGTAATCAAACATTAAGGTTCGTAGTTTCGATGAATTATCAAGAAGGGAAAATGTTTATATTAAATCATCGGACAAGAAGTAATATTTTAAATGCTTAAAACAAATTGAGAGAGTTCGTTTCTCATATAAAATGTTATACGGTTGTATTCAACATTCATAAAAATATATTTTATGATACTTAGCTTAGGAGTTGAATAGAGTTCTTTGAAATTACCAGCTCTTATTAGAGGATGATAATGTATCAGTAATTTGATACCGGCTTCATTGAAACGCGTGAGACTCTGCTTTTCTCTCTCCTGTTTGATTCAACATTCACTGCTTATTTATATCAAATCGCGATTTGACATAGGCTCTTTACTTTTTCTCAGTTTGTAAGCCACTTCTTTTCATTGGTAAAAGTACATTTTTCCACAAGTTCGCTAAACTTTGCCTTGGTCTTTTCTTCAGCCCAGAACCAATCCATTTTTCTATTTGTCAAAATAAATTTTTGCACTGGCTCGCGAATGTGAAAACAATGAAGAAAAGAGTTATTTTTATCTCGTATTCACCACAGTATACCCTCAGTAGTCCCGACTCCTGTTATCCCGAAACGTTACAATAAATGTCTAGCTGCTTCCTGCTTTTCTGCTTGTTGGAAATCCTCTTCTCTACTTTCAGTTTTTAAGAATTTAGGCAAGCCATGTGATCTAACTATAGGTCTATTAGCATTCATCTCTTTTTGGCAAAGTACTAGAGATAATAGTCAATTCTGAATTTGTTAATCTCATATTGCAGGATCATCTTTCAGATAAATAATGCAACTTTCACTTCTCTAGGTCAAATGCTGATGTAATAACGATACAAGCCTTAATTAAAAATCTTGAAGCTCGGGCTGTTGCTTTAGACATATCGAAAACATTTGAAGGGGTTTGGCATACCGGTATTCTTCACAAGTCGAAAGGTTATGGTATTTCTTAAAGAACTTCTGAACTGAATAAATCTTTCTATTCAAATGAAATGACTTTTTTTTCGATATTTTCGCTTTAGTGCAAGTGTCCTACAAGACACTATCACTGAACCTACGTTGTTTCTAATTTTAATCAGTGACTTTCTGATGGCTTCAGCTCTTAGCTCAGTATCTACGCGAATGAAAAAAATATTTTCTCCTATCTTAATTGTAAGTCTGATCGGTTTGGTAGGAGATGACCTAAAATGAGCTGTTAATTGAGGTAAAAAATAGCCTGTTAATTTTAACGTCGGCAAAACAAAAACTGTCTTCTTTTAATCATCAGATGGCAGTAGAGAAGTCCCTCTACTTCTCGGGCTAACATTCATTGCTGCTATGAAGTGAACAATTATATTGAATTAATTGCTAGGTCTGCTGGTGGAAAGTTAGTTCACTATGTCATTCTAGACACTTTTTTTTCAGATATTTTTACATATTTATGTCTCGATGAGTCATCCACATTTCGAATATTGCTGACGGTCTGGTTCCTGACCTGGCATTCCGGCTTCGGTTGCTTTCCCACAACTCTAATATAGCTTCCCTGTGTCTTTTCTATAAACACTTTCATGGTAACTGTTCTGATGAACATTCCTCTATGGTACCTAAACTTTATAAATTTAAGCGCAGTATTAGATTGGCAACAAGGTCTCATCATTTTACAGTTGAAATAGCGAGATGTAACCGTAAGTTTTTTTGCTAACAATTTATTTCCTCGCACTTATTGTTTTCCATCCAGCTTTAAGCTTCAAAAATTTAAATATAACATCAATTGTTATCTACTGTCTTCTTGATTCCTCTGCTTTTATCGTTCATGCGAGGGAATATTGCATTAACGATAAATGGATTCATACCTTTCACTAGATTATTTGTGCGTAAGTGAAGATAATGAGCCCAACTGAAATTCAAACTCGACTGTCTGATTTCTCATTCTGAGTCTCTATCCATTATTCCGTCTGCACATCAATTTAGAATATGAAAGATAAAGAAAGATACCAGGAAACAGAAAAAAACAAGAACAACATCGATTATAATAAAAGTAACAATTGTAGTCATAATTATTGCTTCGCTTCGAACGGTTCCAAAGTTTGGATGAACGCATATTTGAGGACGGATTGAAGCAAATATTCAAATAGATAGAAACTCAGACGAAAATAATAAAATACTAAAAATTTTGCAACCACTTAATTCCTTAGGGAAATTCGCCAGATACTGAATTAGAAATCCGTATATTATTACTACTACTATTACTACTGTTGTTGTTGCTTTCCTTATTTTATTATAATAAGTGTCAATGACGCATATTGGACGACAATATGTCTATGTTATTATTATAATAATCACAAGAAAATAATCATAGTAAAGGGTATGATAAAATTTGCAAAGATTAAAGAATCATTTAATGTTCTATTACATGTAGAACGTGCATTATTACATTAGATTCGTTACTAATAAATCTGCCACAGACATTGCCGTCTATCGACTCTACAAATAATTTCAATTAATAAATATTTGTTTCTTTCATGTAATGTGTCTGTCCAATTTTTCATGCTACCGATTGGCACAGTAGAGAACCTTATTGTTACTGAATCCCTTAATTTTCAAGGAATCTGTTTTACATTTAAATATTTTACTTCTCCCGAGCCATGAAAAATCAATGGCGCGAATTGTGCAGACTTGTGAGCATTTAATAATTTTTGACCAGAAAATAATGCATTTCTCTAATGTTTTTGAAGTGAATGTAATTTAGTTATTTCTTTTGTTATAAACCTTATTTATTCATGATCTATTTGGTAGAATTTCTTTGGTCGTTTATTTGTGGAAGTGGATTTTTTGTTTTAATTTTAATTTCTTTTAATTATGTTATTGTCGATATTGATAGTCTTGTAACTCAGACGTATTAAATTTATCATAATTAAAAAAGATTTTAAAAAAACGCACACAAACACGCACACACACAAACACACATACTCACACACAAATATAGGTACATGCATATATATGGAAGCACCTATTTGTTAAAATCTAAAAAAAATACAGAGATAGTGGAGGAGTTTCAGCTACAAGACACCAATTTTCGACAGAATCCTCATTTTCAATTCGCTCTTCATTTCTTGAGTTGACGGTTGTGCAGATTCACGGTGTATGGTTTGTCACAGATATTGATTTCGCAAATGCTGAAAAGTATTATACTCCGATCATATCTGCTACTACTGTTAAAATTCAATGAGTGCAATTTTTTATTAGATGGAGGAATTGAATGCATTTTCATATCAGATGTCATTTTACCAGACCGCTATCTGTAACAAGGCAAAATATATTGATTATTGACAGGAAGTTCAACCATTACTGTATAGGATACACAATCCTATATTTTGCAGTGAACAGCTGAAGCCAAAGAAAACGCACACTCGTAGAATTGGATCAGAATCATTAAAAACAAATTTCGGTACAAAATACTACAAAAATAAGATCCAGAATAAATTAAGTGATTTTGGTTTCCGATTGAACAAAAAACAAATTGAACTTTCAATGATCCGTATTTGTGGTTCTTGCCGCCAACAAAAATAAGTTTGCGTTTTGAGCTGATCATGTGATTGAATTAGTTATTTATTCACGTCCTCTGTAGCAGTCCGCCATTCAAGTCAAGTCATATCGACCTGTCAGCCATAGACCACAGAACGGACACTAAAGGAACAACAACAATAACAAGATACTTCCGTTGAGCCATGATAAGTAGTTTTTTCTCTGATAATTTATTTCTGTGTTCTTTCACAAGACACATTCATGCTACTTTATTTCTTATTATTCTTCACGTACTGACAGCAATGAAAGAAACAGAAACAAAGGCAAATCATATTCGCTTTTATGTCCTAATTAAGCTACATCAGCAACACCATTTGCCTTTTCTTCACAAAATGTCATGTAGAAGGAAGTACCAACAAAAGGGCAGGTGTCATGTAGAAGAAGTATAAACCCCGACGCGTGATATCTGATTGCCAGATAATGAATAATACTAGAAAATTCGGATTATTTCACTGGCGAACAGGTGACCACTAAAATAACTATATAAGCACCAGACAGAAGTCTGATGCCGGATGAGCGTTGAATAAATAGGAGAGCAGGCTCCAATAATTTTTGAACTGCTGTTATTTTGATTGAGTGAATTTTACGAGCGACTATTGTAAGTACGTCTTTCGTCAGACTGCCCATATTGTCGTTTAATTGTATTTTTTGTGAACATTTTCGTTTAACTTTTTGTGTTGCTGGGAGACGTCATCTAATATGGAGGGGTTTCCCCAGCCAACTGCCACGTAGACACTGCCAGGACCAAAAGTCAGGTAAAAAAAGACGCGGCCTACTATAGCCAAATGCGTCAAGATATTAAAGAGTACATTAATGACAAAGAGATTTTAGCCATTCCGGAAGCGCTCAACGTCATTTCTGCAAGGACAAGTTCCCTGCTGACATTCGATATTAAAACTCACAAGTTTATCGGCCTCAGCAGGGAGGCGAAGGAGAAAGCCATAAAAATCCTCGAAATGGTGCCTCAAATCATGGCAAGGAGGTCTAGAGCAAATGAGGCATTTTGCTGGCATCGGCAGAGGAGGCTAAATCGTTGGCGGGAAGCTTGATTGTAACCAAGAACATCCGACTGCAAACAGAGTATATGGACACACAAAAGACTAGAGTAATTGTTCATAGTTTGACCCTTGACATTAACAGCGATCACGTGAGGGCGTTCTTCGCTCAGTTTGGATCCGTCGACGTGGTGACTCGTGTGTCTAGTAAGACGTGAATTAAAACAGAAGATTTCTGTATACAGATTACACTTGACCGGCAGAATTTCACCAATATATCGGATGTGTAGAGGAAGAAAACTCTACGTGATGGCAGAAGGCAGAAAGCCACACTGCTGGACATGTGGAGCTGCCAGGAATGTGGCCAAACTGTGCCTGCAAAGGAATACAGTGGCAACACCAATAGCACCGGTGGCTGCCAGTAGGTAAGGAGTCGGTGGTGGTATCTGAAGAGGCCACCCAGCAAAAAATCAAATAAATGGACGGAGGTTGTGAGAAGGGGTAATAAATCAGCTTTCCCCTCCTCCTCAGCAGGATACCCTTACATCGCTGGCTAAAAAGAAGTCTCAGAAAGAGGCACAGCAGCAGCAGCAACAACAACAACCAGCAATAGTACCAGAAGAAGAGCGGAGTATGGACTGCGAGGAAATGCTTCCCCGCAAACCTCATCTCTAAAAAGAGGGAGAGAAGAAGAGGACAATGTGGTGAAAAAAAGGAAAGAAAGATATGGTTGAACGCGGCAGGGCGGAACGGGTTCTGGTTGCCGCCAAGACCCAATCCACCACTGCATCGCCGGTGAAAATTGAACATATGAAGGGGAGAAGTCAATCTGCTTCCCCCATAAAATTTATTTCATCTCCTTCCCCTTCCCCTCATCCCAACCAAATACACCCTCCACAAAAGCTGACAAACCCTCCCTCAATCTAGATAAATCCTCCTACAAACCAGACCCGGAAAAAGAAAAGAAAAAAGAAAGGAAACTCATATAAACATGAAAATGTCTGCAAAATAGACAGATAAGCCTTAGAGAGGGACCTTTCCTTAGTCATGAAAGGTCCCTCTCTAAGGCTTACATACTCGGGTGACGAAGTGTCTTGCAGGTCGTTCCCACGGTCCACTGAGCTTGCCCGTCCTTGGAGGCACTTGTGCCGTTTATTAGTGAAGGGTGTCACGACGAAGGACCCTCTACGTGGTCAGTTCGGCTTGTCGGTGGCCGAGTCGTGCTTCTTTTGGTCTTGGGCGCCAGCAGCGAATTACCGTCAGTAAACCTGAGTTTTCGCTTACCTGGCGATTGATTCGGAACAGGCTATCTCTCAATGACATGGACTTCAGATAGGATGGGGTGGATTTACCCGACTGTCATCGGTGTGACCTTGGTTTAGAAGAAACGGCTGCCCACGCCTTCCACAATTGACTTCAGGTGCGCCCCTTCTGGGACTAGTGAGTTGACGGCTCGCCTCGCTCCCGAACAGCTCGTGTCCATCGATCTCGCGTACGCCTGTGATAATGTGTTGTTCCCGTATTCCGGGGTGAATCGGACGGTGTTTCTGACGTTGCTGGCTGTAGCTCGAATGATGATTTGGAGGATGCACAGGGAGGGAATCTTGCGAAATGAACGTTATTCTTATCAGCATTTGATTAGATTCTTTGAGCATCAGCTCAAGATGAAGATTAGATGTGATAGAAAACGTTTGATATCGATAGGTTTCAACAAAAGGTGTATAACTGTAGCAAGTCTGGTTTGTGTCAATGGGGCCAGTCTTGATTTTTTTTTACAGTCCCTTATGTCACATCACGGCGGTTTCCTGCAAACACTCCCCTGGTTAAGTTAGACTTCTTTTGTGTACTTAGTTAATGTGAATAAATGTTGTTCCTATCTTGTCCCCGGCTTTTTTTGTTATGATCCAACCTCCCCAGTTTGTTTTTGGCTCCACTTTTTTTTTGTGGGCGGGACGGGTCTTACTAATATCTGTTTATTTTGTTTGAATATTTTGTTATACTTTTAGTTTGTTTTAGGTTATTCATCTCCTCCTCCGCTAATTTTCATATCATTATATATATGTTATAAAAAATCATTGTATATAAATAAATTTTTATCTCATGGGTTTGTTACCACTTTTTTTAGGTCCCCCTGTGAATATGTGGTATTATTGTATATGTAAGGTGACGGATGTGTTTTTGTGGTGAATGGAGAAATTGTTAAGAGTGATTAGGTCGTGAATGCGATTAGCTAGTTATAGGATAGTTAACGAAGACCACCCTCTAACCACCCCCTTTTTGGTCTTGTGCCACATTTTTGTATTTTTTATGCAAAAATAAATATTATATCAAGTGAGCTAACTGGATCAATCGCATTACGAGTAATTAATATACCAAGATATACAACCGTGAGATACCAACACATCAGTAATCTTGTAGTTTACAACAACCAGGCGTGGTTAGAACATTGACGACGATGATTTCGGACTTACATGAATATTTTTTTTTCTTTAGACAGTACAACAGTTGGTTATGAAAATTCGGACCCACACAGAAGAAAAAGGAAAAAAATATTTCCTCTCTCGCCGACATTATTACAGTTTGGCGACAAAATTAGGATTCACATAAAAAAATATAATTACTTCCGGAATTATTATTACAATATTCACCAAAATATTAAGATACAATGGAGGAATTAAAAACTATTATGCTAAACATGCTGAAACAACAAGCAGAATTACGTTTGCAAGAGCAAAAAAACAAAAAAAAAACAAAAAAAAACCCCAAAAAACTTTCAGCTGAAACAACAAAAAAGTTTGACTTACTTTGGGAAAAACGCACCCAAAAATAGGACAGTCTTGATTACTCCTGACGCCATATCAAACTCAATAAATGAATTCAGTTATGAACCAGCAAACAGTATAACCTTCAAAACATACTATAGAAGGTACAAAGAAATTTTCGAGAAAGATTGTGCTCTTTGTAAATACGACACACAAAAAAAGTTGGCTCCAGGTGAACACGAAGAATATATTAATTACATTCTGTCCAAACTGTCTGAAAAAATAAGCTTTAAAGAAACTATTAACATATTATCGGATATTTTTGGTGAAAGATTATCATTATTCAATACAAAGTGGAAGTGCCTAAATTTAGTAAAAACGAAGAAGATGATTTTACCACAAACGTAGGAATCGTAAATAAAGAATACGAAAAATTTTAAGCATTATAAGACTCCAGACTCTTAAATATTTTAATTTCGTCCTAGATTTAATGTCAAGTGTGGACGCAGGCATAATATCAAGTTCCTAACCAAACTTGAAAGGAACTTGAATAAAATATTGCTGAACAGTGCCAGCGCATGGCAAATTTGAAACTGGACACTGAAAGAATAGAGGAGAGATGATTATCAAATACACAACGTGCAATGAAAAATATAAACGTTTCGAAACTCCTGGCAAAGGAGAAAATACGGAAAACCCTCCTCAATATCAGGTTTAAAAAAAAAAAAAAAAAAGGACAAATCTTATTTGACACCTAATACTTGCCATGGATGCGGAGGAAAACACTTAAAATCTGAGTGTATTTTCATAAATAAAAATTGCTATTAGTGTGGTAGAATGTCCAATCATTATATGAGCAGTGCATCAAATATTAAAATATTTTTTGGAATAAAACGAAATATTCATGCAGCTACGACGGAATTTGAACTTCCTCGATTTCCACGACAGAAACTATTATGTGACTATCGCATCAAAATTTTTTTTTTTCCATAAAAATATCGGTTCATGCAACTCTGACAGAATTTGAAATTGGCCCATTGATTTTTTTCCATACTTCGGTAACCATTATGTGACCAGCGAAAAAAAAAAAACACGAAGATATTTTTCGTTAAAAAAAAAAAACGTTTATGAACTTAGAACAAAATTTGAATCATTGTTGGAGTGTACGTTTTTATCTGTCGGGTATATTTTTTGGTTAGAATTTCGCAGAGATTGGTGTGTGTGTGTGTGGGGGGGGGGGGTTATTACTCGGTCAGTTTTGTGTGTTTGCGTGGGGTTTTCTTGTGTGTGTGACTGGGGACTTGTCTTGTTTGTTGACCTTAAGAATTTTTAGGTGTCTTGCTTAGCTAGCGCTTGATTTATTTGTGTCTGTTGTTACCAGACAAATTTTATTTATTCTCTTTAGTGGCGAGGCTGTTTTTCTTAGGGTTCCTTATATAGACGTGATAGGGGTGGGGTGTTTTTTTTCTTTTTAATTATATATATATATATATATATATATATATATATATAAAACTTTTTTCTTTTTTTTTTTTTATAAGAAAAAAAAATAGGTTCATGGAACGAGGAGGGAATTTGAAATTGGATCAATGATTCCTCCACCTTTCTACGTCGTTAACAGTCATGTGACAGTACATCAAATATGAATGCATCTTTTCGATATAAAAAATAGGTTTAAGCAACTAGGAAAGAATTTGAAAATTGCCTATTTTCCACTCTCGGCAACATGTGACCAGCGTATCAAATATTGAATTTGTTTTCGTTACAAAAGTAGGTTATGCAAATGGGACAAATTTGAACTTTGTCAAATGACGCCCCAATTTCCACGTTAGAAAGTATTATTGCATCAAATATTAAGTTTTGGGTTGAAAATCAGGTTCATGCAACTAGGACGAAATTTGGACTTGGCTCATAGATTCCCCTTTCCACATCAGTAATCATTAGGTGACCAGCGCATCAAACATTAAAATAATTTTTCGCCAACAAAATACGTTCATGCAACTAAGATGTAATTTGAAAATGACCCATTGATTCCACCTTACCACATCGGTAACCCTTACGTGACCAGCACATCAAATATTAAAATATTTATTTAATAAAAAATAGGTTTAGGCAACTAGGACGTATATGAACTTGGTTTAATGACTCCCTAATTTCCACATTATAAACTGTTATGTGACTATCGCAAGAAATATTAATTTTTCCGATAAAAATATAGGACGGAATTTTTTCCGTCACATAATGGTCACCCTTTCCAAATTGGTGACCATTATGTGACGAGCGCGTCAAATATTAAAACATTGTCAATGAAAATGAGTTTATGAAAAGCAATTTGAACTTGGCCCATTGATTCCCCCACTTTCTATATCGGTAATCATTATGTAACCAGCACATCAAATATTGAAATATTTTTATACAGCAATAGGTTCATGCAACTAGGAATAAATTTGACTTTAGTTCATTTTCCCCCTTTCTACATCGTTACCCGTCATGCGACCTGCTCATCAAAGAAAAGAAGAATCAGAAACTGCTTTACTGTAAATGGAGAATTTTTAGCATATTTTTTTAACCAAATGAGCTATGTATCAACTACTAAACAAAAACAAAACATTTTATAAATTAGTGTTACCTGATCTCACGCACAAAAATGTAATTATTATAAAACAAAGCAGGAAAATAGAACTTTACTTTCTGTGATGTTGTTCGTGACCACTGGGTTGAACGGGAGTTTCGCCTACAAACGGAGACGTAGGTTTGGTCTGTCAGGGAACGCATTTTTTTTTTTTTTACAAAGATTTCTCGAATATGCTGGCTGTTACGAATGCAGATCCACACACACACACAAAGCTTAGACCCCGCTAGGCAACAGGGAGTAGCAGGGCAGAGGTTAACTGATCCAAATACACCTAGTAACAACTGTCAATAAGGTTAATAAGCAGCAGTAGCCAAAACTCGCGCCGAAAATACGAATCACGAGTTAATCAGAAAATTCAGTCAGTTGCGGGCTAGACTTTGACTGGACAGGTAATGATATTTCTACGCTGAAACTCAGACAGCCTATGAATGAAAAGAGGAGGGCCATTTTTAAAGTGACGTAACTTAACCGATTCAATCGTAGCAACTCCGGACAAAAATCATAAAATTATATATTTTTATTCGTTAAATTAAGAAGAAGAATAGACCGAACTGATCATCAAGGAAGAAAGATATTGACGCAGAGACCTTTGCTTGCAGAGAATATAACGTTCGGTTGAAGAAACAAAAAGTGATGAAAATTGCAGAGAATATAACATTCGGTTGAAGAAAGAAGTGAAGAAAATTACAGAGAATATAACGTTCGGTTGAAGAAAGAAGTGAAGAAAATTGCAGACAAGTTTGCTACGGTCGGGCAGCATTCGAACCCAAGTTCATGTAGAAAGAAAGAAGAAAGAAAAAAAGGAAAGCGAGAGAGAAAAGAAAAGAAAGAGAATCGAACAGATAAAGATAAGTTATACTTTTGGCCCCGTGTTATAATGAAATGCATACATTCACCAATATTATGTTATTGCAAACATCTTTCCACATATTCAATAATACTGTGTAAATTCTCTCCCATTTTTGTATATGTGTTGATTTTCTGCATTCGTATTAATTCGTCGTAATTCGTTAGAGTTCGACACGTTTTGGTATTCCAACAGAAGTTTTGAGATTTGATCCCAGTTGTTTGTTCATTGGACATTCTTACTCAGACTTTATTTTTTTTTATTTTAATATTCGATCGTTGAATTGTTTATTTGATGTATTAAAATTTATACCAAAACCATTTCGCCTTGTGTTCATCCCTTGGATTGTTGGTCAGTTTATGTGTTCATAAAGAAGCGACCTAGGAAGATTATATTTCGATCATACCGACCGAATACTGATCCTATCTGTTTATTTAAATTTTTATTTTTTTCATTGTCCATTCGACACGATCTAAGAGGAATAACTCGTATCCGTCCATAGATGAGTGGAATGTAAATATCCCCGAATCGGCGTATAATTATATTAATGATTGTCGACACATCTATGACACTAACACTGGCCAATAAACGTAGTACATACATAAATAAAAATGGGGCGTGTTTTTACAAAACGAGGTATTCACTATACTTTGAAGTAAAAAAAAAAATGTACAGACGCACACTCATACGCCCCCATATATATATACGCTCTCACACCCTAATTGAGCACTCTGGAAGAATGGTAGACTTTGAAAAACAGTAGCTACTCTGGTATGTACGCATCGCTTATTCATTAAAATGAATTAGAGCATTCTGGCTATTGGGCGCGTATAATGGTAATATATGCGCTAAAAAGTCTTCGTTCTTCTACTGAACGCCCATAGCCCAGAAGTAGAATCGCTGACTGACGCCAATTAGGTCGGGTTTCAATCCTGGCTTAAAAACAATCGGAGTCTAACCGTACTGATGAGCTGTGATACAGCGAAACAGATCTGTCTGCAGATGACGATATATAACGCTTCTAAGTAATGTGTGAAGAGATAAAGGCTATAGGTAAAACAAAATAAGTACTTTTTAAAAATATGGCAGTTGAAAAGGCAATCGATCAATCTCATACCTAACAAAGCCCAGATTATTCTATGGACAATATGAAAAGTTGTTTCTTAATCCTAGATGCGCAATTTAATCTGCGAATCATTCTCAGATTAAATTGCTCATCCAGTATTAAGAACCAATCATTCATAACATTCTCCATAGTAATTTAATTTTGGAATCGTGACATTACTTAAAGAGATAGTGACAAAAATTCCAGCTGCAATATTGGATTCACGAAAAAAAAAAAAAATACGTGGACCTAAAATAGAGAAAATGAAACCTGAAATACAAACAAGCTGATGAAGTCCACTATCATAACAAAAATTCAATATTATATTTTCAGCAGGCCCTTACCGTTGAATGAACATATCGGTGTAAGCGAGAAGATGATGAAGCATAGGTTTCTATAGTCATCACCTGCACCAGTTTCACTAGCAACCCCCAAAGGTAAGCTAATATATAAACTGTTTTTACTGCAGCAAAAATATTTTTAATGTTGCATACTCGTGTGCAACAAATACAGTTGTATTCACAGACATTAGAAAATCTAAAACTAAAAGCGAAACGATGAAAATAAACAAACACATTGCCACTGATACTCTAACTCTAATATCCGGAACAGAGGCTCGGAGACGTGAAGGGTCCATTCTATTATGCAAATAATGTGAAGACAAGTAAATCTTCATAAAACCAATAGTGTGGTTCTGTCTATTAGAGAAATAAATGTTAGAATATAAACGACTAAAAATAAATTTAAAGTAAACACCAGAGTGAGAATTTCTATTTCTTTACCGTGATGACACGTAGAATTACGTCTTAACCAATCACTGTTAGTCAGCTAGAAGCGAACTATACAAACTAAATGAACAAAGTGAATTGGAACTAAGAATTTGATGGACATTTGTGATTGCGGAAATCAGTAATTCACTACTGGAATATTATTTATTCAGGAACATCGCTTTGATCATTAACTGCAGAAATAAATTAATATATGATGGTACTAAACAAACAAAAAAAAAAATTAAATACAACTCAAGCCTTAATTTTGTTGTTATATTATAGTGGGTTATCTGTTCTAGTGAAGAGTCGTTGTGTGTTGAAATAGATTAACTGAATTTGGTCTCGTTAATAGATAGCCCACTATAAGTTATAAAAGGGGTTATGAAACAAGAAGACCAAATGGAGTATAGAAACAACATTTTATATATATACAGATATCAATTAAGTTTTTTTTACAATTAAAGTAATGTCATTTGGATGAGTTCAAAGGACGTTAAAATGTTTATCGCAGTAAATGCCGAAAAGAGAGTTTGCACGTATGTATGTGGGAGCGGTTGTCAGTTAGGAATGTCTTTGATGTTTTCCGCTCCGTAGATCGGGTAAGAAGCGCAGGGACAGCGAAGAAGAAGATGAGAGGGAAAGGAGGCGAGCATAGTGGATCGCTTGACGAGGTCAAGGGACGTGCTAATTACGCTCGTACTTTCTCAACTCTGGCGATGCTTTCTGTGTCGGCTTTTGATTTCGTCTTTGTGGGTCCCAGCAGGTCATTTGGGAATTCACACCCGTATTTAATTCTGGGCTTCCCATTGGATGATAAATAAAATTCGCGTAGGCTCGCGAACAGCAATTTGATACTTATTAATTTTTGGTTTTCTGCTGGAACATATGCGTGGAGCCGGGCGCGCAAAGACCAGTTTTGGTCATTTGCTTTCTGGACGTCTGAGGGAAAGCATCCGGTCCCTCGCTTTGCTCGGTATCACCACAATATCCTTGATCGTTGGATAAATATCCCAAACTTATAACACGTCACAAGGACAATCTTAAGGATTGCACGCAGTCATGTTCCTATTTTCGACAAAAACAGAAAATTGTCAACGGAAAAATAAATAGCAATTAGAAATGAATTTATGAAGTTAAATATACATGAACTATTTCTATTTTAACAAGTCAGTGGCCAACTCCATTACACATGGTACTTAAGATAGACGACATTTACGGTTGATGTGGTAATTATCAACATTAAACAATATTACAAAATTAGTCAACCATTCATTCCGAATATAAACAGTTTTACTGCAAAGTTAGTAAAGAAACATTAACTCTATAAAGCCGATTTAGCGTCAAATCAAAATGCATTAAAAAAAATAATTACAGTTACAATCTCGTTCGAATTTTTCCAGTCCAGTTATATGCCATTCAGAGAATAGGAAAAAAATAATTCCAGCTATACATAAACAAATTTTTTTATTGATTTTGATTGTATCTTTTTACTGATGACATTCTTACTTTAGATAGAATGTGTGACGACAGTTTTATTCATAAAGACGATTTAAATAAAGTTAGGTCCCTCCACTCATTTTTATACCTAAATTGAAATTGAAATTTTAATAATAAATAAGTTATCTTCAAGCTTTAAAATTAACTTTAATCAAGGGATTAAATTTACTAATACCCTGGTGTATTTTAAACCGAAATTATATTGATCGGAATCAAAAATTTTCTAAATTTAAAAAAAAAATTTAAATTTCAAATTTTCCGTCATTTTTATAGGTTGTACACAGAAGCTTTTAAAAAATCGGTTTTAAAAAATCTTACAAAAATAAAATACACCTCGTTGACACATTATTTTCTTCGAATTACCGAATTTAAACTTACTTTAAGTTGACTTGAAACAAGAATTACTTGATTACTGCTTGAAAAATTTTTCAAAAAGCATTCGTCAATTAAGGTAACCTTGTTATCACAGCTGTCAACACCTTATCAGCACCTTAGGAGTAGCCGACAACTGATGATTTAATATCTGGCCAAAAATATGGAAAAATATGGAAGACGAATTGTTTTTTTAAAATTTTTAACTATGTTAAAATTAAAAATTAACACAGTTTTCAGCAATTATCCAATATTTGATGGAATTTTAGTTATTTTACCTTTGTAGGCTTACATTTGAAGATGTTTTATGAAAAAAATAATATAAAACTTTCTTTTAAAAAAATTTGCAATTCAATAACAGAATGAAAATAACGGCAGAGGTAACTCAATAATTTATGAAATGTTATGGTATTGTTGTATATCAATAAACAACAAACACGCATATATATAAAAATATAAGTTATATTTTTATTAATGACGATGAACCGTGTAGCATAGGGGACAGAGAATTGAGGGAGCGCGCCTCTAATGGGTTGACGGGAGTGTCGTCGTATCTGTTGTGTCTCTCTCTCTCTACTGCTACTCTGGTCTGGTGAATCCGTGCGCCGAGGTCTTTTTATAATCTCCAAACCGGGACTTTTTCTTCCGGTTTTGCCTCGCCCACGCACGCTCCCACGTAATTCTCAGAGACACCTGTTCTGTTTGCCTCTGTAGCCATTTCCGCTACTGCCGGAAATAAGGTCAAACAAACATCCGTTCCTTTCAACGACCGGAAACACCCCCGCTTGCATCAGCCTTCCTCGGGTGGGGCCAGATTGTTATATTACATTCCTCGCCCTCCCATTTTCCAAAATGTTCACCTAAGAACATTTTAAGCGCAACACCCTCACACTCCTCCCCATGCCACACAAGCCCGACAATTGTATAAAACATGTGCACGCCAAATCAACAAAACATGTGCATGCCGAAACAAAAAAAACAACAAAAAAAATATATAGGGGAGCCTACATCGGCAACCCAACAATGTTCGTGTCCATCGTGAAAATTGTTCTACCAGCTCGATGTTTCATTGTTCTTTTTTTTTTTTTTTTTTTTTTTTAATATCCATTTTCACAGAATTGGGCAAAGTTCTTAAAAATGTTCATTTTCTTTCTCGACTCTGTCCATAAGCGTAGACGCCTCGATGCATAACCACATGATTATAGGCGGTAACCGCGCCCCAGTTTCTAAACTGACATCGAGTAAATGACCCTTGACCAACACCATGCGTGTTTCTGCTCGAGTTTATTGTTACACATGTAACTTCATTTAATTTAATTTAATTTCAAACATACTATGTTTGAACACAGAAAAATGGCCATTATCTGCCGTACATATCATTCATAGTCTGACCGAGAAATGTTCAATAGAAAATGAAGAAAATTACCCTGATTCAAACGTTAATCCGCATGCAATTTACTTGTGGAGGATTAGAGGTTTCATCTATATTAATTTAGTCTAAAACAATGGACCCGTGACTCGTAGTTCCTTAGTTTGCACAATGTTTTCCATTCCCTGAACTACTTCCTCTGGATTCGAATCCAAGCATATCTGATTTGTTGACATCTCTCTGTTTAACGCAGAGACATTTGAGTGTTGAACACCCGTTGACCCCGGAGTACTATTCACAACGGATAACTCCCTTTCCTTTTCCGAAGCACTGTTGCTTCTTTCACACTTAAAAATCCGCTTCCTAGCTATTATTCCAAGGATTATCATAACGCCGACCACGCCAGCAATGACCCCTATCGTCAACCTCCTCGGGAGTTCCTCACATCCTTCACTAAATCTCTCCATATCTATCTGTTCCAAGGTATTTACTAGTTTGCGGATAGGAATCTCCTCCATATCGCGCAATTCTACCGGCATGGTGTCCACTGAAAAATTGGGAAATTTCTGCGTAATTGGGGACCAAACCACTGAACCAGAGACGTTTATGGGTGTGAGCTGTAGCTTCCCTACAAAGGGCAACACGGACCGCTTAGTTCTGCGAGTCATAGACCTATAATCTTTGTATTTTAACAACAGCCTTTCACGTTCTATTACAATTTGCTTAAATTCATCATTTACATGATTCATCAATGTTTCGATCAACTGTGGAATCTGCAGGTCTATCCGTGTCAATATAAAGTTTTCAGAAATTAATATATCTTCAAAAGATATTTCCCAAGTCACATAAATGAAAATTCACAGAGGATGTTGAATTGATGGGAACCTGCACAAAAGCATAACTCACAAACATAGAAATGTAAATCATTTTGTAGTGTACAGTCATCGAAAAGAAATCCAAAAAAAAGAAAACCTAACACTGCACAAACCAAAGAAAACATTCTTATCAACAAGTTAATCCAATTATCCACTTTAAAAAGTAGAAGAAACTTCCTTTACATGATTTTACATTTCACTTACTCAATAAAAGTAAGATTAATTAAGCAACATACCAGTAAACTCACTTCACATATATGGTAAAATATTAACAAAAAAAAATAAATCATTAACTCAGATGTTTTATACTTACAGATAGGTAAATATCTCAACTTTATTCCTCCCGTCAACCCCAAACCTATGCGCTCCCGCTAGGCGTACTACTCTCTGCCTGTAGTCCTGCACCCCCTCCGTTCTACCCTAAATGTGTTCGACACCGAACAATCCATATTTCTCAATTCTAGGGTCAGATCGGCAAAAGTATCCATTTTTTTTTCTAACTAGACTTATAAACACGAGCAGAAAACATACACTCTATCAAATCAAAGAGTCACCTACCTTGGCTGATGTCTATAGTCGCGCGGCTGCTATATATTTTCGTCTTCTTTTTTTCTTTCTATCTGGTAGTTTTAAGTCCGTTGAATTTTCAATCGTCGCCGTGGTAACCAGCTCGTATCTATCTGTTTTGTTGTCTCAAAACAGCAAGTCACTTAGGCACCAAATAAACGTCTGTGACTGAGCCGGTTATATATCGCCAAACATATAAAAACGCATATATATATATAAATATATGAATTATATTTTTATTAATGACGATGAACCGTGTAGCATAGGGGACAGAGAATTGAGGGAGCGCGCCTCTAATGGGTTGACGGGAGTGTCGTCGTATCTGTTGTGTCTCTCTCTCTCTACTGCTACTCTGGTCTGGTGAATCCGTGCGCCGAGGTCTTTTTATAATCTCCAAACCGGGACTTTTTCTTCCGGTTTTGCCTCGCCCACGCACGCCCACGTAATTCTCAGAGACACCTGTTCTGTTTGCCTCTGTAGCCATTTCCGCTACTGCCGGAAATAAGGTCAAACAAACATCCGTTCCTTTCAACGACCGGAAACACCCCCGCTTGCATCAGCCTTCCTCGGGTGGGGCCAGATTGTTATATTACAGTATTTATTAATTTTTATTTTTAATATCTATTTTTCATATTATTTTTAGGTACCTCTACAAATTGTGAATTCGCAGTTATTATTATAATTTTTTTTTAACAAAATTAGAAAATTAGGAATTAAAATGTAAAAGTTGTTTAAATGTTTAAGGACTGACTTGCAAAACAGGCTGTAGAATTTTATAAACGTCTTCAAGAGACTTGAATCAAACTCAAAGTGCGGTTTCTGTCGTTTTTCATGCAAGGGGCATAATCCAAAACACTTATAAACTTCTAAAATAAATACAACCCCTATGGAAACTTGTTATGACCCCTATGGAACATCGTACTTAAATGAACATATTTATTTACGCATACAAAAAAACTTTTTAATTATTTTAAAAATATAAGGGATGAAAAAGTTTTATTAATTTTTTTATGTTTTGATAGGCAAAATAATAATCAATTCTTAACTAAAAAAGGACACCAGTTCTTGAAAAGATTTTAAAAATATTTTAAAAAATTTATGAATTATTATAACAATAATAAAGAAATGAAATCAATTCTTTTAAAATTTTTATTAGTAATCAAAAAAACTTTTTTCAGACTATAATGTCCTTAATTATTAATTTTTATTCCAGCAATTAAAAGCTTATCAAATTAAATTATATCAGAGTTTTATTGCATTTTTTATTTTACTCTTCGGAGCAGATTTTTGGATAGTGGCGAATAATTTTAAATAAATAAAAAAAAAATAGATGATTTATATTCCCCGATGAGTTCTGCGTTTAACTAATAAAAAATAATTTACAGAAATATAAATTTATTAAAATTTCATGAATTTACGTGGAGTGGGGCAGCTGAGTTAAAAAAGTTTTTTTCATCAATATTTAAAAAAAATAATAATATTAAAAATAATTTTATTTATTTGTGAATGAGTACTGAAAGTTTCATTAAAATCCGACTATTATTTGATTTTTGCGAGAATTTCCAAATTAATGTGTTTGTCACCGAAAAAGTGAGTTACATAAAAAATTACGTAATCGATTGTAAACAGTCGTAAGATTTTCTACAACGCTAACTCAAATCAAAACAAAATTTTCTGCCAAAATTTCGAACATGTTAAAAGGGATTTAAAAAATTTTATAAAATAAATAAAAATTACTTTAATCTTTCCTCTTAATAATATTATAAACATTTAATAGAAAAAGTTCGTTTTATTAAGTTTTGAACCCTTCTTAATTCATACTATGTTGGATTTTTTGTGAGGTAATGGAGGTACCTAACTAAAGTCATTAAATTTTTACTGATAATTATTTTGAAAAAAAAATTGTATCAAAATGTATTTTCAATATGACGTCTTAGAATTTTCTTGGTTTTAATGAAACTTAAATGAATGCTCACCAGCACTAACAAGAGATGAATGTTTTTATGATAAGATGATGCAAAAAGTTTTAAGATTTCTGGATATGCTTGCATTTTATCTAAAAATAACTCCAGTTCTTAATGCCACATTAGAAAGAATGAATTTATCTTTAAAGGGTTCCCTCGTAATTATTGAATTAGAAAAAACAAAAAAACAATCATTTGATAATATATAGGGGCTGCTTATATATTCTTTATCCTGTTTGTAGTGAAGTCCGTTCTAGTGAAGGTTAGTTGTATACTGTTGCAGGTTAATGAAATTTGGCCGTGTTGTAGATAGCCCACTATAAGTCATAAAGAAAGGTTATAAACCAAGAAAAGCAATTTGGATTGAAAAATAACATTTTATATGTACATATTTCAATTAATGTTTTTACAATTGAAGTAATAACTTGAAGTATAAGTCCAACGGAGGATAAAATGTTCATGGCAATATAATGCTGAAAGAGAATTAATGCTTAGGAATGTGGGGAGCGTGTGAGTAAGGAATGTCTTTGATGTATTCGCTCCTTAGGTCAGTAAGTAGTTTTTGAGGCAGGGAAGAAGGAAAGAGGTAAGGGAGTCGAGCGTAGTAACCCGCTTGACTTAGGTCAAGGGGATATCGATTACACTCTTCTCCTCGAGTCTGTCTGCCTGGCGATGCTTTCTGTATCCGCTTTTTATATCTTCTTTTTGGATCACAGCAGCTCATTTGGGATTTCACACTTGTATTTGGTTCTGGGCTTCCCATTGGATGATAAATAAAATTCGCGTAGGCTCGCGAACTGGAAATTTAATATTTAATTAATTTTTAGTTTTCAACCGGCGGCGCAACGACGACTTTTGGTCATTTGCTTTTTGGTCGTGAAAGCGCAAACATCCGGTCCATCGCTTTTGCTCGGTATCACCACAAATATTATAGAGAAAATTAGTAATCTGAGTTAGCTATCCATTGTTATATTCATCAGTTATTAATTAGTCAATGACAGCAGTAATTGGGTTATATCTTCAGCAAACCAATCAAAACAAAATGGAAAACTAATTATAGCAGGTCTATAGATATCTTACCTTATCTCTGGACCACAATTATCTCAAAAAGGCTTGACAAAGTTCCCCATATTAAGATTTTCATTTTTCGTTATAAGGTCGAAGGAAAGGATTTGTTTGTTCTTATATATATATAGATTGAAAAGAAGGAACTAATTAAGAGAGGTTCTGATATATTTGATCTAGTGAAAAGAAATAAGCCGAACTTAACTCGCAGTTAACCAGGTAGATTGATCATAGATCTAGTAACCCCCATCTTTACAACCACTTAAATGAGCTAAAAAATGGGTCATAGAAAATAGCTAGCTGATTAGAACTAAAAACTATAAAATATTAATATTTACTTAAAATACTAATTGGTAAAAATATTCTTAATTTAAATCGACCAAGAGAATATTTTATTTTTGATTTCAAGAAAACTCAAAACACTTAAGAACGCGGATAAACCTGAGAAGAAACACAAAAAATAGACTGATTACATAACTATCAACACAAATGTCAGAAATGTACTTGTACACCGCAAAACGTATCCAAGTTCTGACTGCGGGAGCGATCACCTTCCTATCGTATGCTACTCCACGTTTTATGACAAGAAAGAAAGAAAAATATTTAATACACCAAAAATATTAAAGTTTGAAATAGGATTGGCACTGGACAATATGAACAGGAGCAGTAATAGAAATTTTCTCAGTCTTAAATGATTTCGGCAAGTTTAAGATCCCAAAAACGATAAGTGAAATGACAGTAGCGACTTGCCGGAAGGTCTTTGTAGATCAATCTTCGTAGTACTGCCTAAAAAAATCAATGAAAATAAATAGAAGTTTGATCGGACAATTATCCTAATAAGCCATATAATCAAATAATAATAAAAATTCTGATGAATAGAGCGCGAAAAAGATTAAACCCGAAATAGGACAAGAATAGCCTTTTCTTTTTCAAGGCCGTCCGAAAAATATGTGCTATCTTTATCATCAGAATGATGTCGGCAACACTAGTACAAATGTAGAATAATGCACACTTGTTTTTCATAGATTACACAAAATCATATGCTAACACACAGCATAATTATATTTTAACTGTTAGGAAAACCAGATGTGGGAAGAATGTGAGAATCATGGAGAATTTATGCTAGGTGCAAATTGCCCGCATACGGTTAGAAAATGAAAGTCCACAAAAATAGAAAGCAGCGTAAGACAAATATGAGTCTTACCATCGGATTTGTTCAACTTTTACGAGGCTATCCTAAGGGAACTGGAAACCTTACCAGGATTTATTACCGGCGGGTACAATCTTAATAACGCAGATGGAACTGTTGACTGCAGGCACGGAAAGAAAACTACATAACCTTCTTGAAAGGAAAGCGAGAAGAAAGGACAAAACATCAATTGCAAGAAGGCATAAAGTATAGTTTTCAGCAAGAGAAAAATCTTAAGATACGAACTACAGCTTACAGATGTCAAAATCAAATAACTACAAAAGTTTAAATATATGGGAAATGATCAGATGTTGGCAAGTATGACACTGAATTCCGAAGGTGCATAGGAATATTAATATTAAAAATTGTCTTCTAAAAACTAAGCAAAGTATTAAGAAAATGTAAAATTTCGTTAGAAACAAATAAAAGTGCCCAACAGGTATGTCATATCAGGCCTCCAATATAGTAGTGAATGTTTGAAAATTTCTTCAGATAATAGGATAGCGGAAAGAAATATGGTATGATTATGAAAATGCGATGTACAGAACGTGTAAGTAACAAGGACGTTTTAAGGAAAATGAAAACGGAAACATAAAGGACAATTCTACTTAGAAGCAGAAAGAAACATTTGAAATTTCTGGGACACATAATGAGGAAAGTAGGATTAGAAAATTTGAGACGCCATGGACATATCTAAAGCAAAAGCAACAAGAGAAGGCAGAGACAACTTTTGAGAATAAATGGCAGAACTTAGAGTGGAATGGATGGTGACAAACATCGCTCAGAACTACAAAGGATAGGAAGTTGTGGAAAGCCACGATCTTCCGCGTCCTGAAGTGAAACGGTGCACAGAAGAGGCGAAATTTGACATATCGTTTAAGAAAAAGATCAAACCACAGAAGAAGGCTTATTGCTTGTTCATCATAGTTGATAAGATAAAAATATATGTTTTCTATATTTAACACATCAGTCAGCCATTTAAGTGACTGATGTAATACACGCTTTGGGCAATCATGAATCAAAAGAGACATGACAGACTGGGTAGAAGATTATCCCGCAGTAGGTTGCCATTGCTTTCTGCGGTAGACTGGTTCCCAGCCAAGGCTATAGAACCCAGTCTGTCCTGTTATTTCACTCATAACTGGAGGGAAGAGACGAATTAATAGCTTTCCCAAGGGTATCTGTGCGTAAGTGAATGCAAAGAACTCAACTGGAATTCGAACTCTGCTACCCAATTTGTCGTTTCGAGTCGATATCCTCTGGATCACAACGCACATACTAACATATACACAGCCAAATCGAGACAGAGTTCTGAAATATTAGACAAGACAGGGACCAACCAAGCCAAAGTGTGGTCAGAAGAATGTATGTGGTTGGAGCGGTCGTATCACAGATTGTAATGAGAATGGGTGAAACAATTTAGCAGTTGGCCCCCACACGATTATTATTTGAACGATAAGGACTGCATTCCCGTCGTTCCAAATGAGATAGATCGCAATTTAAGTCTTTTGACGGACAAAAAAGGGGGAATGCAAGAAGTTGGTTTAAAACCTGCATCATACGAGATCATCACTTAACACCAACTGTCATCAACGAACGACTTATGGCACTTCATTTAACACTTCCATTACTCTCATTTCTGCTTTTGCTCCAACTCTTGATGCTGATGAGGGATCAATGAATCAATTTGACTAGCAATTAAGTAACATCATTGTTAACATATCATCGACGGACAAACTATTGTTACTAGGGGATTTTAATGCAAGAGTAGAAAAGGATTATCGCTTATGGGAAAATGTCATCAGTAAAGAAGGTACTAGGAATTGCTACTTCAATAGACATCTACTACTAGATCTATGCATGGAACACTATTCATTCATATACGTATACTTCATTCTTCATTCATATAGTTCCAATTTCTAACTCGCTTTAAGACCACATGGATGCATCCCCGATCCAAAGACTGCCAACTGATATCATATGGCATTAGAAAAAAAGAGACATCCTCTACACTAAGTTGGGTCAGATCATCGCCTTGTTACTGCAAAGATGCAATATCAACCACCATCTCGTAGAAAATATAACATCTCAAAACATCACTGCAACCATTTTTGAAACCAAAATAAATCAGGAACTTAGTTATAGTCCAGTTACCGATCAATATGTGGCTGAAGAATAGCGAACTCGTGATATAGTTACAGAAACAGAAAACGTTGTCACCAGCTTCACCAAAACCAAGAATCAAGACTGGTTTTATGAAAACAATATTGAAATCAACAACCTGATTGAGGCAAAATAGAAACTCGTCTGGCTCATGAATAATACAAATGATCCAGAGTCCAAGCACAACGTTTCAAGAAGCTAAAATGTATGAAAATTTAGTGGCAACAAAAAGCAGTCGAACTTTACGGCTATACAGATAGATGTAATCTCAGAATTGTTTATGCTAGAAAAAAAAACTATTTGAACCAGTACAAGCATCAACTTCTAGCAGCTGTCAATGAAAACAAAACACACTCTGTTGTGACCTCATCACCAAATTGTTGTAGTTCTCTTGGGACCAGAAATAAAGACACAATGACGAAATAGTATTAAACAGATATATTACAAAGATAGTAGTACAAACATATACCAATGAGAGATTATTAGCCTGATTGCTTAGTCTGGCTGTAAGAGTTATCTGCTGGAATAGCTTCCGCTCTCACGCTCTCTTACTACTACTTATATACAGTTTGGACGAGTTAATGTGTCATATGGGTAAGTCCCCATAACACACTCATACACCGAAAGGTATATTTTTCCACCCTCCTACATAGAAACTCGAACACAGCTAAAAACTTCCAGACTCATCCCAAATAATCTTCCTCAGCTATGGAAGACTATGATCTACTTTTCAATAATTCAAGCGATATATATGGAGCATAAGAGATCAAAGAAGTTCCAAGGTTCATACAAACTTTCAAACTAATCAAACACATTTTCACCCTCATCTGAAGATATAGGAATCCCCACAAATTGCTAAGGAACTGAAAGATGCAGTCAGTATAACGGTCTTCGGAAAAAAGTGACGTAAAAGACTGTGGAAGCTATAGAGAAATAACATTATTCTCCATCGCGGGAAAAATCTTTGATCACGAAAAATGAGTGTTAAGATTAAAATATTCTTGTAAAATGATCCATTTTTGAAAATTTTTGCTTGATTAAAATTAATATGAAACTGTTCTCTATTCATTTATAAAGTCAGTAAAATGTACAGAGTATAATTATCACCACGAAGATCAATTCTTATTACTATAACTGTTATTTTGTGAGTAGGCGTAATTAATTTGTCGTCCATGATTTTTATTTTCTTCAACAGTGAAATGCATAATAATCGCTTTAGATCGAAACGTTCCATTAAAAAGAAAAATTGTCTCCTGATAGGAACTTAATCAGTATATATGTCTTTATATAACAAATCTTGTTCAAGATCATTACATCTGGTGTACGAAATGAGGAAAGAAAACCATGGTCAGTGATCGATTAGGAAATTAAAAAAAAATTTCCTTAGTAATTTCGAGTATTTATAAAATTTATGTTACCTTGTGCAGAATACAGCATTATTTAAAACAACCTGTAGCTAGCTTATTATAACTGGTGTTAATATTCATGTTTGTAATAAAAGTAGCAACTAAGTAATGTGGAAATGGTAATAAGCTGACAATCATGCAATCAGACAAATAATATTTTTGTGTTTAAGTGAAAGAGTGTTGAAATGGTGCGAAACTGCCATTAAACTGTCACAAATCCTCGCGTGTTTTGCATCAAGAAATTATTCTGACCTTGCAGCAGTAAAAAGGACTCATTAAGTGTTTCCCGATTTAATTTCATTTAACTTTATAATAAGGTTTAATGAAGTGACTTCGATTTAAATTAGTCAGTCAGTTAAGTGCCATACGTGATACACGATCATGTGTTATATAACTTCGACGGGTATATACTGCTTTTTCACAACTGATAAAATCGACAGACCTCAATGCGTATATATGAAATAAAAATAGTCCATATTTTTATTCGCTTTTCTTCTGTTCTTTTTAACAAACCGGTGACTTGGCCGTATTGTTTAGTGGGGGCTTCGAATCAAGTGGAATTACAGACGCATTGAGGCTGCCAACCAGCCAGCCAAAAAATGACTGCTGTCTGTAACTCAACACTAGACGGTAAAAGTTAAAATTAAACTGACTCTCTGACTGATGTGCTCTTGATATCTCGAAATCATTTGACAGGTCCTACGCTTTTTCTGGTCTCCATATTACCTTCCTGATATAATTAATTTTCAAGTTGGCATCTATGCTAACGACCATTTCACACCATTTACGACCGTCTCTGTTAAGGCTGACAAATTAAACCTGGTTGCTGTACTTCAAAAGAACATCCAATCTATGATTGATGAGACAGGAAATGGCTTGTAAATTTTAATGCCTCCAAAATTAAACTGCCCTTCTTTATCACTATAGAGAATCATTCCTGTCCATCAGGCTTCACTCGATCAAATGACCTCAAATGGAATGACTACATTGAATCCATAGCTGCGTCTGCTGCTAGATAGGTTGGTTCACTGTGTCGGGCCAGGCTGTTTTTTTTTTTGGTTAGAATCCATTTTGCACTTTTATAAATCTACCATTCGGCCGTGCATTTAATGCTGTTGCCATATCTGGTGCTCCTGCGATTCATTTTGAGCTTCTCGACAAAACCCATAGGAGGATTTGTAATATAATTGACCCTGAAATCATTTAGCATCTCAATAATGGATTTCATCATGTTTCGATAGGCTTCAGAAAGTTACATTAAAAATTCCTTTTCAAAAACAGAAAAAAATGAGATTGGAATCTATAGGTTTTGGCTGAATTTAAGATAGTTTATACACCTTAAGAAATACTATATTAAAATAGATTTTGATGTTCGTAAACTTTCAAAAAACATACAAATATTTGAAAATCTGTTTTCGAATTATATCAAGTAATTTCATCAAGTTTCAACAGCTTTCAAAAAGTTGCATTAAATATGTAACTACGGTGCTCTGTTTCATTCAGGTTGTTAGCGGTCATGGAACTCCACAATTTCCTGTCCTTTGTAACTCTTACTAAATTTTGTTATGGTGATTAATATGTCGAAAAATGGTAAATTTTTCTTAAAATACATTTATTCTAAAGAAGATAATAAAATATTTATTAATTTACCGAATGATTTTATCTTCAATCTTTAGGACTTGGCCACACGCATAAAGAAATGAACAAGCAAGGGTAAGTGTATTTCGTGCATAGGTTGTTAAATCACCGATGCAATAGTAAGCAAACATCAAGTTTTCTTATTTTTACTAATAGTGAATAAATGTAGTGCCTCTTTTTCATTTCGTGTGAAATGGTGGTTAGCAGATCAGCGGTGGTATTCGTTACCACATCATATTATTTTGAGGGTAAAAGTTTGAAATTTTGAATGTGACAGAACCATTTTTTAAATAAAACTTACGGAACTTTATCAAAACATGATGAAAAGACTTAAAACTTTAAAACTTTTTGGGGTTTCTTATACTTTACAAAAGATAATTCACATTTACAAATAGATTGACAATAAACTCCAAAATCATCAAAAGCCTAAAATACTTTGAAAATCAACCCCGACATCATCACTATACATTTGAAGGTAAAATTTAAAATTACATAAGTTTCAGAAACTAGATTTTTTAAAACTAAAACTTACGAAACATTATCAGAACATAAAGAAAACAGTTATTATCAAATGAAACTTGAATTATTTTTCTTAAAGTATCGAATTCCCCTGACATTTTTAAAAATCTAAGTTTCATTTGATAATAACTGTTTTCTTACAAATACGTTGAAAATCAAAACAAAGTAATTAAAACACTTGAAGGAATATATTGAAATTTGGAAAGTTTAGAAAAATAATTTTTTTGATAAAACTTACTGAAAATTTATCAGAGCATGATGAACACACGTGATATCCATTGAAAACAGTTCGATTTTCAAAGATTTCAATGGTTTTCGTTACTTTACGAAACTATATTCACTTTTAAAAATACGTTGAAAACCAACACCGAGATTGTCACAAATATACTTTTGAAGGTAAATTTTGTAATCATGAAAGTTTCAGAAACTTCATTTTTTAAAAATAAAACTTACCGTTCAGTAAGTTTTATTAAAAAAAATTGTTTCTGAAACTTTCAAAATTTACAGTCAAAAGTACAGTGTTTTGATGATGTCGGAGTTGATTTTCAAAGCATTTCAGTTGTGTTTGATACATCATAAAACTTACGTTATAAAGTATAGTCTTTTCTTGATATCAGAGGAGGTTTTCAACGTATTTGTAAAAGTAACTTTCGTAAAGGGTGAAAAACACTTAATAATATAATCTTTATAATAGATAACAAGTGTTTTTATCAGGTTTTTATAATGGTCAGGAAATAATCTTAAATAATTGTATGAGTGAACGGTTGACGAAGCAAACATCATGGTAACGGACACAAAAATGGCAGTGCGCGTGCGCGACCAGACTGAGAGCGCGGCCCGTATACATTTGCCGGCATAAAAGCTGAGAATTTGCGAGGGTAGTCAGTTTATATTTGAGTTTTGCGGAACTCACACGTGTTGTTTGTTTCGGTGTCGACTGCGGTATTTGATCGAGAAAAAGAAGACTACGGAGAAGACAAAAACTACAGGAAGATTACAATAATTTCCTTAAAATTTGAAAGTTTCAAAATTTACATTCAACTTTGTTTATTTCGAAGTAGTTTTTCAACTTTTTCCTAAAGTTTTGAAATCTTTAAAATTTTCAAAAAATTTAAGAGTTTTCAAATGACACCAAGTGTTTTCATAATGTTTAATATTCAGTAAATTATCTTAAAGGGAACTTAATTTCATTAAACTTTTAAAATTTACATTAAAAAGCATAGGGTTTTCTAGATTTCGGAGTAGATTTTCAAAGTATTTGTAAAAACTTTCGGAGATTTTTTGAAAATCTATGTGTTTTCAATTTTTTCATCATGTTCAGTAAATTATCTTGAAAAAAATATTTAAGGAAAAATTGAAAATTTCAAAGGTTACCTTCAAAATAACAGTCTTTCTTGATTTCAGAGTAGGTTTTCAACGTATTTGGAAAGGTTAATAAACATTCGGAAATTTTTGAAAATCTAAAAGTGTTTAATTAATGCTAAATGTTTTCATCATGTTATCATAAAGGATTAAGTATAAAGTATTCAGAAAATTATCTTAAAGAAAAATTAATTTTCGGAAAGATACAATATTTCAAAATTTAACTTCAAAACTATAGTGTTTCCTTGATGTCGGAGAAGTTTTTCAACGTATTTAATTTAATAAACTTCCGAAAAGTATCGAAACCCGAAAAATGTTTGGTAATCTAAGAGTTTTCAGTCGATACCAAATGTTTCCATCATGTTTTTATAATTTTAGTAAATTATCTTTAAGAAAAATGAATTTTCTGAACTTTGAAAATTTCAAAATGACCTTAGCGTTTTGTTGATTTCGGAGTAGTTTTTCAAAGTAGTTGTAAAGGTAATAAAGTTTCTTAAAGTATCGAAAAGCCCAAATATTTTTGAAAAGCTAAGTTTTTTCAGTTGATTACATGTGTTTTCACTATGTTTTAATAATTTCTTAAAGAAAAAATAATTTTCTGAAATTTTGAAATTTTGAAGGGTTTTCACCATATTTTCATAATGTTCAGTAAATTAACTTAAAGAAAAAATTGCTAAAAGATTGAAAATTCCCAAATTTACCTGCAAAACTACAGTGTTTTATGGATTTCGGAAGAGTTATTCAACGTATTGTTTTCATCATATTTTCATAATTGTCTTTAATTTATGTTAAGGAAAAATTAATTTTTGAAACTTTGAAAATTTCAAAATTTACCTTCAGCGTTTTGTTGATTTTGAAGTAGTTTTTCAACTTATTTGTAAATAATATTTATTAAATATCAAAAACCCCTAAAATTTTTAAAACTATATGTGGTTTTAATAGATAACACGTGTTTTCATAATGTTTTCATAGTTTCCAATTAAGTTATCTTCAGGAAAATATAATTTTCTGAAACTTGAAAAATTTTAAAATTTACCTTCAAATCTATAGCTTTTTCTTGATTTCGGACTATGTTATCAACGTATTTGTATAAGTTAATAATATATACATTTCTAAAATTTTTGAAAATATAAGTGTTTTCAATTGATACAAAGTGATTTCATCTGCTTTCATAATTATGAAATTATCTTAAAGAAAAATTAATTTTGTGATATATTGAAAATAATTAAAGTTACCTAAAAATATAGCGTTTTTTTGATTTCTTAGTAGATTTACAACGTATTTGTAAAAGTTAATAAACTTTTGTAATATATCAAAAACTCTTAACATTTTTTAAATTTCAGTATTTTGAATTGATACCAAATTTTTTCACCATGTTTGCATGAATTTCATTAATTTATCTTTAGAAAAATTAATATTCTGAAATTTTGAAAATTTCAAAATTGACCTAAAAACTATAGCGTTTTGTTGATTTTGGAGTATATCAATGTTTGTAAACTTTGAAAACCCCCAAAACTTTTTAAAATCTAAGGGTTTTCAACTTTTTAAAATCTAAGGGTTTATTTACTTTAATAAATAAAGTTCAAAGGATAAATTAATGAAAATTATTAAAACATGAAGAAAACACGTGGTATCAATGGGAAACACATAGATTTAAAAAAACTAGGGGTTTTTGATACTGATGGAAGTTTAAAAACTTTCAAAAATACGTTGAAAAACTAATTCGAGAAAACAAAAACTATAGTTTTAACGTAAAATAATACATATATTTTAAAACATTTTTTTTTTTATACTTTACGGAAGTTTAAATATCAACAAAATCTATAGTTTTAACGTAAATTTTGAAATATTAAGTCCCAGAAAAATAATTTATCCTTAATATAAATTCAAGAAAATTATTAAAACATGATAAAAACACATGGTATTAATGGGGAACACTTAAATTTGGAAAAGTATTTAGGGGTTTTTGATACTTAAGGAAGTTTAAAACTTTTATGAATACGTTCAAAAATGACTCCGAAAGAACAAAAAAAAGTTTAGTTTGTAGTGTAAATTTTGTAATTTTCAAAGTTTCAGAAAATTGATTTATCCTCGAGATAATTTAAAGAAATTATAAAAACATGGCGAAAACACTTGGTACCAAAGAAAAACAATTAAATTTAAAAATTTATTCAGAGTTTTCTATATTTACGGAAGTTTAAAAATCAACAAAAAAGCTATAGATTTTAACGCAAATTTTAAATATCCGAAGTTTCAGAAATTAATTTATACTTAATATAAATTTATAGAAATTCTGAAAACCTGATTAAACACTGGATATCAATAGAAAACATTTAGATTTAAAAATTTTAGGGGTTTTCAATAGTTTACTGAAGTTTAAAAATCAACAAAAAGATACAGAATTTAAGGTTAATTTTGAAATGTCAAAGTTTCAGAAAATTAATTTTTCTTTAATAAAATATATTAAAACATGATGAAAACACTTGGTACCAATGGGAAACTTTAAAATTTTCAAAATATTTAGGGGTTTTCGATACTTAAGGGAAGTTTAAATCTTTTACAAATATGTTGAAAAACGACTACGTGAGCAATAAAAAGCTATAGTTTTAACGTAAAGTTTGAAATTTTCAAAGTTGCAGAACATAAATATATCCTCGAGATAAATTAATGAAAATTATCAAAACTCATGATAAAAACACATGGTATCAAAGAAAAACAATTAGATTTTAAAAAATTTTAAAAGCTTTCTATATATTACAGAAGTTTAAAAACCAACAAAACCAACGTCAATTTTGAAATATTCAAAGTTTCAGAAATTAATTTATCCTTAAGACAAATTAATGGAAATTCTGAAAACATGATGAAAATGCTGGATATTAATGGAAAACACTTAGATTTTAAAACTTTTAAGGATTTGATACTTTACGGAAGTTTTAAAATAAAAAAAGTTTTTAACGTAAATTTTAAAATTTTAAGTCTCAGAAAATTAATTTATCTTTAAGATAAATTAATGAAAAGTGTGAAAACACTTGGTATGAATGGAAAACACTTGGTATCAATAAAAAACATTTAGATTTTTAAAGATTGTAAGGATTTTTAATATTTACAGATGTTTAAATATCAACAAAAAACTATAGTTTTTAATGTAAACTTTGATGTTAAAAAATATTAGGGGTTTTCGATATTTTACGGAAGTCTAAAAAAATTTACAAATACGTTGAAAAACAGTTCCAAAATCAAGGAAAAGCGATAGTTTTTAACGTAAATTTAGAAAATTTCAAAAACTTAGAAAATTAAATTCTTCTTAAGATTATAAATGGAAATTATAAAAACATAATGAAACCACTTAGTATCAATGGAAAACACTTCAATTTTAAAAAGTTTTTAGTGGTTTTCGATACTTGACGGAAGCTTAAAAATCAACAAAAAGCTATGGTTTTTTACGAAGGATTAGAAATGTTCAAAGTTTCAGAAAAATAATTTGTTTTTAAGATAAATTAATGAAAATTGTTAAAACACTTGGTATTAATGAAAAAAAATTGATTTTAAAAATTTTGATATTTTACGGAAGTTTGAAAACTTTACGTTGAAAAACTACCATGAAATCGACAAAAATCTATAGTTTTTAAGGTAAAGTTACAAATTTTCAGTGTATCAGAAAATTAATTTATCCTCAAGTTAGAGTAATGAAAATTATCATAACATGATGAAAACATTAGGTATCAATGGAAGACACTTAGATTATAAATTTTTTTGGGGTTTTCGATATTTTGAAAACTTTTACAAAAGATTACTCCGAAATCAACTAAGAGCTATAATTTTTAAGATAAAAGTTGAAATTTTCAAAGTTTCAGAAAATTAATTTATCCTTAAGATAAATTAATGAAAATTATTAAAGCATAATGGAAACACTTGGTATCAATAGTAAACAATTAGATGTAAAAATATTTAGGCGTCTAGGATTTTTTAAGGAATTTTAAATATCAACAAAAATCTATAGTTTTTAAGATAAATTTTGAAATTTTCAAAGTTTCAGAAAATTAATTGATCCATAAGAGAAATTAATGAAAACTTTAAAAAATGATGAAAACAGTTGGTATCAGTCGAAAACATATAGATTTTTCAAACTTTTAGGGTTTTTTTTACGTTGAAAAACTTCTCCGAAATCAAGAAAAAGCTATATTTTGTAAGGTAAATATTGGAACATTCAAAGTTTTAGAAAATCCATTATTAAATGTTTTTAAGTTTCAACACAAAAAAACGTATAGGATTTGACGTAAATTTTGAAATATTCAAACTTTCAGAAAATTCAATTATCCTGAAGATAATTTAATGAAAATTATTAAAACATGATGGAAACATTTGATATGAATGAGAAACATTTAGATTTTAACAAATTTTAGGGGTTTTCGATACTTCACGGAAGTTTAAACACTTTTACATATACGTTGAAAAACTACTCCGTATCAAGAAAATGCTATAGTTTTTAAGGTAAATTTTGACATTTTCAAAGTTTCAGAAATTTAATTCATTCTGAAAATAAATTCATGAAATTTATTGAAACATGATGAAAGTACATAATTTGAAGGGAAAACACTTAGATCTAAAAAAATTTAAAGTTCTTTGATATTTTACAGAAGGTTCAAAATCAACAAAAACTGATAATTTTTAACGTAAGTTTGAAATTTTCAAACATTCATAAAATTAATTTATCCTTAATATAAATTAATGAAAATTAGTATAACATAATGAAAATATTTGGAATCAATAGAAAACACTTGGATTCTAAAAAGATGTAAGGGTTTCGATAATTTATGGAAGTTAAAAACTTTTAAAACAAGTTGAACATTACTCGGAAATCAAGAAAAAGTTTTTAAAGTAAAGTTTAAAATATTGAAAGTTTCAGATAACTAAATTATCCTTAAGATAAATTAATGAAAATTATTAAATTACGATGAAAACATCAGGTATCAATGGAAAACATTTAGATTTACAAAAATTGTAGGGGTTTTCGATATAAGTTCAAAAACGTTTACAAAAACTATGAAAAACTACTCCGAAATGAAAGAAGCGAGAGTTTTTAAGGAAAAATTGGAAATTTTCAATGTTTCAGAAAATTAATTCGTTCTCAAGATAAATTTAGGTACCTCCACTTTTCAGTCTTCATGCATTAATTACATACTATAGCCGGCCCAATAAAAGAAGGAATTTAACAATAGTTTTGTAACTTTTTATATATAATTTTTATATATGATGAAAAAATGAAAAAAAAAAAAAATGAAAAAAAAAAAATGAAAATAACTCCTGTAAAAATTAATTATTCATAGAAATGTTTTTACTTTCAGACTATGATAGGCTTAATTTATATTATTCATAAAAGCAATCAGAAGTTTATCCACATAAAAATGTAATGCTAATGTTTTCATCATGTTATAATAATTTTTATTAATTTATCTGAAACTTCCGGAAAATATTGAAGACCCTAAAAATTATTTAATATTAAAGTGTTTTTTGTACATACCAAGTGGTTTCAACATGTTTCATTTATTTTCATTAATTTATCCTAAAGATGAATTAATTTTCTGAGACGCCGAAAATTTCAAAATATACCTCAAATGTATAGCTTTTTAGTTGATTTCGCATAGTTTTTCAACGTATTTGTAAAAGTTTTTAAAATTCTTTAAATTATCGAAAACTCCAACAATTTTTTAAAATCTAAGCGTTTCCTATTGTTACCTAATGTTTTCATCATGCTATAATAATTTTTATTAAATTATCTGAAAGATAAATTAATTTTCTGAAAGTTTGAAATTTCCAAATTTTACGTAATAAAACTTTTGCATATTCAAACTCCCAGAAAATAATGAAGACCCTAAACAATCTTTAATATCTAAGTGTTTTCTATTCATACCAGGTGGTTTCAACATGTTTCACTTTTTTCATTAATTTATCCTGAGGATGAATTAATTTTCTGAGAATCTGAGCATTTCAAAATATACCACAAAAAGTATATCTTGTTAGCTGATTTTGCATAGTTTTACAACGTATTAGTTAAAGTATT
Source organism: Ascarosepion bandense (assembly GCA_037127315.1). NCBI lineage: Eukaryota > Metazoa > Mollusca > Cephalopoda > Sepiida > Sepiidae > Ascarosepion > Ascarosepion bandense. The sequence continues at coordinate 2,338,565 of JBBBDQ010001973.1, forward strand.
TAAACTTCTGTAAAGTATCGAAACATCCGAAAATTTTTTAAAATCTAAGCTTTTCCTATTGTTACCTAATGTTTTCATGACGTTATATTAGTTTTTATTAATTTATCTGAAAGATAAATTAATTTTTTGAGAGTTTGAAATTTTTTAACTTTTACGTAATAAATCTAAATCATTTTGGAGATATTCAAACTCCCAGAAAATATTGAAAACCCTAACATTTTCTTAATATCTAAGTGTTTTCTATTCATACCAAGTGGTTTCAACATGTTTAAAATATTTTCATTAATTTATCCTGAGGATAAATTAATTTTCTGAGACACTGAATATTTCAAAATATACCTAAAAAGTATCGCTTTTTAGCTGAGTTTGCAAAGTTTTTCAACACATTTCTTAAAGATTTTAAACTTCTGTAAAGTATCGAAACCTCCAAAAATCTTTTAAAATCTAATCGTTTCCTATTGTTACCTAATGTTTTCATCATGTTATAATAATTTTTATTAATTTATCTGAAAGATAAATTAATTTTCTGAAAGGTTGAAATTTTCAAATTTTACGTAATAAATCTATAAAGCATTTTGGAGATATTCAAATTCCCAGAAAATATTGAAGACCCTAAAATTATTTTAATATCTAAGTGTTTTCTATTCATACCAGGTAGTTTCAACATGTTTCACGTATTTTCATTAATTTATCCTAAGGATGAATTAATTTTCTGAGACTCTGAATATTTCATAATATACCTCAAACCTTTTTACTTGATTTCGCATAGATTTTCAACGTATATGTCAAAGTATTTAAACTTCTGTGAAGTATCGAATTCTCCAAAAATCTTTTAAAATACACGCTTATCCTATTGTTACCTAATGTTTTCATCATGTTGTAATAATTTTTAATAATTTATCTGAAAGAGAAATTAATTTTCTGTAATTTTGAAATTTTGAAATTTTACTTAATTGCATTTTGGAGATATTCAAACTCTCAGAAAATATTGAAGACCCTAAAATTTTTTTTAATATCTAAGTGTTTTCTATTCATACCAAGTGGTTTCAACATGATTCACTTATTTTCATTAATGTTTCCTACGGATGAATTAATTTTCTGAGACTCTGAATATTTCAATATATACCTCAAAAAGTATAGCTTTCTATCTGATTTCGCATAGTCTTTCAATGTATTTGTTAAAATATTTAAACTTCTGTAAAGTATCGAAAACTCCAAACATTTTTTAAAATCTAAGCGTTTCATATAGTTACCTAATGTTTTCATCATGTTATAATAATTATTATTAATTTATCCGAAAGAGAAATTAATTTTCTGAATGTTTGAATAATAAAAAATGACGAATTTTATATATACGTAGCATATTTTCATATTTCCACAAAAAATGCAAAATATGAGAGAAAAAAGCTTATTTACATATTTCCATACAGAAATACGTAAAATATCGTAAAAAGCATATTTTCATATTTCTATCTGGAAATACACAAAATATAAGGTAAAGCTTCTGTTCATGTTCCGATATAGAAAAACAAAATATCTGACAAAAGTGAAGATTTCTTTTAAAATTTCTAAAATAAAAACTGACAAATTTTGTGTCAAAGTAGCACATTTTCATATTTACATAAAGAAAAATGCAAAATATGAGAGAAAAAAAGCTTATTTTCATATTTCCATATGGAAATACGTAAAATGTGCTAAAAAAGCTCATTTTCATATTTATATATGGAAATACACAAAATATAAAGTAAAGGCAGCTTATGTTCATGTCTCTATGTAGAAAATCAAAATATCTGACAAAAATGAAGATTTTTTAAAAGTTCTAAAATAAAAAAATGACAAATTGTATGTAAAAGTAGCATATTTTCATATTTCCATAAATAAATGTAAAATATCGGTGGATAAAGCTCATTTTCATATTTCCACACAAAAATACTTAAGATGTGTTGAAACAGCATATTTTAATATTTCTATATGGAAATACACAAAATATAAGGTAAAGGAAGCTATTTTCATGTTTCTATGTAGGAAAACAAATCATATGACAAAAATGATGATTTTTCTAAAAATTTCTAATATAAAAAATGACAAAATTTATGTAAAAGTAGCATATTTTCATATTTCCATCAAGAAGAATGCAAAATATGAGATAGAAAATGTTATTTTCATATCTCCATACAGAAAGACTTAAAATGTGGTAAGTAAGCGTATTTTCATATTTCTATATGGAAATACAGAACATATAAGGCAAAGGTAGATTATTTTCATGTTTCTATGTAGAAAAAGAAAATATCTGACAAAAGTGAAGATTTTATCAATTTCTAAAATCAAAAAAGGCCAATAAGGCGTATTTTCATATTTCCAGAAAGAAAATGCAAAATATGAGAGAAAAAAAGCTTATTTTCATATTTCCATAGAGATATAGGTAAAATGTGGTAAAAAGCACATTTTCATATTTCTATACGAAATACACAAACTATAAGGTAAATGTAGCTTATATTCATGTTTCTATGTAGAAAAACAATATATCTGAAAAAATGAAGATTTTTTAATTTCCTAAATAAAAAATGTCACATGTTATGCAAAAGTTGAATATTTACATATTTCCATGAAGAAAAATGCAAAATATGAGAGAAGAAAAAGCTTATTCTCATATTTCCATACAAAAATACGTAAAATACGGTAAAAAAGCTTATTTTCATATTTCTATATGGAAATACATAAAATATAATGTAAAGGTAGCTTATTTTCATATTTATATGTAGAAAAAATATCTGACAAAATACAGATTTTTTAAAAAAATTCTAAAATAAAAAATGACAAATTTTTTGTAAAGAAAATATTTACATATTCCCATATAAAATGCAAAACGTGAGAGAAAATACTTATTTTCATATTCCCATACAGAAATACGTAAAATGTGGAAGAAAATCTTATATTCATGTTTCTGTATGGATATACAAAAAATATAATGTAAATGAAGCTTATTTTCATGTTTCTATGTATCTGAAAAAAATTGTTGTTTTTTAATTTCTAAAATAAAAAATGACAAATTTCATGTCAAAGTAGGATATTTTTCATATTTGCAAAATATGAGAGAAAAAACGCTTATTTTCATATTTCCACACAGAAATACGTAAAATGCGGTAAAAAATCTTATTTTCATATTTCTATATGGAAATACACAAAATATGATGAAAGTTAGCTTATTTTCATGTCTCTATGTAGAAAAACAAAATATCCGACAAAAATGAACATTTTTTTAAATTTCTAAAATAAAAAATGACAAATTTTATGTAAAAGTTACGTATTTTCATATTTCCATAAAAAAAAGCAAAATTTGAGAGAAAAAAATGTTATTTTCCTATTGCCATACAGAAATACTTAAAATGTGGTAAAAAGCTTATTGGTATTTCCATGCAGAAATACGTAACTCGTGGTAAAAAAGCTTATTTTCATATTTCTATATGGAAATACACAACATATAATATAAAGGCAGGTTATTTTCATGTTTCTATATAGAAAAACAAACTATTTGACAAAAATGAAGACTTTTTAAAAATTCAAAAATAAAAAATGTCAACTTTTATGTGAAAGTAGCCTATTTTCATATTTCCATGAAGAAAAGTGTAAAAGATGAGAGAAGAAAAACCTATTTTCCTATTTTTTTTTTGATCATTTCACCCCAGCAAGGCATTCCACTGCCACTATTGCGCTTGGGGCTACATAGGGGGAGGTAAATAGGAAGAGTGGTTAGATATAGGAAATGTCAGAAGTGGGTGAGAGATAGTTGGGTGGGTGGGAAGAGTGTTTGAAAGAATGGAAGTTAGTTTGTTAGAAGGTGTCTATTGACCTTACATTTAAACTCCTGGAGATTGTAGCCGTCGGGGAAGCAGTCATGTGGAAGAGAATTCCACAGTCGGGAAGTGCGAGAAAAGAAACTATTGCGGTTGCATTTTATCGGTTTCACTGTAAAAGGGTGGGATCTAGTTGCTAATCTAGTATCTCGTGCAAATTCGAACCTAGGGGGCACCAGTGATCTAAGTTCATCGGGGCAGAAGCCGTGAAAGTATTTATAGAAGAGACACAGGGAAGCCACGTCACGCCGGTGAGAGAGAGACTGCAGGCGGTCTGCTAAGTCGGTATCGATCACATTACAGACCCTCCGCTGTACCTTGTCTAGAAGCCCAAGAAGAATAGCAGGGACACCCGACCAGATATGGCAACAGTATTCAATGCACGGGCGGATGATAGAGTTATAAATGTGCAGGATAGATTCAGACGGAAAGAAACCTCCGAGCCCTGCACAGAGAACCGACTTTCATAGCAGCGGATTTAGCAATGGATTCGATATAGTCATTCCACTTGAGGTCCGCTGAAAGTGTGAGACCAAGGAGGCGCAGTGTTTTACTCTCTGGGAGGCAAGCCTGGTCCATGCTAATGGGAGGTAGGTGAGATTGTCGATGATGGTTAATTGAGAGTAGCTTCGTTTTAGAAGCATTAAAATTTACTAACCATTTCTTACCCCAGTCCAATATGAATTGGAGGTCTTTTTCAATCTCAGCTGGGAGGTTAGCTTTGACGCCTACACCAGATTTTTGTAGGAGGCGAGAATAAACTGTGGTGTCATCGGCGTACATACCTACTTGGGATCTTATGGAATCAGGGAGATCATTAATGTATATCAGAAAGAGTGTAGGACCTAAGATGGAGCCTTGGGGGACACCTGCGTTTGTATGGTAGTTCTGAGAGGCATGTCCGTTTAATACCACCTTCATTGTGCGGTTAGTGAAAGTGTGAGACCAAGGAGGCGCAGTGTTTTACTCTCTGGGAGGCAAGCCTGGTCCATGCTAATGGGAGGTAGGTGAGATTGTCGATGATGGTTAATTGAGAGTAGCTTCGTTTTAGAAGCATTAAAATTTACTAACCATTTCTTACCCCAGTCCAATATGGATTGGAGGTCCTTTCCAAGCTCGGCAGAAAGGTTAGCTTTGTCGCCAGCACCAGATTTTTGGTCGAGGCGAGAATAAACTGTGGTGTCATCGGCGTACATACCTACTTGGGATCTTATGGTATCAGGGAGATCATTAATGTAGATCAGAAAGAGCGCAGGATAGAGCCTTGAGGGACACCCGCGTTCGTATTGTAGTTCTGGGAGGCATGTCCGTTTAAAATCACTTTCAATGTGCGGTTAGATAGGAATGACTGGATTAGTTCAAACAATTGTCCAGCTTTACCATAGCTCCGCAGTTTGCATAGAAGGCCAGCATGCCAAACTCTGTCGAACGCTTTAGAGATATCCAAGGCAACGGTTCGGGCTTCACCATTCCTATCGAGTGCCTGATATATGTACTCGGTGATGGTCGTTAGCATATCAGCAGTAGACCTGGTGAAGCGGAAGCCATACTGTTTGTCTGAGAGGAGCCCGTGGGCCGTAAGATGCTGAACGACCTCGGCGTTGATAATGGCTTCGAACACTTTGCCAAAGATCGGAAGAAGGCTGATAGGTCGGTAATTTGCGGGGTCCGAGTGTTCTCCAGTGTTTTTAAATATAGGAACTACAGAGGAAGATTTACAACAGACAGGAAAGCAGGAAGCAGATAGGCAGGTGTTGTAGAGCTTAGAAAGTACAGAGGAAAGTTCGGGGGCACATTTCTTTAAGACTATGATTGGGATTCCGTCCCCTCCGCTCGCTTTGTGAGGGTCAAGTTTTGAGATTATCTTAGAGACAAGCGAGGGTGTAATATGGACGTCATTCAGTTGAGCATCAGTTCTAGGTGGGAAGTCAGGTGTAGAAACTCCAGACGAGTCCAGTCTCGAATTATTCGAGAATCTGCGGGCAAAGCATTCAGCCTTGTCCGCTGGGGAGGTGAGGACCTCAAATTTGTTTATTAGTAGGGGTATTGTGGACTTGCTCTTGTTAAGTACTCTTTTACAGAGTCGCCAGTAGTCCTTGGTGCCGAACTTAGAGGATGCTATGCGTTGCTTCATTCTGGCAGCAAATAACATCTTAGCTTCGTTAAGTATATTTTTACACATATTACGAGCTGAAGCGAAAAGGCGTCTGTGTGGGTCCGACGCGTAGCTACGATAAAGTCGGAAGAAATGATTCTGGTGGGCAATGGCGGCCGAGCAAGCGGGCGAGAACCATGGAGACGAATGAGATTTAAGCTGAAATTTCCTGGCAGGGATGAAAGCATCGATGCCAGCCTTAACCCAGGAGGAGACCTCGGATGCACATTCTTCGATGGGAAGACTAAAAACGTTGTTTCAAGGGACGTCACAGAAGAAGTCTCGGAACGAATCCCAGTCTGCTCTTTGGTAGCAGTAGGATATTCTCCTTGTCTGGGTTTCTTGGGTTGGGTGGGAGTGGAATGAAATGTTGATGGAAACTACGGTGTGGTCAGAGTTATCAAGTGGGCAGAGTTGTCTGGTAGTGCAAGAGTCTGGGATGGAAGTGAAGCAGAGGTCTAGCAGTGAGTCCCTTCCGTTAGGGTTGTTGGAGAAACGCGTGGGGAAGTTCACCACTTGCGTAAGGGATTGGGTTATTGAAAAATTCATGGTGTGGACACCAGCAGGGTCGGTGACAGAGTTCTCCAGCCACTTGGTGTGGTGGGCGTTAAAGTCACGAAACACGAATATATGGGCGGAGGGATGGGAAGAAATGGCTTTGTCAATATTGTCAGAGACACTGTTAAGTAACGAACAGTCAGGGGAGGAAGGGGAGCGGTAGAGAAAGAAGAGATAGCTAATCGAGCTGAGAAGTGAGAGGCGGAAGCACATGAAAGAATGATCCGGGGATTCAAGGAATGTCGCCCTAGCTAAGGGAAGGTGTTCGCTGACATACACACCAAGCCCATGCATATGAACATTGGAGTCCTTCCTGAAAAGGGGAAGGTAGCCAGGAACGTCAAACTCAGAAGAGGGGATAGAAGGGTTAAGGTTAGTTTCACATAGGGCCAAGATATCAGGTGAGTTAGTGTGAAGGAATGAGGAAGTTATTGCGGATACCACGTATGTTAGTGTAAGAGATGCAGACGGGTTTGGGCGTTTTCATACTAGCTGGTTTAGATTTGCTATTATGTTTGCTTTTTTCCATAGTGATTCAGTTAAGGAGAGGTCTTAGAATAGAGTCAGGCGGTCACTTGTTTGCAGCACGTGAAGGATGGAGACTGGCGCAGCCTACTACATAATGTGGCCTCGGGGTTGCCCACCGAACGTTCATGCAAGGATGTCCGTCCATGCGCGATATGGCACTACAATAACCCCGGTATTATTCAACTGTTGATCAGAGCAGCTTCTCAAGACGCTACGCATGAGTTCGGGCTCCTAACTATCAGTCGGAAGCAGCAACCAGGAAACTGCCAACCCGGTACACTCAGAATGTAAAGACGTTGCCACCATACTCCGTAACTGCAAGCAGCTTCCAGTTGAACTAACACTATGACCGAAGAAGGGGGATGAACCGGAAACCCTTTCCTGAACATGAAACAAGGCGATCACCTCTACTCTTGATCAAAAGTGTGAGACCGGGCGATAGTAAAGTAGTAAAGTAAAGTAGCATATTTTCATATTTCCATAAAGAAAAAAGCAAAATATGAGAGAAAAAAGCTTATTTGCATATTTCCATACAGAAACACCTAAAATGTGTTAAAAAGCTTATTTTCATATTTCTATATAAAAACACACAACATATAAAGTAAATGTAGCTTATTGTCCTGTTTGTATGTAGAAAAACAAAATAACTGAAGAAAAGGAAGACTTTTTAAAAAATTTCTAAAATAAAGAATGACAAATCTTATGTAAAAGTAGCATAATTTCATATTTCAATAAAGAAAAATGCAATATATGAGAGAAAAAAAGCATTTTTGATATTTCCATACAGAAATAAGTAAAATACGGTAAAAAAGCTTATTGTCATATTTCTATAAGAAAATATACAAAATATAATGTAAAATTAGCTTACTTTCTTGTTTCTATGGAAAAAAAACAAAATATCTGACAAAAAGAAGTTTTTTAAAATTTCTAAAAGAAAAAATGACAAATTTTATGTAAAATAGCATATTTATATATTTCCATGAAGAAAAATGCAAAATATGAGAGAAAAAACTTATTTTCCTTTTTCCATTCAGAAATACGTAAAATGTGGTAAACAGGCTTATTTTCATATGTCTGTATGGAAATATACAACATAAAAAGTAAATTTTCATCTTTCTATGTAGAAAAACAAAATATCTGACAAAAATGAAGTTGCCTTTTAAAGTTCTAAAATAAAAAATGACAAATTGTACTTAAAAGTAGCATATTTTCATATATCCATAAAGAAAATGCAAGATACGAGAGAAAATAGTTTATTTTCATATTCTCATACAGAAATACGTGAAATGTGGTAAAAAATCTTATTTTCACATTTCTATTTAGAAATACACAAAATATAAGGTAAAGGCAGCTTATTTTCATTATTCTATGTAGGAAAACAAAATATCTGACAAAAATGAAGAGGTTTTCGTAATTTCTAAAATAAAAAATGGCAAATTTTATGTAAAATAGCATATGTTCATACTTCAATACTGCAAAATCTGAGAAAAAAAGATTATGTTCATATTTTCATACAGTAATACGTAAAATGATTATTTGCATATTTCTATATGGTCATACAAAAAATATAAGGTACAGGTAGCTAATTTTCTTGTTTGTATGGAGGAAAACTAAATATCTGAATAATATGATATTGTTTTTTACATTTCTAAAATAAAAAAATGTCAAATTCTATGTAAAAGATGCATATTTTCATATTTCAAATATGAATATGAGGGAAAATAGATTATTTTCATACTTCCATACAGAAATACGTAAAATGTGGTAAAAAAGCTTATTTTCATATTTCTATATGGAAATACACAAGGTATAACGTAAAGGTAGCTTATTTTCATGTTTCTATGTAGAAAAAAACATAACTGACAAAAATGAAGATTTTCTTAAAAATTCTAAGATGAAAAATGTCAAATTTTATGTAAAAGTAGCATATATTCATATTTTCATGAAGTATATTGCAAAATATGAGAGAAAAATCTTATTTTCATATTTCCTTACAGAAATACGTAAAATGTGGTAAAAAAGCTCATTTTCATATTTTTATATGGAAATACACAAAATATATTATTTTAATGGTTCTACGTAGAAAAACATACTATCTGACAAAAATGAAGAACTTTTTAAAATTCCTAAAATAGAATATGACAAATTTCATGTAACAGTAGCATATTTATATATTTATATGAAAAAAATGCAAAATATGTGAGAAAAATGCTCATTTTCATATTTCCATACGGAAATACGTAAAATGTGGTAAAAAAACTTATTTTCACATGTCTATATGAAAATACACAATATATAAAGAAGAGGAAGTCTGTTTTCATGTTTCAATGTAGAAAAACAAAATATCTGAAAAAATAAAGATTTATTAAAAATTCTAGAAGAAAAAATATCAAATTTTATGAAAACTAGCATATTTACATATTTCCCTGAAAAAAAATGAGAGATATGAGAGAAAAAATCTTATGTTCGTATTCCATACAGAAATAAGTAAAATGTGGTAAAAGGTGCATTTTCATATTTCTATATGGAAATAGACAAAATTAGCTGATTTTCATGTGTCTATGTAGAAAAACAAATTACCTGATAAAAATGAAAATTATTTTGAAATTTCTAAAAGACTAATGACAAATTCTATGTAAAAGTAGCATATTTTCATATTTCCATAAAGAAAAAAGCGAAATATGAGAGAAAAATTTCTATATGGAAATACACAAAATATAACGTAAAGGTAGCTCATTTACATTTTTCTATGTAGAAAAACAAATTATGAGAGGAAAAAGAAGTTTTTTTTTAATTTCTAAAATAAAAAAGACAAATTTTATGTAAAAAGAGCATATTTTCATATTTCCATGAAGAAAAATACAAGACACGAGAGAAAATGCTTATTTTCATATTTCCAGACAGAAATACGTAAAATGTTGTAAAAAAGCTTATTTTCATATTTCTATATGGAAATACACAAAATATAAGGTATAGTTAGCTTATTTTCATGTTTCTATGTAGAAAAAGAAATATCTGACAAAAATGAAGATTTTTAAAAAAATTTTAAAATATTTTTTTGTAGTTTAGCATATTTGCATATTTCCATAAATAATAATGCTAAACATGATAGAAAAAAGGTTATTTTCATATTTCCATACAGAAATACATAAAATGTGGTAAAAAGGATTATTTTCATATTTCTATATGGAAATACACAAAATATAAGGTAAATGTAAGTCATGTTCATGCTTCTAAGCAGAAAAAATATCTGACAAAAATGATGTGTTTTTTAAAATTTCTAAAAGAAAAAAATGTTTTCATATTTCCATGAAAAAAATGCAAAATATTAGAGAAAAAGCGGATTTTCATATTTCCATACAGAAATACGTCAAATTTTGTAAAAAAGATTATTTTCATATTTCTCTATGGAAATACACAAAACATAAGGTAAAGGTTGTTTATTTTCATGTTTCTATGTAGAAAAACAAAATATATGAAAAATGAAGATTTTTTAAAAATGTCTAAAATAAAAACCGACAAATTTTTTGTGAAAGTAGCATATTTTCATATTTCAATGAAAAACTGCAAAATATAAGAAAATATAAGAAAAAATCTTATTTTCATATTTCTATATGGAAACACAAAATATAATGTAAAGGTAGCCTATTTTCATGTTTCTATGTAGAAAAAATACATGACAAAAATGATGTTAATTTTAAATTTCTAAAATAAAATGTCAATTTTTATGTAAAAGTAGCATATTTCATGTTTCTATGTAGAAATACAAAATATCTGACTACATATCTGACAAAATGAAGGTTCTTTTTTAAATTTCAAGATAAATATAGACAAAGTTATGTAAAGGTAGCATAGTTTCATATTTCCATAAAGAAAAATGCAAAATATAAGAGAAAAAAGCTTATTTTCATATTTTCTTACAGAAACACATAAAATGTGGTAAAAAAGCTTATTTTCATATTTCTATATGGGAATACACAAAATATAAAGTAAAGATAGCTCAATTTCACTTTTTCTATGTAGAAAAACAAAATATCTGCAAAAATGAAGATTTTAAAAAAATTTCTAAAATAAAAAATGACAAATTAACATGAAAAAATGCAAAATATGAAAGAAAAAAAGCTTATTTTCATATTTCCATACAGAAATAGGTAAAATGTGGTAAAAAGCTTATTGTCATATTTCTATCTGGAAATACACAAGATATAAAGTAAATTTTCATGTTTCTGCGTAGTAAAACAAAATATCTGATAAAAATGTAGTTGTTCTTTATATTTCTAAAATGAAAAATGAGAAATTTTATGTAAATGTACCATATTTACATATCTCCATAAAAATGCAAAATTTCTTGTAAGAAAAAATCTTATTTTCATATTTTCAGACAGAAATACGCAAAATGTAGAAAAAAGCTTATTTTCACATTTCTATATGGAAATACACAAAATATAATGTAAAGGCGGCTTATTTCCATGTTTCTATGTAGAAAAAGAAAATATCTGACAAAAATGATGATTTTTAAAAATTTCTAAAATAAAAAATGTCTAATATTATATAAAAGTAGTATATTTTCATATTTCCATAAAGAAAAATTCAAAATATGAGAGAAAAAAGCTTATTTTCATATTTCCATACAGAAATACGTAAAATGTGGCAAGAAAGCTGATTTTCATATTTCTACAAGGAAATACAAAAAAATTTAATATAATATGTAACTTATTTTAAATTTTCTATATAGAAAAACAAAATATCTGACAAAAAGGAAATTTTTTAATCATTTCTATAATAAAGGAATGACAAATGTTATGTAACATTAGCATATTTTCATATTTACATGGAAAAAATGCAAAATATGAGAGAAAAAAGCTTATATTCATATTTCCATACAGAAATAAGTAAAATGTGGTAAAAAAGCTTATTTTCATATTTCTATATTGAAATACACAAAAAATAAGGTAAAGTCATGTTTCTATGTAGAAAAACAATATAGCTGACAAAAATGAAGTTTTTTGTAAATTTCTAAAAAAAAAAATGACAAGCTTTATATAAAGGTAGCATATTTTCATCTTTCCATGAAGAAGAAATGCAAGATATGAGGGAAAAAAGCATACTTTCATATTTCCATACAGATTTTTTTTAATTTCTAAAATAAAAGTGACAAATTCTATGCTTATTTTCATATTTCCATGAAGAAGATTTGCAATATACGAGAGAAAATAAGCTTATTTTTATATTTTCACACCGAAATAATTAAAATGTGGTAAAAAAGCTTATTTTCATATTTCTAAATGGAAATACACAACATATAAGGTAAAGATAGCTTATTTTCATGTTTCTATGTAGTAAAACAAAATATCTGACTAAAATGATGTTTTTTAAATTTCTAAAATAAAAAACGACGAATTTTATGTAAAAGTAGGATAATTTCATGTTTCCATAAAGAAAAATACAAAATACGAGAGAAAAAATCTTATTTTCATATTTCCATACAGAAACACGTAAAATGTGGTAAAAAAGCTTATTTTCGTATGTCTATATGGAAATACACAAAATATAAGGTAAAGGTAGCATGTTTTCATGTTTCTATGGAGAATAATAAAGTATCTGACAAAAATGAAGATTTCTTTATAGATTCTAAAATAAAAAATGAAAAATTATATGCAAAAGATGCACATTTTCATATTTCCATACAGAAATACTTAAAATGAGGCAAAAAAGTTTATTGTCATATTTCTATATGGAAATACACAAAATAAAGGTAACGGTAGCTTATTTTCATGTTTCTATGTAGAAAAACAAAATATCTGAAAACATGAAGATTTTATTTTAATTTCTAAAATAAAAATGAAGCATTTTATGTAAAAGTAGCATATTTTCATATTTTTTCCATGAAGAAAATTGCAATATATGAGAGAAAAGAAGCTCATTTTCATATTTCCATACGGAAATTATTATAATGTGGTAAAAAAGGATATTTACATATTTCTATATGGAAATACACAAAATATAAGTTATAGGCAGCTTATTTTCATGTTTCTTTGCAGAGAAAAAAATCCGAAAAAAAATGAAAATTTTAAAAATATTTCTAAATAAAAAATGACAAATTTTATGTAAAAGGATCATATTTCCATAAAGAAAAAAAAAAGAAAAGTTTGAGAGGAAAAAAGCTTATTTTCATATTTCCATACAGAAATACCTAGAATATGGTAAAAAAGCTTATTTTCATATTTCTATATGAAAATCCACAAAATATAAGTCAAAGATAACTGATTTTCTTGTTTCTATGTAGGAAAACAGAAGAACTGAAAAAAATGACGTTGTTTATTAAATTTCTAATATAAAAAATTACAAATATTATGTAAAAGGAGCATATTTTTATATTTCCATTAAGCAAAATGCTAAATATGAGAGAAGGAAGCTTATTTTCATATTTCCATACAGAAATTAGTAAAATGTGGTACGAAAGCGTATTTTCATATATCTATATGAAAACACACAACATATAATGTAAAGGTAGCTTATTTTCATGTTTCTATGTAGAAAAACAAAATATGCTACTTTTGCATAAAATGTATCAGTTTTTATATTATAAATATTTAGAAATCCTCATTTTTGTCAGATATATTGTTTTTTCTGTATAGAGACATGAAAATAAGCTACCTTTACGTTATATTTTGTGTATTTCTATGTAGAAATATGAAAATATGCTTTCTAACCACATTTTACATATTTCTGTACGGAAATATGAAAATTAGCTTCTTTCTCTAATATTTTGCATTTATCTTTATGGAAAGATGAAAATATGCTACTTTTACATAAAATGTGTCACAGAAATATGAAAATAAGCGTTTATGCAACACTTTACGTTTTTCTGTATGGAAATATGAAAATATACTAGTTTTACATTACATTTGTCATTTTTTATTTTAGAAATTTTAAAAAAATCTTCATTTTCCTCAGATATTTTGCTTTTCTACGTAGAAACATGAAAATAGGCTACATTTGCATTATATTTTGTGTATTTCCATATAGAAATATGAAAATAAGCATTTCTCTTCACATTTTAAGTATTTTTGTATTGAAATATGAAAATAAGTTTTTCTCTCATATTTTGCTTTAGTTTTATGAAAATATGTAAATATGGTACTTTTACATAAAATTTGTCATTTTCTTGATGAAAATATGAAGATATGCTACTTTTACATAAAATTTGTCATTTTCTTATATTAGAAATGTTTAGAAATCTTCATTTCTGTCAGATATATTGTTTTTCTACATAGAAACATGGAAATAGGCTACCTTTACCTTATATTTTGTGCATTTCTATATAGAAATATAAAGATAAGCATTCTTACCACATTTTACGTATTTCTGTATGGAAATAAGAAAATAAGCTTTTTTCTCTCATTTTTTTCCATTTGTTTTATGGAAATATCTAAATATGCTACTTTTACATAACATTTGACATTTTTTTTAATCATCTCACCCCAAGCAAGGCATTCCACTGCCACTATTGCGCATGGGGCTACATAGGGGAAGGGAAAGAGAAGGAGTGGTTAGACATAGGGAATGTCAGGAGGAAGGTGACAGATGAGCAAGGATACCGAGGATGAGGGTTGGGCAGATGGGAAGAGTGTTCGATATAATGGGAGCAGGTTAGTGTGTTAGGAGGTGTCTATTGACCTTACATTTAAACTCCTGGAGATTGTAGCCGTCGGGGAAGCAATCGTTTGGAAGAGAATTCCACAGTCGGGAAATGCGAGGAAAGAAACTGTTGGAGTAGAAGTTACGGCTGCATTTTATCGGTTTCACTGTAAAAGGGTGGGATCTAGTTGCTAATCTAGTATCTCGTTCAAATACGTATTTAGGGGGCACTAGTGATCTAAGTTCATCGGAGCAGAAGCCGTGAAAGTATTTATAGAAGAGACACAGGGAAGCCACGTCGCGCCGGTGGGAGAGAGACTGCAGGCGGTCTGCCAAGTCAGTATCTATCACATTACAGACCATCCTCTGAACCTTATCGAGAAGCCCGAGGAGAACAGCTGGGGCACCCGACCAGATATGGCAGCAGTATTCAATGCACGGGCGGATGGTAGATTTATAAATGTGCAGGATAGATTCAGATGGAAAAAACTTCCGGGCCCTACACAGAGAACCGACTTTCATAGCAGCGGATTTAGCAATGGATTCGATATAATCATTCCATTTGAGGTCCGCTGAAAGTGTGAGACCAAGGAGGCGCAGTGTTTTACTCTCTGGGAGGCAAGCCTGGTCCATGCTAATGGGAGGTAGGTGAGATTGTCGATGATGGTTAATTGAGAGTAGCTTCGTTTTAGAAGCATTAAAATTTACTAACCATTTCTTACCCCAGTCCAATATGGATTGGAGGTCTTTTTCAATCTCGGCTGGGAGGTTAGCTTTGACGCCTACACCAGATTTTTGTAGGAGGCGAGAATAAACTGTGGTGTCATCGGCGTACATACCTACTTGGGATCTTATGGAATCAGGGAGATCATTAATGTAGATCAGAAAGAGTGTAGGACCTAAGATGGAGCCTTGGGGGACACCTGCGTTTGTATGGTAGTTCTGAGAGGCATTAATACCACCTTCATTGTGCGGTTAGAGAGGAATGACTGGATTAGTTCAAACAAATGTCCAGTTATACCATAGCTCCGCAGTTTGCATAGAAGGCCAGCATGCCAAACTCTGTCGAACGCTTTAGAGATATCCAAGGCAACGGTTCGGGCTTCACCATTCCTATCGAGTGCCTGATATATGTACTCGGTGATGGTCGTTAGCATATCAGCAGTAGACCTGGTGAAGCGGAAGCCATACTGTTTGTCTGAGAGGAGCCCGTGGGCCGTAAGATGCTGAACGACCTCGGCGTTGATAATGGCTTCGAACACTTTGCCAAAGATCGGAAGAAGGCTGATAGGTCGGTAATTTGCAGGGTCCGAGTGTTCTCCAGTGTTTTTAAATATAGGA
This sequence comes from Ascarosepion bandense, assembly GCA_037127315.1. Lineage (NCBI taxonomy): Eukaryota > Metazoa > Mollusca > Cephalopoda > Sepiida > Sepiidae > Ascarosepion > Ascarosepion bandense. The sequence continues at coordinate 2,354,642 of JBBBDQ010001973.1, forward strand.
ACTACAGAGGAAGATTTCCAACAGGCAGGAAAGCAGGAAGCAGATAGGCAGGTGTTGTAGAGCTTAGAAAGTACAGAGGAAAGTTCGGGGGCACATTTCTTTAAGACTATGATTGGGATTCCGTCCCCTCCGCTCGCTTTGTGAGGGTCAAGTTTTGAGATTATCTTAGAGACAAGCGAGGGTGTAATATGGACGTCATTCAGTTGAGCATCAGTTCTAGGTGGGAAGTCAGGTGTAGAAACTCCAGACGAGTCCAGTCTCGAATTATTCGAGAATCTGCAGGCAAAGCATTCAGCCTTGTCCGCTGGGGAGGTGAGGACCTCAAATTTGTTTATTAGTAGGGGTATTGTGGACTTGCTCGTGTTAAGTACTCTTTTACAGAGTCGCCAGTAGTCCTTGGTACCGAACTTAGAGGATGCTATGCGTTGCTTCATTCTGGCAGCAAACAACATCTTAGCTTCGTTAAGTATCCTTTTATACTTATTACGAGCTGAAGTGAAAAGGCGCCTGTTTTGGTCCGACGCGTAGTTACGATAGAGTCGGAAGAAATGATTCCGGTGGGCAATGGCAGCCGAGCAAGCGGGTGAGAACCATGGAGACGAATGAGATTTAAGCTGAAATTTCCTAGCAGGGATGAAGGCATCGATGCCAGCCTTAACCCAGGAGGAGACCTCGGATGCACATTCTTCGATGGGAAGACTAAAGACGTTGTTCCAAGGGATGTCATAGAGGAAGTCTCGGAACGAATCCCAGTCTGCTCTTTGATAGCAGTAGGATATTCTACTTGTCAGGGTTTCATGGGTCGGGCGGGAGTGGAGTGAAATATTGACGGACACTACAGTGTGGTCAGAGTTTCCGAGTGGGCAGAGTTGTCTGGTAGTGCAAGAGTCTGGGATGGAAGTGAAGTAGAGGTCTAGAAGTGAGTCCCTTCCGTTAGGGTTGTCGGAGAAACGCGTGGGGAAGTCCACTACTTGCGTAAGGGATTGGGTGATTGAAAAGTTCATGGTGTGGACACCAGCAGGGTCAGTGACAGCGGTCTTCAGTCACTTGGTGTGGTGGGCGTTAAAGTCACCAAACACGTGACAATACATGGGAAGAAATGGCTTTGTCAATATTGTCAGAAATGATGTCAAGTAACGAACAGTCAGGGGAGGAAGGAGAGCGGTAGAGAAAGAAGAGGTAGCTAATCGAGCTGAGAAGTGAGAGACGGAAGCACATGAAAGAATGATCTGGGGATTCAAAAGATGACACCCTAGCTAAGGGAAGGTGTTCGCTGACATAGACACCAAGCCCATGCATATAAACATTGGAGTCCTTCCTGAAGAGGGGAAGGTAGCCAGGAACGTAGAACTCAGATGAGGAGATAGAAGGGTTAAGATTAGTTTCACATAGGGCTAATATATCAGGTGAGTTATTATGGAGGAAAGAATCTACGCTGGGGAAGTTGAATAAAAACAGCACCGGCGGTGTTCCAGCAGACAATGGACACTATGCTGACAGGATTAGATTTCGCGATCGCATATCTTGATGACATCCTAATAAAAAGCGAAACTGTCGAAGAACATAAGGGTCACCTACGGGAAGTTTTCAAAAGAATACGGAATTATGGCTTGAAGATAAAGGAAAGCAAATGTGATTTGTTGCTGGAAGAAATTAAATATCTGGGTCATATTATCAATAAAGATGGGAAAAAGCCAGACCCAAATCGCTCCCATGCGATTCGAAATATGCCAGATCCAAAAAACGTAAAGACATTGCAAAGTTTTCTAGGTTTGGTGAGTTACTATCAGAAGTTCATTCCAAATCTGCACAAGTTGCGTGCGCCTTTAAATGAGCTACTAAAAAAAGATAAAGTATGGTGCTGGTCTGAGGATTGCAAGAAACCATTTAAGGAGATAAAAGATAGACTTACATCAGATTTATTTTTAGCTCACTACGATCCCAAATTAGACATCGTAATCGCTTGCGTTGCTAGCACATATGGGATTGGTGCATGTATATTACACAAGTGGAAGGATGGACAAATAAAGCCGATTGCACATGCAAGCAGAACACTGCTCCCGGCTGAGCAAAACTACTCACAAATCGAAAAGGAGGCACTGGCAATAGTGTTTGCAGTAACAAAGTTTCACAGATATATTCATGGAAGGAAATTCACATTGCAGACGGATCATAAACCGTTGTTGACCATTTATGGATCCAAAAAGGGACTCCCCACATATACTTGCAGTAGACTACTGAGATGGGGTACTTTGCTTCTAAATTACAATTTTTTGACTTACAACATTTAGCATCAACAAAAATTGGACACGCGGATGGGTTGTCGAGACTCATTCCGAAGTCAAACGAACTTTTAGAGCACACCGTTATAGCAGCATTAAAATCTGAAGTGGAAGTGAAGAATACTCTCACTGGAACTGTTAGAGATTTACCGGTGTCATTAGCAGATATAAAAAAGGAAGCGTCAAAAGACGATTACATCAAAGATGTAAAAAATAAATTACTGGAAAAAGACCAACGAATGGCAGAAACTTTTTCTACGTGCGACAACGTATTACTCTACAGCGAAAGAGCTGTAATTCCTAAAGTGTTACAGAGGAAAATACTGAAAGATTTTCATACGGGTCATCCCGGTATGAATCGAATGAAAAGTTTAATGCGGTCTTACGTGTTCTGGACAGGCATGGACGCGGACATTGCGGCCATGAAGAAAAATACAAAATATGAGAGAGAAGAAGCTTATTTTCATATTTCCATACATAACTAGGTAAAATGTGGGAAGAAAGCATATTTTCAAATGTCTATATGGAAATACACAATATATAAGGTAAAGGTAGCTTATTTTCATGTTTCTATGAATATTTTAAATATTCCATGAAGAAAAATGTAAAATATGAGAGAAAAATAGCTTATTTACATATTTCCGTACAGAAACACTTAAAATGTGGCAAAAAAGCTTCTTTTCATATTTCATATTTCTATATGGAAATACAAAAAATATAACGTAAAGGTGGCTTATTTTTACGTTTCTCTAGAGAAAAACATAATATCTGATGTTTTTAAAAATTTGTAAAATAAAAAAATGACAAATTTTAAGTCAAAGTAGCATATTTTCATATTTAAAACAATGCAATATATGAGAAATTTCATATTTCCATACAGAAATACTTACAATGTGGTAAAAATGCTTATTTTCATATTTCTATATGAAAATACACAAATCATAAAGTAAAGGTAGCTGATTTTCATGATTCTGATGTAGAAATACAAAATATCTGACAAAAATGAAGATTTTTTAAAAATTTCAAAAATAAAAAATGACTAATTTTATGTAAAAGTAGCATATTTTCATATTTCCATAAAGACAAATGCAAAATATGTGAGAAAAAGGCTTATTTACATATTTCCATACATAAATACTTAAAATGTGGCAAAAAATCTTATTTTCATTATTCTAGATGGAAATTCACAAAATGTAAGGCAAAATTGCTTAAAAAAATGAAATTTTTTTTAATTTCTAAAATAAAAAATGACTAATTTTATGTAAAAGTAGCATATTTAATTATTTCCATAAAGAAAAATTCAAAATAAGAGAAAAAAAGCTTATTTTCATATTTCCATACACAAATACTTAAAATGTGGCAAAAAGGCTTATTTTCTAATTTCTATATGAAAATACACAAAATATAAGGTAAAGGTAGCTTATTTTCATGTTTCTATGTAGAAAAACAAAATATCTGACAAAAATGAAAAGTTTTCCGTAATTTCTAAAATAGACAATGACACATTTTATGTAAAAGTAGCATATTTTCACATTTCAATACAAAATTGCAAAATATGCGAGAAAAACATTTATTTTCATATTTCCATACAGAAAGACGTAGAATGTGGTAAAAAAGCTTATTTTCATATTTCTATATGGAAATACACACAATATAACTTAATGGTAGCTGATTGTTTTCTTTCTATGTAGAAAAACCAAATATCTGACAATAATGAAGATTTAAAAAAATTTTTAAAATAGAAAATGTCAAATTTTATGTAAAAGTAGCATATTTTCAGATTTCCATAAGGAAAAATGCAAAATATGAGATACAAAAAGCTTACCTTCATATTTCCATACTGAAATACGCAAAATGTGGTAAAAAAGCTTATTTTCATATTTCTATATAGAAATACACAAAATATAATTTAAAGTTAGTTTATTTTCATGTTTCTATTTAAAAAACAAAATATCTTACAAAAATGAAGATTTCTTTTAAATTTCTAAAATAGAAAATGACAAATTTTAAGTAAAAGTAGCATATTTTCGTATTTTCCATGAAGAAAATTGCAAAGTATGAGAGAAAAACAGCTCATTTTCATATTTCCATATTTCCATACAGAAATACGTAAAATTTGTTAAAAAAGCTTCTTTCCCAGTTCTAAATGGAAATAAACACACAAAAAAAGTTAAATGTAGCTTATTTTCATGTTTCTATGTAGGAAAAAATATCTGACAAAAATGAAGATTTCTTTTAAATTTCTAAAATAAAAAATGACTAATTTTATGTAAATGTAGCATATTTTCGTATTTCCATTTAGAAAATTGCAAAATATGAGAGAAAAAAAGCTTATTTTCATATTTCCATACAGAAATTCATAAAAAGTGGTAAAAAGCTTATTTACATATTTCTATATGGAAATACACAAAATATAAGTTAATGGTAGCTTATGTTCATCTTTCTATATAGAAAAACAAAATATCTGACAATAATGAGGATATTTTTAAATATCTAAAATAAAAAATGACAAATTTTATGTAAAAATAGCATATTTTTTATATTTTCCGAAAGAAAAATCAAAATATGAGAGAAGAAAGCTTATTTTCATATTTGCAGACAGAAATACGAAAAATGTGGTGAAGAAAGGTTATTTTCATATTTCTATATAGAAAAACACAAAATATAAGGTAAAGATAGGTTATTTCCATATTTCTATGCAGAAAAACAAAATGTCTGACAAAAATGGAGATTTTTCAAAATTTCTAAAATAAAAAATGACAAATTTTATGTAAACGTAGCATATTTTCATATTGCCATAAAAATGCAAAATATGAGAGAAAAAAGCTTTTTTTCATATTTCCATACAGAAATGCTTAAATTGTGGGAAAAAGCTTATTTTCATATTTCTATATGGAAATAAACAATATATTAGGTAAAAGTAGCTAATTTTCATGTATCTATGTAGAAAAACAAAATATCGGAAAAAATGAAGAATTTTAATTTTTAAAATGAAAAATTACAAACATTCTGTAGAAGTAGCCAATTTCATATTTCCATAATGAAAAATGCAAAATATGAGAAAAAAAAAACTTATATTCATATTTCCAAAACAGAAATTAGTAAAATGTTGTAAAAAGCTTATTTTCATATTTCAATATGGAAATACACAAAATATAATGTAAAGGTATCTTATATTCATAATTCTATGTAGTAAAACAAAATATATGACAAAAATGAAAATGTCTAAAATTAAAAATGACAAATTATATGTAAAAGTAGCATATTTTCATATTTCAAGAAATAAAAATACAAAATATGAGAGAAAAAAGATTATTTTCATATTTCCTTACAGAAATACTTAAAATGTGGTAAGAAAATTATTTTCATATTTCTACATGGAAATACACAAAATAATAGGTAAAGGTTATAGCTTTTTAACTTATTTCGCATTGTTTTTCAACGTATATTTTAAAGAAATGTAAAGTATTTTAAACTACTATAAGGTATCGAAATTCAAACTCCAAGAATATATTGAAGACCCGAGACATAATAACTAATGTTTACTATACATACAAAGTGATGTCAACAAGTTTCACTTATTTTCAAGAATTGACCCTAAGTATGACGTAGATTTCTGAGACTAGGAAAATGTCAATATATACCTAAAAAAGTATAGCTTTTTAGATGATTTCGCATAGATTTTTAATGTATTTCTTAAAGTCATTAAACTATGTAAAATATCAAAAACTCCAAAATTTAAAAAAATCTAAGCGTTACCTATTGTTACAAAATGTGTACATAATGTCTGTCTTAAAGTATATAACTTCTGTAAAATATCGAAATATCCAAAAATTTTATAAAATCTAATCGTTTCCTATTGATAACTAAAGTTTTCTGCATGTAATAATAATTTTTATTAATTTATCTTATAGATAAATTAATTTTCTGAAAGTTGGAATATTCAATATATATTCATTAATTTATCCAAAGGATGAATCAATTTCCTGCGACTCTGAAAATTTTAAAATGAACCCAAAAATGTATAGCTTTTTAGCTGGTTGCGCATAGTTTTTCAACGTACATCTGTAAGAATATAAACTTCTGTAAATAGCGAAAACTCCAAAAAATTTTAAAAATCTAAGCGTTTCCTATTGTTACCTAATGTTTCATCACGTTATAATAATTTTTATTAACATATCTGAAAAATAATGTTTCGCATATTTTAAAATTATTATAATATGATGAAAACATTAGGTAACAATTAAATACATTTTTTAACTATTGCATTTTGGGGATATTCAAACTCCCAGAAAATATTGAAGACCCCAAACATTTTTGAATATCTAAGTGTTTTCTCTTCATAAAAGTGCTTTCAACATGCTTCGCTCATTTTCATTAATTTGTCCTAAGGATGAATTAATTTTCTGAGACTCTAAATATTTCAAATTATACTTCAAAAAGAATAACTTTTTAGCTGATTTCGCATAGTTTTTCAACGTATTTCTTACAATATTTAAACTTCTGTAAAATATCGAAACCTCCACAACTTTTAATTAAACTTACCTAATGTTTTCATCATGTTGTAATAATTTTCACTAGTACATCTGAAAGAAAAATTAATTTTCTGAAATTTTTACCTATTGCATTTTAAGTAAAAGTAGCATATTTTCATATTTTCAAACACCCAGAAAATATTGAAGGCCCTAAAAAATTTTAAATTAAAATTTTTATTAATTTATCAGAAGAATGAATTACATTTCTGAGACTCTGAAAATTTCAAAATATAACTAAAAAAGTATCGCTTTTTAGCTGATTTCGTATAGGTTTTCAAAGTATTATTTAAAGTTATCAAAACTTCTGTAGAGAATCGAAAACTCCAAACTTTTTTAAAAATCTAAGCGGTGTCTATTGTTAACTAATGTTTTCATCATGTTATAATAATTTTTATTAATTTATCTGAAAGATATTAAACTAGATACTTTTTGAGGTATATTTTGAAATTTTCAGAATCAAAGAAAATTAATTCATCCAAAGGATAAATTAATGAAAGTCAGTGAAACATGTTGAAACCATTTGCTATGAATAGAAAACACTTAGATATTAAAAAAGTTTTAGGGTTTTCACTATTTTCTGGGAGTTTGAATATCTCCAAAATACAATAGATTTATTACGTAAAATTTGAAAATTTTATACTTTCAGAAAATTAATTTAACATTCAGATAAATTAATAAAAATGATTATAACATGATGAAAACATTAGGTAACAATTGGAAACGCTAAGACTTAAGAAAAATTTTGGAGGTTCCGATACTTAACAGAAGTTTAAAAACTTTAAATAATACGTTGAGAAAATATGCGAAATCAGCTAAAATTTTTTAGGTTTATTTTGAAATATTCAGTGTCTCAGAAAATTAATTCATCCTTAGAATAAATTAAAGAAAATAGGTGAAACATGTTGAAGCCACTTGGTATGAATAGAAAACAGATATATATTAAAAATCTTTAAGGTATTCAATATTTTCTGGGACTTCGAACATCTCAAAAATGCAATAGATTTATTACGTGAATTTTTAAAATACAAACTTTCAGAAAATTAATTCATCTTTCAGATAAATTAATAAAAATTATTATAGCATGATGAAAACATTAGGTAACAACAGGTAACGCTTAGATTTTCAAAAAATTTGGAGTTTTTGAGACTTTACAGAAGTTCATAAACTTTAACAAATACGTCGAAAAAATTCGCGGAATCAGCTAAAAAGGGATACAATTTGAGGTATATTTTGAAATTTTCTGAGGATAAATTAATAAAAATGGCATAAATTAATAAAAAATTTTCTTAGGATCAATTAATAAAAATACCTGAAACATGCTGAAAACACTTGGTATAAACAAAAAACACTTAGATATTATGAAATTTTAGGGTCTTCAATATTTTCTAGGAGTTTGAATATCTCCAAAACGCAATAGATTTATCACGCAAAATTTGAAAATTTCAAACTCTCAGAAAATTAATTTATATTTCAGATAAAATAATAATAATTATAATAACAATATGTAAACATCCTGAGAAAGAATTAATGAGAAAACCTAACACATGTTGATAATACTTGGTATGAATAGAAAACATTTGTATATTAAAAAAATATTTGGGTCTTCAATATTTTCTGGGAGTTTGAATATCTCCAAAATGCAATAGATTTATGACGTAAAATATGAAAATTTCAAATTTCAGAAAATTATTTTATCTTTCAGATAAATTAATAAAAATTATTATAACATGAAGAAAACATTAGGTAACAAAAGGAAACGCTTAGATTTTTAAAAAATTTTGGAGGTTTCGATATTTACAGAAGTTTAAATTTTTAAATTTTGAAAAACTATGCGAAATCAGCAAAAAGCGATACTTTTTGAGGTATATTTTTTGAAATTTTCAGTCTCAGAAACTTAATGCATCCTTAGGATAAATTAATGAAAATAGGTGAAACATGTTGTAACCATTTGGTATGAATAGAAAACACTTACATGTGAAAAAATTTTACGAGTCTTCAATATTTTCTGGGTGTTTGAAAATCTCCAAAATGAAAATTAAAAATTTCAAAAGTTTCAGAAAATTAATTTATCTTTCAGAAAAATCAATGAAAATTAATATATCATGGTGAAAACATAAGGTAACCATAGGAAACGTTTAGATTTAAAAAAAAATTCGTTTAGATATTTTACACAAGTTTAAATCTTCAACATATACGTTGAAAAACTATGCGAAATCAGCTAAAAAGCGATACTTTTCTAGGTATATTTGAAATATTCAGCCTCTCCGAAAATTCATTTATCCTGAGGATAAATTAAGGAAAATACCTGAAATATGTTGAGAACATTTGGTATGAATAGAAAACCCTTAGATATTAAAAAAATTTAAGATCTTCAATATTTCCTGGAAGTTTGAATATCTACAAAATGCAATAGATTTAGTTTTTCAAAAACATTTGGAATTTTCGAGACATTACAGAAGATTCAAAACTTTAACAAATACGTTGAAAAACTATGCGATATCAGCTAAATAATGATTGAGGTACATTGTGAAATTTCAGAGTCTCTGAATATTCATACATCCTTACGATAAATTAACGAAAATAGCAGAACATGTTGAAAACACATGGTGTTTCCAGTAGTTACCTCATGTTTTCATCATGTTATAATAATTTTTATCAATTTATTTGAAAGATTAAATAATTTTCTGAAAGTTTGAAATTTTCAAATTTTATGTAAGAAATCTTTTGCATTTTCGAGATTTTTAAACTCCCAGAAAATATTGAAGACCCTAAAAATTTTTTAATATCTAAGTGTTTTCTATTCATAGCAAATGGTTTCAACATGTTTCACTTATTTTCATTAAATTATCCAAAGGATGAAGTACTTTTCTGAGACTCTGAAAATTTCAACATATAGCTAAAAAACTATAGCTTTTTAGCGGATTTCGTAAATTTTTTCAACGTATTTCTTAAAGTGTTTAAACTTCTGTAAAGTATCGAAACGTCCAAAATTTTTTAAAAATCTAAGCGTTTCCTATTGTTACCTAATGTTCTCATCATGTTATAATAATTTTTATTAATTTATCTCAAACAGAAAGTAATTTCTTGAAAGTTTGAAATTTTCAAATTTTACGTAATAAATCTATTGCATTTTCGAAAAATTCAAACTCCGAGAAAATATTGAAGACCCTAAAATTTTTTTAATATCTAAGTGTTTTCTATTCATAGCAAGTGGTTTCAACATGTTTCACTTATTTTCATTAATTTATCCTAAAGATGAATTAATTTTCTGAGACTTTGAAAATTTCAAACTATACCTCAAAAACTATAGCTTTTTAGCTGATTTCGCATAGTTTTCAACGTATTTCTTAAAGTTTATGAAACTTCTGTAAAGTATCGAAACCTCAAATTTTTTTAAAATCTAAGCGTTTCCTATTGTTATCTAATGTTCTCATCATGTTATAATAATATTTAGTAATTTATCTCAAAGATAAATTAATTTTCTGAAAGTTTGAATTTTGAAATTTTACGTAATAAATCTATTGCAATTTCGAGATTTTCAAACTCCCAGAAAATATTGAAGACCCTAAAATGTTTATAATATCTAAGTGTTTTCTAATCATACCAAGTGGTTTCAACATGTTTCAATTATTTTCATGAATTCATCCTAAGGATGAATTCATTTTCTGGGACCCTGAAAATTACAACATATACCTCAAAAACTATCGTTTTTAGCTGATTTCGCATAGTTTTTCAACGTATTTCTTAAAGATTTAAAATTCTGTAAAATATCGAAACCTAAAACAATTTTTCAAAATCTAAGCGTTTCCGATTGTTACCTAATGTTCTCATCATGTGATAATAATTTTTATTAATTTATCTAAAAAATAAATTAATTTTCTGAAAGTTGGAAATTTTCAAATTTCACTATGACATTTTCGAGATAATCAATCTCACAGAAAATATTGAAGACTCTAAAATTTTTTAAATATCTAAGTGTTTTCTATTCATAGCAAGTGGTTTCAACATGTTTCACTTATTTTCATTAATTTATCCGATGCATGAATTAATTTTCTGAGACTTTGAAAATTTCAAAATATACCTAAAAACTATCGCTATTTAGCTGATTTCGCATAGTTTTTCAACGTATTTCTTAAAGATTTAAACTTCTGTAAAGTATCGAAACCTCCAAAGATTCTTTAAAATCTAGGCGTTTCCTATTGTTACCTAATGTTCTCATCATTTTATAATAATTTTTAGTAATTTACCTCAAAGATAAATTAATTTTCTGAAAGTTTGAAATTTTGAAATTTTACGTAATAAATCTATTGCATTTTCGAGATTTTCAAACTCCCAGTTAATATTCAAGACCCTAAAATTTTTATAATATCTAAGTGTTTTCTATTCATAGCAAGGGGTTTCAACATGTTTCACTCATTTTCATTAATTTATCCTAAGGATGAATTAATTTTATGAGACCCTGAAAATTTCAACATATACCACAAAAACTATCGCTTTTTAGCTGATTTCGCATAGTTTTTCATCGTATTTTGCAAAGTATTTAAATTTCTGTAAATTAAGAAAAACTCGAAAATTTTTCAAAAATCTAAGCGTTTCCTATTGTTACCTAATGTTATCAACATGATTAAATAATTGTTATTAATTATCTGAAAGATAAATTAATTTTCTGAAAGTTTGAAATTTTCAAAATTTACGTAATAAATCTATTGCATTTTCGAGATATTCAAACTCCCAGAAAATATTGAAGACCCTAAAGTTTTTTTAATATCTAAGTGTTTTCTATTCATACCAAGTGGTTTCAACATGTTTCACCTATTTTCATTAATTTATCCTAAGGATGAATTAATTTTCTGAGAATCTGAAAATTTCAAAATATACCTCAAAAAGTATCACTTTTTAGCTGATTTCGCATAGTTTTTCAACGTAATTTTGAAAGTTTTTAAACTTCTGTAAAGTATCGAAACCTCCAAATTTTTTAAAAAATCTAAGCGTTTCCTATTGTTACCTAAAGTTATCAACATGATATAATAATTTTTATTAATTTATCTGAAAGATAAATTAATTTTCTGACACTTTGAATTTTTCAAAATTTACGTAATAAATCTATTGCATTTTCGAGATATTCAAACTCCGAGAAAATATTGAAGACCCTAAAATCTTTTTAATATCTAAGTGTTTTCTATTCATACCAAGTGGTTTCAACATGTTTCACCTATTTTCATTAATTTATCCTAAAGATGAATTAATTTTCTGAGACTCTGAAAATTTCAAAATATACCTAAAAAAGTATCACTTTTTAGCTGATTTCGCAAAGTTTTTCAACGTATTTTCAAAGTTATTAAACTTCTGTAAAGTATCGAACCCTCGAAAATTTTTTAAAAATCTAAGCGTTTCCTATTGTTACCTAATGTTATCAATATGATATAATAATTTTTATTAATTTATCTGAAAGATAAATTTATTTTCTGAAAGTTTGAAATTTTCAAAATTTACGTAATAAATCTATTGCATTTTCGAGATATTCAAACTCCCAGAAAATATTGAAGACCCTAAAATTTTTTTAATATCAAAGTGTTTTCTATTCATACCAAGTGGTTTCAACATGTTTCACCTATGTTCATTAATCCATCCTAAGGATGTATGAATGTTTTGAGACTCTGAAATTTCAAAATATACCTAAAAAAGTATCGCTTTTTATTGATTACGCATAGATTTCAACTTCTGTAAAGTATCGAAACGTCCAAATTTTTTTTTAAATCTAAGCGTTTCCTATTGTTACCTAATGTTCTCATCATGTTATAATAATTTTTATTAATTTATCTCAAACAGAAAGTAATTTCTTGAAAGTTTGAAATTTTCAAATTTTACGTAATAAATCTATTGCATTTTCGAAATATTCAAACTCCGAGAAAATATTGAAGACCCTAAAATATTTTTAATATCTATGTGTTTTCTATTCATAGCAAGTGGTTTCAACATGTTTCACTTATTTTCATTAATTTATCCTAAAGATGAATTAATTTTCTGAGACTTTGAAAATTTCAAAATATACCTAAAAAACTATAGCTTTTTAGCTGATTTCGCATAGTTTTTCAACGTATTACTTAAAGGTTTTTAAACTTCTGTAAAGTATCGAAATCTCAAAATTTTTTTTTAAATCTAAGCGTTTCCTATTGTTACCTAATGTACTCATCATGTAGTAATAATTTTTAGTAACTTATCTCAAAGATAAATTAATTTTCTGAAACTTTGGAATGTTGAAATTTTACGTAAGATATCTATTGCATTTTCGAGATATTCAAACTCCCAGAAAATATTGAAGACCCAAAAATTTTTATAATATCTAAGTGTTTTCTATTCATACCAAGTGGTTTCAACATGTTTCACTTATTTTCATTAATTTATCCTAAGGATGAATTAATTTTCTGAGACTCTGAAAATTTCAAAATATACCTCAACAACTATCGCTTTTTAGCTGATTTCGCATAGTTTTTCAACGTATTTCTTAAAATTTTTAAACTTCTGTAAAATATCGAACCCTCGAAAATTTTTGAAATCTAAGCGTTTCCCATTGTTGCCTAATGTTATCATGTTGTTATTATAATATTTATTATTTTATCTGAAAGATAAATTAATTTTCTGAAAGTTTGAATTTTTCAAATTTCACTGAATAAATCTATTGCATTTTCGAGAATTTCAAACTCCCAGGAAAATATTGAAGACCCTAATAATTTTAATATCTAAATGTTTTCTATTCATAGATAGTGGTTTCAACATGTTTCACTGATTTTCATTAATTTATCCTAAGGATGAATTAATTTTCTGAGACGCTGAAAATTGCAAAATATACCTCAAAAACTATCGCTTTTTAGCTGATTTCGTATAGTTTTTCAACGTATTTAATAAAGTGTTTAAACTTCTGTAAAATATCGAAATCTCCAAAATTTATTTAAAATCAAAGCGTTTCCTATTGTTATCTAATGTTCTCATCATGTTATAAGAATTTTTATTAAATTCTCTCAAAGAGAAATCAATTTTCTGAAAGTTTGAAATTTTCAAATTTTACGTAAGAAATCTTTTGCATTTTCGAGATATTTAAACTCCCAGAAAATATTGAAGACCCTAAAATTTTTTTAATATCTAAGTGTTTTCTATTCATAGCAAATGTTTTCAACATGTTTCACTTATTTTCATTAAATTATCCAAAGGATGAAGTAATTTTCTGAGACTCTGAAAATTTCAACATATAACTAAAAAACGATAGCTTTTTAGAGGATTTCGTAAATTTTTTCAACGTATTTCTTAAAGTGTTTAAACTTCTGTAAAGTACCGAAACGTCCAAAATGTTTTAAAAATCTAAGCGTTTCCTATTGTTACCTAATGTTTTCATCATGTTAGAATAATTTTTATTAATTTATCTCAAACAGAAAGGAATTTCTTGAAAGTTTGAAATTTTCAAATTTTAAGTAATAAATCTATTGCATTTTCGAAATATTCAAACTCCGAGAAAATATTGAAGACCCTAAAATATTTTTAATATCTAAGTGTTTTCTATTCATAGCAAGTGGTTTCAACATGTTTCACTTATTTTCATTAATTTATCCTTAAGATGAATTAATTTTCTGAGACTTTGAAAATTTCAAAATATACCTCAAAAACTAGAGCTTTTTAGCTGATTTCGCATAGTTTTTCAACGTATTACTTAAAGGTTTTTAAACTTCTGTAAAGTATAGAAATCTCAAAATTTTTCTTTAAATCTAAGCGTTTCCTATTGTTACCTAATGTACTCATCATGTAGTAATAATTTTTAGTAATTTATCTCAAAGATAAACTAATTTTCTGAAACTTTGGAATGTTGAAATTTTACGTAAGAAATCTATTGCATTTTCGAGATTTTCAAACTCCCAGAAAATATTGAAGACCCTAAAATTTTTATAATATATAAGTGTTTTCTACTCATATCAAGTGGTTTCAACAAGTTTCAATTATTTTCATTAATTTATCCTAAGGATGAATTAATTTTCTGAGACTCTGAAAATTTCAAAATATACCTAAAAAAGTATCACTTTTTAGCTGATTTCGTATAGTTTTTCAACGTAATTTTCAAAATATTTAAACTTCTCTAAAGTATCGAAAACTCCAAAATTTTTTGAAAATCTAAGCGTTTCCTATTGTTACCTAATGTTATCAACATGATATAACAATTTTTATTAATTTATCTGAAAGATAAATTAATTTTCTGAAAGTTTGAAATTTTCAAAAATTTACGCAATAAATCTATTGCATTTTCGAGATTTTCAAACTCCCAGAAAATATTGAAGACTCTAAAATTTTTTTAATATCTAAGTGTTTTCTATTCATACCAAGTGGTTTCAACATGTTTCACCTATTTTCATTAATTTATCCTAAGGATGAATTAATTTTCTGAGACTCTGAAAATTCCAAAATATACCTAAAAAAGTATCACTTTTTAGCTGATTTCGCATAGTTTTTCACCGTAATTTTCAAAGTATTTAAACTTCTGTAAAGTATCGAAACCTCAAAAATTGTTTTAAAATCTAAGCGTTTCCTATTGTTAACTAATGTTATCAACATGATATAATAATTTTTATTAATTTATCTGAAAGATAAATTAATTTTCTGAAAGTTTGAAATTTTCATAATTTACATAATAAATTTATTGCATTTTCGAGATATTCAAACTCCCAGAAAATATTGAAGACCCTAAAATTTTTTTAATATCTAAGAGTTTTCTCTTCATACCAAGTGGTTTCAACATGTTTCACCTATTTTCATTAATTTATCCTAAGGATGAATTAATTTTCAGAGACTCTGAAAATTTCAAAATATACCTAAAAAAGTATCACTTTTTAGCTGATTTCGCATAGTTTTTCAACGTAATATTCAAAGTATTTAAACTTCTGTAAAGTATCGAAACCTCAAAAATTGTTTTAAAATCTAAGCGTTTCCTATTGTTACCTAATGTTATCAACATGATATAACAAGTTTTATTAATTTATCTGAAAGATAAATTAATTTTCTGAAAGTTTGAAATTTTCAAAATTTAGGTATTAAATCTATTGCATTTTCGAGATATTCAAACACCCAGAAAATAATGAAGACTCTAAATTTTTTTTAATATCTAAGTGTTTTCTATTCATACCAAGTGGTTTCAACATGTTTCACCTATTTTCATTAATTTATCCTAAGGATGAATTAATTTTCTGAGACTCTGAAAATTTCAAAATATACCTCAAAAAGTATCAGTTTTTAGCTGATTTTGCATAGTTTTTCAACGTAATTTTCAAAGTTTTTAAACTTCTGTAAAGTATCGAAAGCTCCAAAATTTTTTTAAAAATCTAAGCGTTTCCTATTGTTAACTAATGTTATCAACATGATATAACAATCTTTATTAATTTATCTGAAAGATAAATTAATTTTCTGAAAGTTTGAAATTTTCAAAATTTACGTAATAAATCTATTGCATTTTCGAGCTATTCAAACTCCCAGAAAATATTGAAGACCCTAAAATTTTTTTAATATCTAAGAGTTTTCTATTCATACCAAGAATTTTCAACCTGTTTCACCTATTTTCATTAATTTATCCTAAGGATGAATTAATTTTCTGAGACTCTGAAAATTTCAAAATACACATCGAAAAGTATCAGTTTTTAGCTGATTTCGCATAGTTTTTCAACGTAATTTTGAAAGTTTTAAACTTCTGTAAAGTATCGAAACCTCCAAATTTTTTAAAAAATCTAAGCGTTTCCTATTGTTACCTAATGTTATCAACATGATATAACAATTTTTATTAATTTATCTGAAAGTCTGATAGTTTTTGAGGTGTAATAAATGTATTGCATTTTCGAGATATTCAAACTCCAGAAAATATTGAAGACCCTAAAATTTTTTTAATATCTAAGTGTTTTCTATGCATACCAAGTGGTTTCAACATGTTTCACCTATTTTCATTAATTTATCCTAAGGATGAATTAATTTTCTGAGATTCTGAAAATTTCAAAATATACCTAAAAAAGTATCACTTTTTAGCAGATTTCGTATAGTTTTTCAACGTAATTTTCAAAGTTTTTCAACGTAATTTTCAAAGTTTTTAAACTTCTGTAAAGTATCGAAACCACCAAAATTGTTTTAAAACCTAAGCGTTTCCTATTGTTACCAAATGTTATCAACATGATATAACAATTTTTATTAATTTATCTGAAAGATAATTTAATTTTCTGAAAGTTTGAAATTTTCAAAATTTACGTAATAATTCTATTGCATTTTCGAGATATCCAAACTCCCAGAAAATATTGAAGACACTAAAATCTTTTTAATATCTAAGTGTTTTCTATTCATACCAAGTGGTTTCAACATGTTTCACCTATTTTCATTAATTTATCCTAAGGATGAATTAATTTTCTGAGATTCTGAAGATTTCAAAATATACCTAAAAAAGTATCACTTTTTAGCTGATTTCGCATAGTTTTTCAACGTAATTTTCAAAGTATTTAAACTTCTGTAAAGTATCGAAACCTCCAAAATTGTTTTAAAATCTAAGCGTTTCCTATTGTTACCTAATGTTATCAACATGATATAACAATTTTTATTAATTTATCTGAAAGATAAATTAATTTTCTGAAAGTTTGAAATTTTCAAAATTTACGTAATAAATCTATTGCATTTTCGAGATATTCAAACTCCCAGAAAATATTGAAGACCCTAAAATTTTTTTAATATCTAAGAGTTTTCTATTCAAACCAAGTGGTTTCAACATGTTTCACCTATTTTCATTAATTTATCCTAAGGATGAATTAATTTTCTGAGACTCTGAAAATTTCAAAATATACCTCAAAAAGTATCACTTTTTAGCTGATTTCGCATAGTTTTTCAACGTAATTTTGAAAGTTTTTAAACTTCTGTAAAGTATCGAAACCTCCAAATTTTTTTTAAAATCTAAGCGTTTCCTATTGTTACCTAATGTTATCAACATGATATAACAATTTTTATTAATTTATCTGAATGATAAATTAATTTTCTGAAAGTTTGAATTTTCAAAATTTACGTAATAAAATTTACGTAATAAATCTAT